>JAHWFO010018052.1:1252166-1401627 GCA_023313115.1 Rhysida immarginata | reverse complement strand
CTGTGCTACGGGATTCAATTTTGGGGCTCCACTACAAATGTAAATCTCCTACACCTTTTCCATTTACAAAAATTGTTCCTAAGAACTTTACTTAACGTATTGATCCAAATATAACACGACCTCGAATCTAATACGACCCTTAGTTTTTGGAAGGCATTTTTGAAAAAAAAAAGTTTTTAGTAGTGGTAAAAAAACAAAAAACAAACCTTTTTTACGAACAAAAATTCATAAAATAATAATTAATAAACTTTATTTGCTATTTTATTATGGAATCACTCGAATTTGAAAAAAAACTTTGCCTTATATTCGGGTAAATATGGTAATATCAGATTACCCAATTCTGTTTCACATCATTTTAGTCGACTAGGCATCTCAACTATCTACCAAATCTATATCATTCAACTATGCTCATTCTTCTACAAAATTAATAATCATCATCTAATTCTTACTACACCTTTAGAATTAGCACACCCGCAAAACTTACAACCCTACTCTACCCGACTAACAAATTTAGACTCCCATCTAATAGGAGTAATTACCAACAACGTTGTGTTCATATGCTGGCATTAAATGGTGGAATAGTTTACCAGAACAAGTTCGCTCATCCCCTACAAGCTCAGCTTTCAAGAAATTACTGAAAAACTCCCTTTTAACCAACAATCCACTTACTAACACGAATTCCCTTTTTGCTATCTGAATTTTAATTGTTTATAATCCTAGACTCTGTTATTATTATTATAATCCTTCAACCTATATTATAATTTGAAAATTATGAATAATACAGTATTCCCTCCGGAGACCCCAAACGTCGGCTGCTGGCCATACAGGCTCCGGACTGGAATCAGTGTAATGTAATAAATAAATAAATAAATTTGCTTCACAGTAAAATTTAAGATATTCAAAACTAATTAGGAATATAAATTTTCAAGATTCCAAATATGTAAAAATTTTGTAATGTCTCATACTTGTATAAATTTTTAAAATGTTTCTCTTCATCTGAACAGCCATAGTCAGATGTCCATGCATGTCCAATTGTGAATTTGTGGAATCGTAATAAATCCATAACACTAAATGGAGAAAAAAAAAAAAGAAAACAAAATTAATTAAACACCAAGAGTTAATGGCCTCAACCTAGGTATATTATAATGCAAACGTCTTCTTCCCAAAATACACATACCCAACTTGAGCAATGGCACAGCCAAAGAGGTCTGGTCTTTGATTGATACAAGATCCGACAAGAAGTCCTCCGTTTGACCCACCATTAATAACTATTCTGTTGACAATAAACAAAAAATAAGTGAAAATAAAAGAGTATTCATAAATTACATAAATGCAATCAAGCATTTCCAGACATTTTACTGGATTATCCTTAATTTATGAACATGACTGGATAATTCTCCATTTCCCTCTCTTGGAAGAGTTGCAATAGAAAGGGAAAAGAGAAGCCAAAGAGATTTTTAGGTTGAATTAACTCTTTCAATACCTTTTTGGGGTCGTGTAATTGTTTTCCACTAAATATTTTGCAGCCATTTGGAAATCGTCAAAAACATTCTGCTTATTGAGAAACCTTCCTGCATTGTGCCAATCTTCACCATATTCACTATAAAAAGGTATAAAATAAGTTTGTATTAAAAATTATTCCATGGATGAGATGAAAGAATTTTTTTAACAGGAATTTTAATTTTTCCATTTATTTAAAGGCAAGCTGTGTAACTCATGTTCTATTATTTAAAAATTTTAGAACATCAATCAAATCAATAAATTTAGCAACTACAGTCGAACCCCCTTATTAACATGAATTCCTAATTAATATAAATATTTGCTCTGTTCCCATTCCCCATGAATGCTATTTCTATATACCGGTAATATGATTTTTAATACAGTCGTATCTCGAATTTTGCGGGAATGGAAAAAAGCTCGAGAAAAACAGGTTTTGAGATATAGAGGGCTACTTTTAATCAAGATTTTTAGGTTAATAAAGGTTCTATAAGGATATGGAGAGCAATAAGAGATAAAATGGCACATGCGTAAAAGTTACGCCACAAGTGGAGCAATCGAGATTTGCCAACGAGATTGAAAAATATTTTTGTGAATTTTTTTTCGTAATGCATGAGAATTGTCTAACTTAAACGAAAGTAACATCAAATTTTTTCGTTTTCATACAAAAAATTTCTCTTTACGAAAAAATCTTAACTCTAATGTTTGTAAATGTCTTGCATTTCGCTAGCACACTACTTCAAAATTCCACATAGTGAGGTTTTCCAAGAAAATGTTTTGAGATACAGTAGAGCATCGATTATCCGAATACCGATCAATCGAAACATCGGTTAACCGAAAGTGTTCCAGACAGCGCGCCGCTAGCGCTCTGACGCTGCTGTAACCGAAACCGTTCTGCTAGTGGTTGCTAGTGTTGTGACGCTGTAGCGTTTTTTTTTTTTTCTTTTAAACTGCCTGTGTTACATGCTTGTACTATATTACTGTAACTTTGTGTATACATGTAGTATGTTTTTGCATAACTTTGATAGGTACAATATATATACAGGGTGTATCAGGTTCGATGGTCTTAAAGTACCTAGCGTGATCCTTTGCATGATTACAAACTTAAAGTTCCTTATTGAAAATGTCGAAAACTCAAAATTTAAATTGCGTCATTACGTCATTTATGAACTTTCCGCACCAGCAGTTCATTAAATTCAATTATAATTAAATCGGCTGCAATTGTTGAGATTAAATGACGTTTTCGACAGGTTTTCAGCAAACTTCGTGTGATGTTTAGACCCTTAACATTTGAGTTTTGAACACTTTGCATAAGGAACTTTAAGTTTGTAATCATGCAAAGGATCACGCTAGGTACTTTATGACCATCGAATCTGATACACCTTTGAATAATAATAATAATTATTAACTGGAGATACGTCTCCAAGCATAGGTAATGATTTTTCAATTGAAAAATGGAAGGAAAAATTCTGCGACCCAGATTCGAACCAGGAACCTTGACTATCATGGCCGATGCCTCTACCAGTTGGGCTATCGCAGACACCACGGACAGCCAAGGTGTTTTTTTTCGTAAATGATCGGCTATCCGAAAAATCAGTTATCCGAACACCTCCAATTCCAAATTATTTCGGATAATCAATGTTCTACTGTAATGAGGGAACATTACATTAAGTTAATAGTGAGAAAAGTAGGGAATTAAAATTATTTTGAGATATAGAGGTTCGACTATATGATTTGTGTTTTACCAAATCCTAAATAATACGAAGAAAATGAAGAAATTCATTCCATGAAAATTTCATTTCCTTGAAATGTGAAGACAAGACAGACCACATTAATTTTTAACTTACCCTCCTCCTCTAATGTTTGGCACAGCGAGAATGCCATTAAAATGATCAAGAAAAACTATACGAGAGACACTGAATGATGGCTGAATAGAGATATTAAATCCGCCATAGCCATATAAAAGACAGGGACTATCACCATTTTTCTGCAACTCCTGTTTTCAAATAAAAAATATGTATGGTTAAAATTATCAAGAAATAGTTTACATATAAATTTATAAATATATTTCTTATATACATATGATTCATGTCTTTAAAAAAAGTGATCCACTATGTAAGGGCAGCCAAATAAAAACGAGTTAGATACTAAAATGTATCACTGAAAATTGATTACCTCAAAGTATTCTCCTAAACTGTTAATACATTTATCCCACTAGGATACAAGGTGTTCAACCCCATTCTTGAAGAAGCTTGTGGGTCACATATACAAAATTGAAAGCAACATACATAAATTCCAAGGAAGTCATGACGACATTCTTCTTCAACTGCAAAAGTCAATTTCCTCTAGCATGAGGCCATAATCAATGCAAAATGTTATGAAGAAAAAGCTATTCCCATTTGCCATTGGAATTCCCCCGCAATTTTACAGCATAATGAGACACTGTAACTAATTAAGCAAAAGCTTCTAAACATAATGACACCTTGTCCATTAAAGTGCATCAACTCTATCAGAAGTTTGGTCAGTTTAAGTTAACATTGTTGTCTATAGCAGAAAGTGCATTTTTGTCATTTGCTGGAAGTCAAACGGAAAATGCTTGATTTTTCTTATAGAACATTTGAGTGCATCTAATGGCACTATAGCAGTGTTGCGAAAATTTGCTGAATGCCTTCGAAATTGGGATCAAAATTAATTCTTTTTTTTTTGGGAAAACCGATCAAATCGCCTCAAACAGGAGGAATATTGATGTTATTTCGATCTCAATTTCGGAGATGTTCCACAAACTTCCACAAAATTGCTACAGTGCCAGTAGATGCGCACTCAAATGTTGTATAAGAAAAGTCCACTGTTTTGCATCCAAAAGCGTCCGATTTCCGGCAAATCGCAAAGAAGCACTTCCTGCCATCGACAACAATGTTAAATTCAACTCGACCAAACTTCTGATAGAGTTGACAGACTTTAATGGTCAAGGTGTTGTTACATTCAAAAGCTTTTGCTTAATTAGTTAGTGTCTCATGATGCTGTAAGCTTGTGGGGGAATTCCAATGGCAAATGGGAATAGCTCTTTGCAGAAACTGAGGTGTGCCATAATGTCAAAATGCTCTGGACTGCACTTCTAGGATATGTGGTTAGGAAATTTTCAACATCCTTTCTACAGCCCAATTCTCTCCCATATGATTTACAATTTTGGACAGCTAAAAGAGAGATATTCAATGGACATCCAATTTGCATCAGGAGAAAGACATGTGATTGGGTAAATATGCAGTTACATCAACAACCCACAAGCTTCTTCAAGGCAGGGATTGAACACCCTGTTCGATAAATGTTTTAACAGTTTTGGAGAATACTTTTGAGGTAATCAATTTTCAAAGACACGTTTTGGCATCTGAACCATTTTCATGTGACTGCCCCTTGTAAAATTTAAAAAATAAACAGTTTATACCATTAAAATCAATAAGAAAAATAAGATAAAACCAGTGTAGAAAAAATTTCAAAAAAATGCTGGACAAGTATGCGATATGCTTAAAAGGGGCAGTCATGAAGTCATTACATCAGCCGGAAGACAGATGTAGTGACGCTGCACGGTGGGGTAGCACTAGTCCTTCTCCACATATAAATCTTTCAGGACCACAACTTTTCCCAACAACAGACGACTAGCTGGATGCCACTTTTACAGAAGTCCTCCTTTGGCTGTTGAGGAACTACTCCACCTCGAAGATGCTTCATCATTTTGGAAATACCACATGGCGACTGACTCATACGATGGAGCAATATCACCATAAACAGCCAATAATCCTTATGGATTTGTTTAGAGTTGTTCCCCTTCAAATGCTGAACCTCATCATAGCTCGCACTTCCAATTTTCCAACAGGCTTTGCTATATTGCTTTCAACGCTCTGGCGGCGTTTAGCGATACCGCACTACAGACAGTCGTTAAAATAATTAAATTGACACTAAGCTGAAAATAAAAAATCTTTGTAATGCTCACAGAAACAATTCAGAAATGGAGTCTATCATTTAATATAATATTTATTTGTGTGTCTAGTATACATATCTAGGGTTTCAAGTAAAACCATCTTATACATTAGGAAATATAAATTTTTTTCTACCTAGTGGCACATTTGAGCACTCAAAACATTAAGTTGACAGAGACAATTTCCCAAACCAATCAATAAAAGTATTGAGTGTTGTTGTAAATTAATAACTTGTATGCCCATCCTTGGCTTTGATTACAGCTTGTAATCTCTTTAGAACACTGTGAACAAGTTTTTGTAGGGTATTTATGGAGAGTTTCCCCCACTCTTCCTGTAGCGCAGCTTGGAACTCGGCTTTACATTTCCTTTTTTCTTGTGGAATTGATCTGTCAAGCAAATCCCATACATGTTCAATAGGATTTAAATCTGGAGAGTTCCCTGGCCATTCCAATATGTGTATCTTCTTTGCTTGCAAATATTTTGTTACTATCTTCGATGTGTGTTTCGGATCGTTATCCCTTTGAAAGATGAAATTTCTTCTCAATTTTAATTTACTTGCTGATTCTACTAAATTTCTTTCCAGAATATCCTTGTAACCTTTCGCATTCATCGTCGCTTCGATAAAGTCGAGATTACCAGTTCCATTGAAAGAGAAACATCCCCAGATCATAACAGATCCTCTACCATGTTTCATAGTGGGCTTCAGATATTTCATATTGAGAGCTGTTCCTCCTGGTCGCCACACATATATTCTTCTTTTCTGGCCAAATAATTCAAATTTGGACTCATCCGACCAAATGACGTTTTTCCAAAACTCGAAAGGTTTCTGGGAATATTTCTTTGCAAATTCCAATCTTTTCTTCATTTGTTGTTTCGACAAGTTTGGCTTGCTTCTTGCAAATCTTCCATTCAGTCCTACTTCTTTTAATCTATTTCTGATAGTTTGAGTTGAAGGAACATCTTTATCATAAAAAACACATCTTTCTTTATGTCTTTGGCAGTTGTCCTGGGATTTATTATAGCCGTTTGCTTTATCAGTCTGTCTTGTAGTAGTCATTCTTTTCCGTCCACGACCAGGCAAAGTTGACACAGTTCCATGTTTTGAAAATTTCTTTAGGATCTTCCTCACACCTTCTGCTGAAATGTCATGTTTTTTAGCAATTTTTCTCAAGGATTTCATTATTTCATAATCCTTTATCACCTCCAAACGTTTCACTTCAGATTATTGTTGTAGACTATTCAGTGCAAAGAGCGTTTCTGATACTAATTAACATATTCATTTATGATTTACCTGACGGACGAGTCCGTTTTACGCAAAAAGGTAACAGTAATATTGGATAAAACGCTAGAAATTAAGGTGTCAACTTAATTTTTTGAGTGCTCAAATGTGCCACTAGGTAGAAAAAAATTTATATTTCCTAATGTATGGGATGGTTTTACTTGAAACCCCAGATATGTAAACTAGACACACAAATAAATATTATATTAAATGATAGACACGATTTCTGTATTGTTTCTGTGAGCATGACAAAGATTTTTTATTTTCAGCTTGGTGTCAACTCAATTATTTTAACCGCTGTAAATGCCGCTTTGTATCCTCCAGCACTCGAGGCACCAAACATTTTCAAAAGCGATCGTTCTTTCATAAACTGAGGTAATGGCAGATCAAGAAATAGCACCTTCTAGGCAGTCTATGTGAGTTCCAGATTAACTTCACATTTCTTACTTAATAAAGATGAGCACATTTTGAAGAAGAGTAATGGCATTATATAAGCTTTTCAAATGTTATTTAAGAAAACCATAACAGTACTTGATTGCCAAATGTTCAGTCAATAGCAACACATGGACTTTCTCAAAATTTATTTACCAAGAGAAGATGTTGCCATAAGATCTGAACACTTTGAAAAAATTATCTACTGATTCATAGCAATGGCAATGTTTTAAATGTAATCTATTATGTATGTTGACTGCCAATTCATTCATTCTAATTTTGATTCTAGCCCATAATAATTAAAGATTACTTTTAATAATTTATTCAATGACATTATTCTAAGTGCATTTTGATTTAACCCTTTCACTGCATAATTAAATTTTATTTTCATTCTTGAGAAGATGGAATTATCCACTTTTAGCAGCATAACAAGAAGTTTTTTAAACCCTGTGAGATGAATCAGATTTCCGCAGGTAGAGATAATGTAATTTTGTGTGGATATATCCGCTTTACGCAGCAAAAAGGTTAATATATTGATCATTATGGAATGGAAACATTCTGTTATTCCATGAAACTTTTTTTGTTGAAAATATTCAATATTTAATAAATAAAATCTCAAACTGTTTAAAAGCAAATATTAAAATCATAAAGGAAACGAGCAAATATCTAATCTATACATGTACAGGATGCTGCAGATAACTACAGGGCAGTATAACGGGAAGCCTACCTGCTCGATTGGCAGAATGGAGGGAGATGAAGGTGGCCTGCAGCAGCCAACAGTTTCCACAGTCAGGGAGGGGGGGGGGGGTGAACGCTTTTGATAAAATTACCCAATTATCATTTGATGTCGAGCCGGCCCCTGCAATCGAGTGGGTAGGCTTCCCATTATACTGCCCTGTATATTAATTCTAGTGTCTGCTTGTTACTACATAATTCAAAATGCATTTTGACTGATTTCGATGAGATTTTCAATTATCTTTTTTAAGTTCTCAGATAGGCTGTATTTTATCTGCAACCTATTAGCAAAACCTGACGAAAAGAAAATCACTAAATTATACTATACAATAAACCCAAAACTGAAAAAACAATTTAATAAAAGAAGCTTTATAAACAATTAATAAGTTGAATTCATTTCTTAAAATTATTTTCACATTATTAACATCGGGACAATGGCCACTAGAAACACAATGAACAGCCAATGAATTTTCAAGATCGTGAATTTTAACTTGCCACTCATGTTCTTTTAATCTATTGTACAGTGAACAATTGTCCTTTGTACGAAAAAAGAGCAATTCAAGCAACTTATAATCAGCAATTTGGGGTATCTCCCTCTACTGGTTCCCTTCTTCTATAAGAGTCATTCCACGTCAAATCGGATAAAATGGGGTGATAATTGACCTTAAGATCTCCAATTTTTCTCAAACTTTATCAGTGCATTCTAGTGGATAAAATATGAGGCATGCACAGTTTCGTTTGCCAGATAAAAGTATATTTTAGTTATAATTAATTATCAAAGTTATCAAATTTCGCGCATCTCAACACGTAAAACGAAGCATATCTCTGGTTATATTCATCGTAGGAAATTGTTGTACATGTCCAATTGAAGCTAAATGAATCACTTTTTTCTTTAATTTACTTTATGGAGTTCAAAATAAAATATGAGGGAAAGAACCTGAAAACGATGCTCTAAAATTATTAAAATTATAAAAATAGAGTTTAATTCCCTCATATCCACTGTTTAACACTAAGAAATTATGAGATGGAATTCCAAATAGTTCAATCAGTATTAAATTATTATGAGGTCAAGTGTGCTGATTTCATGTGTGAGCAGTAGCAGGAATACAACAATGGCTCAGGCAACATCCTTGAAGCGACGATCACATCATGAGCAGTTAACACTTTTAATTGAATTATATCATTTCACATTTATTTTCTATACTCCTAAAAGGAATTCCACTTTGAAATTCAGGTGACCATTAGAACAAACATCAAGAAATATGCTAGTATTTTTTACAGACATACAGTTTCAGAGAAACATGTGTTTATAGAATACTTTAACCAGCTAATTTCTGTAAATCTGACTGCAAATATTTTTGCAAGAAATTATGTTAGATGAAAATTAACACCGGGTTACTTACTTACTAGGGTGTAGGGAATGTATAAAAAAAAGTTTGAATTTTTTATAAAAGTGTTTTTAAGTGTTTCATTTCACATAGAATAACTCATATAAAGGGTGATCAAAAAATCAGGAAAAAATTTAAAACTCAGGAATTTGCACACAAATGAAGATAAAAAGATTTTGTTTGCGCAGAAACGACTGAAATGAAGTCAGATTTTTTTTCCAAGGAAAATAATTAATGCTAGAATTGTGCGTTTTTGACCAACAGATGGTGTTGTTAGGTTACAGTTATCTGTTTATGCATATTTTCAAACAGTAAGATGCCTGATTAACCATCAGCTTACAAATGCTCTGCCATTCATCAATATAGCCTTTTTATACCATCTGAAAACGTGCATAAAGTGTCTCGGCAAAATTGAGTTGCCTGTGCTGGATTTACTTCGTTTAATAAAGTATTTTTTGAAACTAGTTATTGCATTTTAAAGTAGTCACTACACATTGGCCATTAATTTGCACCAACCTAACAATAATAAATTAAGAAAATGGTTTCAACTTGATTGGTGTCTGCTCAATCTAAGCATCCAAGGACTAAGTTCTTTTCCCCCATCTTTGTTGATATTCATTATTTTATATCCCAAATTCCCTTATCAAGACTGTAAAACACCATCCTAAATTAAATTTCATCTGCTTTTATTCTACTGTCTCCATTTTAACCAAGTTACTCATACGATGTTTATACAGTACTGGGGTTCTCCAGTTGAAAGTAAATGCCATCGAAATTATTAAAACAGAAAAATAAAACTGAAATGATATAATAATTATTGAATTTTGGTCATATTAGAGCTTATATGAATGAAGAACTACTTACTTTCTTGTGCACAATAAACATTGGAATTTTTGTCCCGTCTTTACTAGCATAAAATACTTGCGTTGTATGAAATCTATTTGGATCAAAATTAGCAACTTTAATCTCTTTAAAAACCTAAGGGGGAAAGAGAAAAGAACATTTCAGCTTTCATTCATGAATTTCATATTATTATTAAGGAAAGACATTTTTATATAGAGGATGAAAGTTGCAAGGTGACCATTAGGTAAAATAATATAAGTATTTATTTCTTATTCACCTACTTCTGGTTCTGTCTTTATACAGGATGTTACTAAACATACGACAACAACTAAATGGATGATTTTTTTTTTGTTATTTTAAGAATCTTTCGTTTTTTAATGATTTTCGGAATGCCACTTTGTTTCGAAGATACAGGGTGATTAAGGTTTTTCTACAAAACTGCTGAAAATGACTACCAACAGCTAGGATGCACGAATCCAATCTTCTCCTCACCGATTACCGAACTCTTTCATAAACACTAACCTTGTTTCTTATTGCATTACACCCATCAAACTATCCAATTTCTCAAATCTTGTACAATTTCTGCTGAAGTAGTGTAAACTAACAACTTCAAATGGCCCCATAGCAAAAAATCCAAGGATTTAAGTCCGGGGATCGAGCAGGCCATAAGTTTTTTGTCGAAAAAACCTTTATCGCCTTGTATCTTCACAACAAAGCGGTATTCCGAAAATCATCAAAGGTCAAAAGAACCTTAAAATATCCCAAGAAGCACCCCCTGAATTTACAGAGTCCAAAGAAATGTTCTCACAGCAATCTATGGAAAATCACTACCACTCATATACTCATTGGATATTTTGAGCACGTAAATTGACTACAAGAATTTCTAATGATACGAGTCGTGTAGTTACTACAGATTCAGAAATTAAATTGAACAACAGAGCATAAATGTGCATTATTCTTGCTATTCTGAAAGTTTTTGAGACTCATCAATCAAAACAAGGAAAGAGAGAGAAAGTAAACTACATTTTTTGTTATTTATAAAAATTACATTTCCCCCTTTCTGCATTCCACAGGAATTAGAAGGACAAAGGAAAATTACAGTTTGTCTGAGAAAAGAATGTGTGCTATAACTTTCTTGGCAACACAAAGTGGAAAATGTTTATGGCAACAATGGTTATGTGCTGTACTGTGTGCTGCATGAGCAGACTAATTCAAATGCAAAGAATTTTACTAACTGTGAAACAGCAATGAGTGCGAAATACGCAAACGATTCGAAGCAATTTTCTTGTGTTTGCATGCGAAAGATACAAAAATGTCCCAAGCAGCTACTGCATGCTACATACAAAAAAATCAACGGCATTTGTAAGGAAGTGTGTGAAGTCTTTTGAAGACCATAAAAATGTCGATGTACCAGAAAGAGGTGTAACAAAAAAAGACCACTAATTCTTCACAAAGAATTATCCTGCGAGAAGGACAGGAAAAACTGAAACATAAAGATACTAGGTTGTCTCTGGAGAAAATAAGAAGTCATTTGCAGGAGAAAACATAAAATGGCCAAGTATGATGAAGAAACCTCTATCTGAAAAACATGTGAAGAAATGTCTTCAATAAGCACAAGAAAATATGGATCATGATTGGGCAATGTTGTTTTCTCGAATGAATCCTTGTTTTCGTCATGTGGTTCCCACATCTAGCAGTATCAACCCTCACAAATCAGAACTTATCATAGTACTGTTAAACCCCGTAAAGGTCCATGTCTGGGGCTGCTTCTCAAAAAATGGATTTGGGGAATTGCACACAATTATTGAAAACCTACACGCTTAAAGAATGATCCAAATCGACAAAAAGAGTTTGTTATCTGCTAAATTTACATCATTTTTAGTCTGTTATATCAGGTCTAAGATCACTATATATTCAATTGTGTCATTGCAAAATCACTTTGTTTTACCAGATTTTTCATTATAAGAGAATTTGTTCTAAGCAATTGTTTTTTCTTAACAAATCTAATGGGGACTCTGAAAAACTTTGTTACTTCAGTAATTTCGTTATAACCAATTTCGTTATAAGGCAAGTTGACTGCAGTAGGCTGTGGAGTTTGAACGAGCTGGCTCGACAAATTTGACAGATTTGGAAGTCTTTACCTCTAAAGTTTGCTATCAGCTTAGTAGAAAGCATGCCCCGGAGATGTGAAGCACTGCAACTGGACCACTTACTAACATGCAAGAGAAAATGTACATATACGTAGAGTTCTATCTGAACTTTCTTTGTCTTCTCACTTTCCGAAAATATACATTTTTAAAATTATAGTGCGCACTATTTTCTTAGACAGATAGTAAAATATTTTTTAATTTAAACTTCAGTTATACGCAGGGTGTACCAAAGTATGTATAATTCTTCTTAGCAAACTATATGTATGTACACTGAGTGGACAAAAAATTAGAGACACCCTCTAATAACATGTTGATCCACCTGTAGCTCTGATCACAGGCGATATTCTTCTTGGCATGGACTCAACAAGAAGCTGATACCGTTGCTGAGGAATGCTGACCATGCTGACATAATGGCTTACGTTGGATCAGATGACATGGGGGTGCTTCCAAGCTTTTAAGTGATCTTTTGACTTCGTCCCACAAATGCCTCAAATAGGATTGAGGTCAGGGGACTGAGCTGGTCATGGAAGCAGACTAAACTTTGATGTTCCTCAAACCAATTTGTGACTGATCGAGAATGCTGAAAAGGTGCATTGTCCTGCTGAAAATGGCCATCTCCAGAAAGGAACATCATAGCCATAGACAAGTGCACGTGATCGGGAACGACTTTGAGGTAAGCTGTGCTGTTCAAAGTTGTGTCTACAGATATCAAGGGACCCAGTGTACTCCTGAAAACGTTCATAAAAATTCCACCGCCACCACCCTGAAGAGTTGTCAACTGGCAGGAGGGGCCATGCCGTTTGCGCCAAAATCTGATCCTGCCATCTGCATGCTGGAGCAGGAAACCAGATTCATTGGACCAGGCTATGTCCTTTTTTTTTCCACTCTTCAAGTGACCAACTATGTCCTTTCTGGGCCCACAACAAGCATCTTTTCCTATTGTTCTGTGATACCAAAGTCACTCTTGATGGTCTCCTGCTGCCAAAGCCCATCCTTTGCAACGTCCGTCTTGTTGTGCATTGGGATATGCTTTGTGGACTATGCGTGCTATTCAGCTTTCAACTCTCTCGTTCACCAGTCTTTAGCCGCCAGAATAGTCTTTATTGCTTGAAGTTTTTTTTTCCTCACTGTCACTCTCTAAACACCCGAGATACTGTTGGGCGAGAAAATCCTAAAAGAGTTGTTGTTTCAGAGATGCTGGCACCAGCTCTTCTTGCACCAACGATCATCCCTCTTTCAAACTCAGTTAGAGATTTCGTCTTACTCATTTTGACATTAACTTTCATGATAACTGGTCTCCAAA
Source organism: Rhysida immarginata (assembly GCA_023313115.1). NCBI lineage: Eukaryota > Metazoa > Arthropoda > Chilopoda > Scolopendromorpha > Scolopendridae > Rhysida > Rhysida immarginata. Next base: position 1,388,026 of record JAHWFO010018052.1, on the reverse strand, counting down.
GCTGAGCGTTCCTTATATAAGCAGCTCTGTGTTGTTACTTTGCTGTATGTCACTTTCAAAAGTACGGACTGGAAGTACTTTCAAATAAGGGGTGCCTCTAAATTTTTGGCCACTCAGTGTAAAAATAAAATTGACCTTATTACCTTAAATTCAATTAAGAAAAATAATCACCTAATCTCACCTGTGGTTGCAAAGAATTTTGAGTGAAATCACAATGATATATAATTCCAGGAGTTAAGAAGGAAGTGAACTGATAAAAGATTTCTTTATTCTTTTTTTCTCCTGAATAACCAACAATTGTTCCAACATCTAACGGAAATGTTGTGATACGTTCACCTGTTCGTAAATCATGCAAATGCAAAATATTCTGAAAATATTAAATAAAATGGACACATCATTAATAATTTCTAAATTTTTAATTTTACATGAATAAAAACTGAATATTTTTTTCAATGCAATCATATATACTGTATAAGATTAGAATTAAAGAAAAAATAAAAGTAGGCTGCCCAGTTGTTGCCACCTTTAAGGATAAAAATTGCCTTTTTGACTCTAAAGTGCTAGTGTAATTAAGTTAGTGCTTAAAATATTCAATGCAGGACATAAAAAGAAGATATTACGAGAAAAAAAATTTTCAATTTATTATTTTAATGTATTTGAAAATTAGATATGAAAATAATAAACTAATAATGCCAGTTGTTGTCACATTTTGCCCAGTACTTGCCACCGTTACTTATATAGAAATAATTACACCTATTTTTTTTCTTTCATGAATTATGTTACCTCTCATCTTACCGAACAGTATCATTTAATAAAAATTTGACAATTTAACAATACGGTAAAGTCAACCACATGATGTTACAATGGCACGGCATCTTGAAAGTCAACTGTTTGTCATAACAAAGCTCTCTGCTTTCATCACATGTCGTCTTGTGATTGTTCTCAAGCGGAAAATTTCAAAAAAGTATTGTTTTAGTCCTGATCCTACCCAGATGCCTTTGCGTGCAGCTAAAAGTGATGTAGGATGTCATTCCCCTATAAATTCACTTGTCTTGTGTCTTTTTCGAAAAACAACTTTCTTAACAGTTTGCTTAAGACAGTGTGACTGATCACAAAGCACTGTTTTTAAATCTACATAAAAAAAAAACGTAAGTGGCTAGTTGGTAATTGAATAGTAGACTGCATTAACAGTAGATGGAACTAATGTATACAAACCATTTTTTACCATTTGTTAATTAATATCAGAGGTAATGGCATGAAAAAATCCTCCTTGACCATTTTCCAATTATTATTATAATAATATTCGCCATTTAATAGTAAAGATAGTCCTGGCTTGCAAACAAGGAGCCTAGCTTTAACCTATGCTCATAGGGCATGTTTGATAGCGACAGCCTCCATGTCCGCAGTAGCTTAGTGGATAGAGCGTCGGGGCGTATACCCAGAAGTCCCTGGTTCGAGTCCAGGCCGTGGATTTTTTTTTTTACTATTTTTCACTATTTATTAATTAATATCGGAGGTAATGGCGTGTAAAAATTATCCTTGACCATTTTCCAATTATTAGTATACAAACATTTTCATTCCTATCTCATGTCAAGAAATGTAATGTTTTTGCTAAAAAGTGGCAACAACTAGGTAGCTTACCCTATATCATCAGCAGCATTAAACAAGATTACTATAATTCATTTAGAATAACACACCTTAACATCATGCATATAACAAATAACCAATTTATTTTGGTCAACACAGGCAGCCCAATCCAATACATCTGTTTCATGTTCAGGAATAAGCGTTTTCCAATTTTCCTGGAATTAAAAATGGAATAGATTTTAAAAATTAATATTATTATTATTATTATTATTATTATTATTATTATTATTATTATTATACTTAAAGCACACCATTAGATGTAAGGTTTGCACTAAGAATTTTTTGGGGAAAGTTAGGCCATGTCACAATATAAAAAATACATGTATTTAGGAAACTGTCGTTTAAAATGATGACATGACAATGAGCAGGATTGTGCTTTACAGTTTAAAGCCAGGCATCTAATTTCGAACAGCAGATCATTACAGAGATTTATAGCATTAAACAGAAAGTGCTGGCCATGGTATTTGGTTGTCTCATATGGTATTTGTATTTTACCGTTTCTAGTTCTACGATGGAGTCTCCAAAAAGTAACAATTGTTGGATATAAGCTATCGGATTAACACCACAACCCGTATGGCATTAGATAACTCATTAACCAGACAATTTTCCTAATATGATGGTAACATTTGTTAGTTGTCGATTCGCATTTAGATAATTTATGAACCACACAAATGACTTCACTGTAGGCAATGGTTATACATTGTAAATTAGCTTTCTTAGTACTACCCCAAAATATTACAGTGTAATCAAGAATTGAAGGTATCAAAGTGAGGATGAACTGGACCATGTACTTATGCGAGAGAAACTGCCGAATACATTTTATTATATACTTTTTCGTATGAAGGTAGCGATAATCTAGTCATCATATTGTTAAAATTTGGTCCTTCCTGGATACTATAAAGATTGAGGTTTCTTATTGTACCAAGTGTGCAGATAGATAATATCTTGACCCAACTGAGTCATAGTTGCTTTATGGTCCTGAGGATGATAAGATCAGATGAGGTTGTTGTATTAAGTTTAAGCGGTTTGTTAAGTAATCTTTTACGAGGTTTATATAGGGTGAGTATGAAACCCTGTCACAAACTTTTAGGGGAGATAGTATGGATGATTCTAAGCAAAAAAAGTTCATTTGAGCATAGGTTCGAATTTGAATGATAACCGAGATACGAACAGAAATAAAAATATCTTAGCAGGATATAGTATCGTACTTCTAGCGAAATAAAATGAGGCCTTACAGTACTGCATTATTGTGGAAACGACGACTAGTTTCAGCTTTATTACTGTTCTTGTGAAGAGGGGATCAGTAATAACATGTAACAGAATTGCATGGAAGATGATTTAAAAAATGATTATTGTGGATTTGGAGTTTCTTCACATTGCTTGATTGATCGTTGTGTCCACAGTTTATTGCCAAATTCTTCTTCTGGTAAATTGTTTGCTTTCAGGGAACAATGACATACAATCCGCCAAATTAGAGAGGATCGAGCATTTACCTTAATTAATGATTGTTTGGCTTGTCGTATAGCTTTTGTGTAATTATTAGTAGCCAATTTATAATCTTGCGAATTCCCAATAGTCCTGCTAATTTGACATGTCCTAACTTATTGATTTTTAATTTCCAAACAGTAAAAATTATTTTGCTAAGCTATACTTGGTTTTCACAAATCTGAACTTGACGGTAAATTCACGAAAATATTGAACTTTTTTTTTTTTGGCATCATAACATTAATCCAGGGTAATAAAGTATATATCAATCAGAATTTTTCAATTTTTCCTAATATTTTTTTAAGCAAAATGCCTCGAAAGATTGAGAATTTGCCCTTTGGTCTTCCTAATGCTGCTCTAGAAAAAAACCAACGGAACATGACATCATTTCCTGCCCTGAGAACCTAAGGGAATTTCGTCTCCGAGAATCCAGTAGTTTTTCGATTCTAGTCTTATTTTGAATTTTAGTCTCGAACGATTCTACACATTGCATGAGTCTGCTAACCTGTTTCCTGTCCGAATGCCTTTAAATCATGTTTGGTGGATGTGTAAATAAGAAATCTGATAGAAACTTCACGATTCATAAGTTTCCATATTCAGAATCGATTAAAATACAAATACAAGTGAAAGAACTGGTCTCCAACTGTGAACAGCATAGTATGTTCAATTCATTTTGAAGCATCATGCTTTTTCCCTATAATGGATGACTTGCTAGATGGCATGTTTATAGAAGTCCTCAATTTGGCTGTTGAGGAACTGCTCCACTTCGAAGATGACCTTGCTCTCGTCTGGAAAAGCTGTCCACGAAGTGGGTTCTTCAGGCGAGAGAACAGGAAGAAGTCACTTGGGGCCAGGTCGGGTGAATATCGTGGATACGACAGTATTTCAAACCCAAATTCTCCACAACATGTAAGGTCTTGTGTGTGGAAAAAGCTGTCACATTATCGTGCAAAAATCTGATCTCTTTGGACACCTTGCCTCGCCACTTTTACTTGATGGCCTCTCGTAACTTCTGCAGATGGTCCCGGTTGTACACTCCTGTGATTGCTTGGCCTTTTCTGTCACAATTTGTGGCTTGTCGCATATGGAGAGACGTCCACTCTGAGGTTCGTCTTCCATGCTTGTCTGGTTGCACTGGAAACGTCAACTACACTACTGTTTATAAAAATCGCAACACCCTGATGGAATGGTCTAATCCATATGCAATTTGCAATATTTGCATACAATGGGTCAGAGTATAAATGATTAGATTTTCAGAGTAATTGCTTGAAAGAACACCATGCCTCGACGACGACGAAGGGTATCATATCAACAGCTGACAGACTTTGAAAGAGGACGCATAATTGGTCTGCGTGAATCGGGATGGTCGTATCGTGACATTGCTGCTCATGTAGGACGTAATACAACGACAATTATGCGTGCATGGAGGCAGTGGAGTGAAGAGAACAGGGCACACCGAAGACCAGGCTCAGGAAGACCCAGCACGACGACACCGCGAGATGACAGACACCTCTATTGCATGTGTGTAGTAGATCGTACAGCCACTTCCACAGTGTTAGCACAACAGTGGGGTGCTACAGTAGGCAGGACAATGTCTGCTAGCACTATACGCCGCCGTTTGATTTCCAGAGGATTGATGGCACGAGTACCATTGTTGCGGATTTCTTTGACTCAAAACCACCGACGCCTCAGGTTGCAATGGGCCCATCAACACCAACAGTGGCAAGCTGAATGGCAACAAGTTGTGTTTTCGGATGAGTCAAGGTTTAACTTGCAGCACCATGACGGCAGGATACGAGTCAGAAGACATCGTGGCGAGCGCGACCTTCCAGAATGCATCCTGCAGCGTCATTCAGGACAAACGCCAGGGGTGATGGTGTGGGGTGCAATCAGTTACCATGGCCGTTCCCGTCTGATCAGAATCCATGGAAATCTGAACAGTGACCGGTACATCAGGGAAGTTGTGCAACCCGAGGTCATCCCCTTCCTGCAGAACCTTCCAGGCGCTGTATTCCAACAAGACAATGCCCGACCGCATGTGGCCAGAAATGTCCTCGCCTTTTTCCAAGCACATCAGACGCCCTTGTTCCCCTGGCCTGCTCGTTCACCAGACATGTCCCCAATCGAACATGTGTGGGACAGGGTTGCTCATCGATTGGCTCGTCAGACTCCTGCAGCAGCAACTGTGGATGAACTGTATACCCGTGTAGACAGAGCATGGCAGGACATTCCCCAGGCCCTTATTCAGAGCTTGTTTGACTCAATGCCACGACGTTTAGAGGCTGTAATTGCATCCCACGGTGGTTTCACCCGATACTAATGTGACAATAAAACTCATTGTATTGACCTGAAAATCTAATGGTTTCTTTTCTGACCCATGATATGCAAATGCTCCAAATTTAATGCAGATAGGGCTATTCCATCAGGGTGTTGCGATTTTTATATACAGTAGTGTATCTCGTACAACGGGGTAGGCACCAAACTCCTCATGGATTTGTTTGGTGTTGTTCCCCTTCAAATGCAAGAACCTTATCATGGCTCGCACCTCCAATTTTCCGAAGGGCTGCGCCATATTGCTTTTGATGCTCTCGCAGCGTTTAGCGATATTGCACCAAACACCGCTTTGTATCCTCCAGCACTCGAGGGATGTCGCTACCCAATGGTACCACACATTTTCAAAAGCAACCGTTCTTCCATGTTGATTCTAATGAGTCTGTGAGTCATTTCAAGAGAACTTGTGAGCCTCACAAAACTGGCAGCTGCCCATAATAACACCCGGTTCGTTTATCACATATGATCCACGTGAACATAAAAATAAACAACTTTCAGAAGTAAATAAACAATAAACTTATATTGAACATGTATAGTTTAAGGAATATACAGTCTTCTTCATTTTATTTATCAAGTCCAGGGTAAAGTTCTTTCGTTTCTTCACCCTTACTTTTGAATGGTTACTATCCTCTCGTAGGATGATTTGAATAATGCAAATTTTTTATACATTAAAGAGAAATGATTGGTCATTCTTTTGCACATACTTGTCTAAGTGAAAACATTCAATTTTATTTTGAAAAAACGTCTGAAATGGCACCTACATCATCAATAATTCGAGTCTGCTTGTTGTATGAATTTAAACTTGGCCATAAAGAAGCGGAGGCTGCTCGTAACATTTGTACAGCATTCGGTGATGATTCTCTCACCGACTGGACGGCACAGAATTGGTTCAAAAAATTTAGAACTGGTGATGAGCATCTTGAAGATCCTCTTGAGTGTTTGGTGGACAACAGCTTGTGTAGTCCATTATGAACCCCAAAATCCAGGACAAACTATTACAGCAGACGTATATGTTGGTCAGCTTCAAACTACACATAAAAAATCAAGCATAAACAGCCAGCTCTTGCGAACAGTAAGGGTGTTGTTTTTCTTCATGACAACGCACATCCGTATACGGCAAAGATGACCCTTCAGGCAATAAATAAACTTGCTTGGGAAGTGTTACCTCATCCACTGTACTCTCCGGATATCTCTCCAACACATTATCACCTTTTCCGATCTCTTGATACCATTTGAGAAACAAGTGCTTCAAGACAGAAGAAGAGCTAAAACATGAACTGGGTTTGTTTTTCAACTGTAAAACTCGTGATTTTTTTAAAAAAAAAAAAAAAAAGGAATTTATGATTTAGTTTCTCATTTATAGAATGTTGTTGATAATGCTGGAGATTATTTCGATGAATAAAAAATTCATTTATGCATTAATTATGCGCCGATTGTAATATTTGCAAAAACGAAAAAAACTTTCCCCAGGACCTGATATACCGTATTTTAAAAGTACAGTAGAGTCCTTATAAGAGCCGCCTCGGGAACAGAATGCTCTTACATACAACCGGACCATACATAAACAATAAAATAGAGAGTTAATTCGCAAATGTCACTGTCAGAAAGGGTTCCAAAGTAGACAATGTCTTTTTAACAATCAAGAAATGTTTTAAATTCAACTTGGGAGATTCCTTGAAATTCATTTATTTCATCTTGTTAGATTGGAACCTTTTCCATATCGTTTAAACAGAAACCTGCCTTTCGAAAAGAGTTTTTACTGGTTGGGAGAAATAGAAACCAAGCCCGATTTAGTATAAGGGACGCCATCCATAAATTAATCGATTTTGCAAAAGCGGTCATTTATGTAGCATTTTACATAATCTGCATGCCACAGTGTGCCTTCGTTACTTGGATGATACCTTGGTTCAATGGTTGAATCAGTGGTGATGGGTTCGGCACATAAAACATCTAGAGGTGAATCAATCTTGTGGCAATGAGTATTATCGGCAAAAAGGATGATCTTCCTGCCCCTTACTTCTATATTCAACTGTATCACAAAACAGATTGCAGTAACCGATTGCAGAACGGACTGCAGCGACCAATCGCAGAACTGTTCATAGTCAAAGCTCTTATATGAGGACTAAAAGGGAAATTGGGTAAAATGACTCTTATAAACGGACTGCTCTTTTATCCAGAGCTCTTATAAGTGGACTCTACTGTATTATGATAGTGAATCATTTCAAATGTTCAGAAAAGGAAAAGATATGCATATATAAAGATAAAAAATTATAATTTAAAAAAGCAATTAACTATACAAAAATTACCTCTTTTGGATTATTTAAATCAATATTTATCAATTGGTACTTCCTTGCACCTTTATTTGTCCTAAATGTACAAATAGATCCTTCATTGGTTATATACTGAAATAAAAAGAAATGCTTTTATCATTAACAAAATTTTAACTCTTCCAATATATTTTTGAAATAGTTTTTTAGCTATTACGGCAGATTGAAAAGTTTGCCCCAATATCCATAAATCAAGAAAGAAGGGCTGAAATGAGTGCTAGTCTTAAGCCGCATTCACATTTATGCTAGAAAGATGTTCAGCCATGCTAGAAAATTCCTGTCAGATACGGTTCTCACAAGGCCATTCATATAATCGCTGGGGTCATTTCTCATGCAAGTGCACACAATTAGTTCGAGAAAGGTGTTGCCAGAGTTTTCTGTTTGAAACAGAAAAGTCTAGTTCTCATGCGCTACAGCCAGAAAGTGCCCAGATCCCAGCCAATCCGATCAGAGCACTCTGCTCTTCTGATTGGCTGCCTGTTGCAGTAAGGCAAAGGCAACAGCTAAAACAACATGGACGCCATGAACGATTCTCCCGTCTTGTCAAAGAAACAGGAAAGTCAATTAAAAAACGAAGCGAAATGCTTTAAAAAAAAAGCAAAAGGAGACCACGTTCAAGAGAAAATTTGATTTCTGTCGTCCGTGAACTGGAAATCATTTGGAATAAGGCTCATAAAGACCATCGAAATTGTGGCCTCATTGAGATACAATGGTTCGAAGTTGAAGACAGAAAATCACAGACAGATTGATAATCATACACAGTTATCATTTATATAGCATTTAATATAAAAATATGTTATGGAAGGACAATTTTTTTATTCATTTAAGATTTTTTTCAACATTTTGGCACAAAATTTAAACTTAAAAAAACTGGCTTCGTTTGACGGGCTTCCTTTGAATGCAGCAGAATGCCAGAACAACTGCGAAAAAGCGCCAGAACTTTTCTCATGGCGGGAGTGAGAACTTTTCTTGCGTGAACAGGCTTTCTTGTGATATGTGAATGCGGCTTTATAAAAGCTGCAATGGACATTGTCTCTCTTTCCAGATTAAGGCAAATCTCTCGTTTATTTTTAAAGAAAAGAAAATTTAGTTCTGTTTATACTCGTGCATAAGTCTAGGCTTCTTTTCCAAAAAAATGACCCCTAAAAACCCCATTCAAAAACCACATTATGTGCAAGTCAGAGTCGATGAAAGTTCTTAAAAGCGAAGAGCTCTTATAAGCAGAGTTTTTCACTGCACGTTTCAGGAGCATTCTTAAAGAAGAAGTCGTCATTGTTGGTATGGGACATGCTTAGGCCCCACACAATAAATAAGATCAAGAATGAGGCAGAAACTTCAAAACTAACCTTAGCAGTTATTTCTAATGATCTCACATCAATCGTGTGAGGAAAAAATGACAATAAAGGATATACTCCGAGAAAGCACGTGTTATAACGACAGAAATATGACGAAGCCGGATATTCAACTTGTCATAGACAGGGTGAAAGATGTGTGGGATAGCATTCCTGCAGAAACAGTTCACCATTCAGTTTTGAAATGCGGCATTAGTAACACATAAGTTAGAACTGAGGATGATAGGCTATATGAAGAATCTGATGAGAAAACTGAGTCCGATAATGCATGAGAAAACTGAAGACAATGTTGATGACGAATATGAGAGTGACAATGAAGTCTTGTAATAGGTTGATTTAAGTATAGATGGCAGAAACGACGCTTTATGTACCTGCGATTATGATGCTATGGTCGAAATGAGGAGAAAAGATCGATAATGTTAAGAACACAATATAAGAACATGCCTGTAAAATGTTCTATTCCACGGTGTTCGAACAACAATGTTAAAAACAAATATCTCAAGTTTCATAACTTTCCTGCAGATCGAAAAATTTTGTGAGGTTAAATTAGATATCGTAGCCTAGCCCAATACAGTCAATTCTCGTTAATACGAAATTGGTTAGTACGAAATTCCGGTTAATAAGAAAACATTTTGTGGCCCATCCCCGAGAAAGCAATTACTATGTAAAATTTTCTGCTTTATACGAACATATTTTTATTAAAATACGGTTTATACGAAAGAAAATTTCATAATTTTATCGAAAAATAGTTCTTTTAGGAACAATTTTAATGATAAAATTTCAGATTTCGAAGTGTAAATTTAATAAAAATAATTTTCAAAGTCATTTCATATGTGATTGCTTCTGAATTACAGTATTCGAATAAATGAATACTCGATTTTTTTAATCACTCGATGTTTTTATTCGATTATTCTATAAAAAATATCGGTTATTTAGTCGAATAAAATATAAAAATAATTTCTAACTTAAAGTATTCTATTTCCGTGCTTATTTCATAACACTTTTAGTATTGTTGGTTTATACGAAATACGAATAATACGAAAAAATTTCTTGGTCCCCACGATTTCGTATTAACGAGAATTGACTGTATTTAACGTCACCACTTTCGAAAATCGTAATTCATTAAAATATTTGCTCACCGTTAGTCAATACTTGTTTATTTCCGTCAGTTTTCGCTCCTATATGCTGAAGCTTTTCTTTCACGTCTTTAACTTTCATCTTTGCTAAAATTTTGTAAATAAATTAGAGCAAAATACATAAATCGTAGGTGCTGCCACCTGGCGGATAGATTTGGCATTAATCACCCTACAGTTGTAAAAACCCCTTGTAATAGTTGTGCTATATAAATTTTTTTTTTACTTCTCGAGTGTTTAAAAAACTTGCTCTTTTTTCCTCGACGTATGGGGATTAAAAATTGGGGGTTGACTTATACACGAGTATAAACGACAAGTAAATACTCCTTTTAATAAGATAATACCTCATATTCAGCTTCAAACTTATCAACAATAGTTGTTAAGTCCAATTTTCCAGTGATTCCATTTGGGAGATTTTTCAGATTACAAAAATGAAGTTGATTGTCTTTACAACTTTCTTGGGTGATGACAATCAAATAATCACCACAGTCACTGACTTTGGCATCACTGAAAGGGAAAATTTTTTTTATTAATTTAAGCTCTAAATCTGCATTAATAAACTTTTAAGCTGTATTGAAACAAAATGAGTAACTGAAAAAACAAAGTAATGACAACCAAGTAAATTTGACTTGCTGTAAAGCAGTACATGAAGAAAAATCTCCCAATCTCAACAACAATCAAAATCAAAAATAATTATAATTCACCGGATGGCAGAGTTATTATGAGGTGCGATCATTAAATCCTGAGACTAGTCCCATTAATTGAAATAAAATTACCCAATTTAAATCTGGCTGCCATCCCCACAAACAAGTCTCCTTGAGTAGCTGTAAACAGCTCCCAGCACCTCTGCCATTTTTGGAATGTCTCCTGAAAGTTGCATTCTTGAAGCCTGTCAAGAACTGCCATCTTGTTACAGGTGCCAAACTGGCGTGTTGCGAGAGCTCTGTGAACTGGGGCACTGTCGTCATGGACCATCTGTTTGTTCTGTGACATATGATGTCAGTTTATTTTTTTTTCTTCTTAAGTTCGCTGTTGCCAATAATTTATTCACTTGTGTTTTTGATTCGTCGGCTTTTTATAATATTTATTGTTGTTTTTTTTTTGTGAGCATCGTAATTTTTGTGATGTTCATTAAGTCGTAATATAAGCGTGTTATTAAAAACCGCCAACAATGTGTCTTCTAACGAGTTAGCATTGTTGGCAAAGATGAAATTCTTGGTATTCTGCGGATGCTGACTCGTTGGGACAATTATTGCGGTTGTTGTTGTCTTTTAGAATTAATTAAGAGAGATTGGAAAAAACTTTTGGGCGAGATGGTTATATATTTTTTCAGGTGCGAAAATAAGTTTAGTTTTGTTATTAAGCCTAACCTCGTAATGGAGAAATTCGGTCGGAAAACGGATTGTTTGGCAAGCCCGCCCTATTTGAGTTTACAATAATTTATGATTGTATTTTCATATGTTTTTTTAACTAGAATCATTGCGTGCATTAATGATGTTGCCTTTTATTTCTTTCTGACTACTCATCGTGAGCATGCCTGCTAAGATAATTCGGCGATGTTGCTTTGTCTTGTTTGCCCTGTTATCGCTCTTCTGCCCCGACGTGTTAAGCAGTGAAGCCATGTCGGTCGGTGTCCTATCTAGGGAAATATCTGGTGGCGAGCTGGTGAATTGTTGCATAATATTTGTTTGACGGCCCCGGGAATTTTTGGCAGTTGATCTTCTATATTTGAGCAGCTACAGACGGTCTGTTCTTAGCTAGCGTAGACTATGAACACCTGAGCGACTTGCATTTTAGAGGAACTGGAACCAGTTCGCATGCAAACAGAGGAGTATTCCCAAGTGTATGCTTCAAGAAAAAACTTGTAATTTAACGTTGTTGTTCGCTAAATTAATGCTTAAAATACCAGACAGAAATTGGTGTAAGGTAGCGCAAGAGTCCAGTTGGCTATCAGTTCTAATTGCCTCAGTGTAGGCATAGCGAGGTTACGCGGCTCTAGTGGCTCAACTGGTGTGCTGGTTGGCGGTCTCCCGTCGTGGGCACTGAATGTGCATTAGTCAGTGGCCCAATGTCCGTTAGTGTCGTAATAGACGCATTAGGTCGATTACACATTTGTTTTATTAATCCATAAAGGGGACTACGAAGGGTTACTGTGCCCGCCCTTCTTAATTGCATTAAAAAGAGTGCACACAACGTTTTCCTTACGTTGTGGGTGACGGACAGTCCTCATCAATAAGAGACCAATGCAACAAAACAGCCGAAGTGGGAGCGCATGGTAGAGCTGAGGGTGCCTGTTGGGAACGTTGCACGAATGTGATTGGTGGTACATGGACCTTGTTAAGCCACCGGCAGAAAAAATATTATTAAAGAAGGTGTGTCTGCCAAGATGAAGAAGACTGAGATAAATTAAGTAGAATTAGATTAAGACTTAGTGGGGCCCCCTATCTTTTGTTAATGGATAATCTATGAATTTAGATCACTGTATATATTGGTTAGTGAATAAATTATGGCAACAGTGTGAATTTTAATAGATCAAAACCCGTTGTCGACTCTCTTTTACAGGTCTCGAACCCGTGATTGCTCTCGGGCGTGTGGCCCGAGCGTCACAGTTCTCTGCCCAGAGTTGTGGACTTTTCCGACGAATGTTTTCCCTATGGTCACTTCCAACTGCTTTCAGACGTCTCAGGGAGAAGATTTGTCAGAAATAACCACTACTCTGGGTAAAGAACAAATGGATGGTCCATGATAACAATGCACTAGCCCACAGAGCTCCCGCAACATGCCAGTTTTGCACCCATTACAAGATGGTCGTTGGTCCTCATCCCCCATATTCACCAGATTTGGTCCCCTGCGACTTCCTTCTGCTTCCAAACATGAAATTAAAACTGAAGGGTCGCCGTTTGGCACAGTGGAAGGAGGCACAGGAGGCATTCCAAAATGGCAAAGGCACTGGAATCTGTATACAGCTGCCCAAGAGGACTTCTTTGAAGGGGATGGCAGCCAAATTTAAATCGGGTAATTTTATTTCAATATGTAGGTCTAGTCTTTGAATTTAATAATTGCACCTCGTAAAACACTAATTTATTATATGTCTAATAAAGTTTTTCTTCGAGCAATGAATTTTGAAAAAATTATTATTTTTTCACTATAAGGGTCCTTCATTCCAAAATCAATTTATTAAATATTACAGACCTGCCATAAATGTTCATTCTATTGACCTCTTTATTGCCAGTCAAATCTGAGCTACCATATTTAGGCATGTTTTACTACTTTAAAAATCAGATTAAAAATACAATCATTGAAGCTCTTCTAAGTATTTCTTTTCTTCTTTTTTGTTTTACAATTTTCTCTTGGCTTGGAACATCAACAATATGTCACAGTAATGACAAAACACTGTTTGTGCTTAACCACTACTGTTGACATGCTTTCCCAAGATCCTCCACTGTTCGCAGTCATCTCCTTCCAAAGCCAGTTTAAGTAGGTCAAAGTCTCAAAAATCCATAGGCGATGCATCCGACGATTTGACAGGTATGTCACTGAATAAAATGGAGCAGATTCCGATATCTTCTTGCATGCATTCCAGGAACAGGCAAATTGACATGGCAGTGTGACTTAACACTTCTTTCATGGTGCAGCCATACCTTATTTACCTATGTCTTGGAAAAACCGGAGATACGGCCAATGGATGGTCTCAGAGTGGCTTACTTTTTACCCTCAGGAATGATTCCACTTCTGGATTTTACCAATGTTATTTAGTACACTGATATCCCTTTCTTGAAAACTATGAAGCGTTGCTTCTTGCATGGTTTCATAATTTTGGAATAGCTGAATTTGAGGTTGGAAAGGGCTGTTATGTATCCCTCCTAAAACCTGTCAATTTTTTTTATCTCATTATTACTAACTATTTTAATGCCTGCCCTAATAATAGGCTCACGTGAAATTAATGCACATGACACATTTAAATATGCTAATTGTTACCATATAGATCCTCCTAATAATCCTCTGTATTTTATACTTAAAAACCGGCACCACAAACAATGATGTCACAAAGTTACTATACGCAAACAAAATGCCATAGAATTGCTTGTAAACTTAATGTTAAAAATGAATTTTTTTGAATTTTAATTTATTTCTTAATGGCAAAGCCATCTCCTTTTAAGAGGAGATCCCGATCAACGATATAAATAAAAGGGAATTCAAAAGAATTATAAAGTTCTTTTTCGAAGCATAGTGCCTCTCAAAACCATGAAATTTTCTTCTGATGTTGTTGTGCATAACTGACTTTTTAAATAGCTATCATCAAATCAATGTACCAAGAATTGAGAGGAATTGACATTCTTCTTTTTCTACTTTCAGCCTGAATCCACCTGCACAAGAGAACTAGCTGATGAAGGAATAGATGTAAAACTTGATGTTATTTGGTCAAAGTCTTCACTAGGTGCCAGTACTAAAAGTACGCTTTCTTGTGAATGGTATAGTGGGGAAAAATGCATACATCAGCCTAAAAATTTCTCTGCGCAGTCAGTCATTGCTGAAAACTTGCCAGTGCACCGATTCCATGATCGTTTCATTCAAAGATTTTTTAAAAAAAAATAAATAAATAAACACAAGTGACTCTGAAATTTTATTTTCGTTTGAGAATGAAACAACCACTCATTCCTACAATCGCACATTGGCAAGAATTTTCGTGCTGACCGAGGTTGACATGTGATGAGAAAGTGTGCTTTTAGCACTGGCACCCTGTGACGAGTTGCAAGCCAAAATGACAGCAAATTTTATGTCAGTTTCTTCATTGGCTGCTTCCTTTGGGCAGGGGGATTTAGGCTGAACGAAAGAAAAGAAGAATTCATGGTGAGATGATTTGAAGAGAAATGCACCTATAATTTTAATTGTTGAGGTTTATGAAATTTTTCTTCAAATTATAAGGGTCGTACAAATGAAAACGAAAATTATTTATTTTATCCAAAGTGTATACAAGGAATTTAAAAATACTCTCCAAATGCGTTAAGGCATTTATCCCACTGTGTAACAAGGCGCGTAACTCCTTTATGGAAGAAGTCTTTCGGTTGCCTGTGGAACCATTCCAAAATCCCTTCCTTCACTTCATCGTCCGACTGAAACCTGCAGCCTTTCAGATGTTTCTTGAGATCCCCAAACACGTGAAAGTCACATGGGGATTAGTCAGGGCTGTAAGGTGGATGCTGCATTGCTTTCCAGTTGAATTTTTTGATGAGATCTAACTGTTGCTTTAGAGGTGTGATGACGTGCGATGTCATGGAGAAGAAGCACTCCTGTAAGAAATCCAGGACGCTTGCATTTGATGGCCATACGCAGTGCCTTCAATGTTCCCCTTATCGTGCTGCGTTAACTGTGGTGCCTTTTTCAACAACGTCCAGTAAAATTGAGGCTTTGCGATCAAAAAACACAATCAACATCACCTTCCCCGTGCTGTTTGCGATTGCTTTTGATTTTTTCGGGGGAGGTTACCCATAATGCTTCCATTGATGACTTTGACGTTTGCTTTCGGGCTGGAAATGAAAGCACCAATTTTCATCCCCTGTAATGATTCTATCGAGAAAACTCTCTCCTTCCTGTTCATAGCGAGTCAAATGTTGCAGGGACATGGCCATTCAAACTCCAAGTTGTTCTGATGTCAAATGATGCGGGACCCATTGTGCACAGATTCTTCTGTAGTGCAGACGATTCCTGACAATGGAGTGAACAGTTCCACGGCTAAGGCCAGTTTTAACAACCACGATATCGATTGTCACTCTTCTGTTTTCCTTTAAGACAGTGTCAATTTTGGCTTTGGAATCATCCGTGATGGCACGGTTTGCTTGTCCAGATCGTTGATCATCTTGCAATGATGACCGTCCCTCCGAAAACCTCTTGCTCTATGCGCAAACACGAGTGAAGGTTAGGCAGTCATTTCCATAGATGTTCTGCATACGACGATGAATTTCAGAAACTGAAACTCCTTCACATGTCAAAAAACGAATTACTG
This sequence comes from Rhysida immarginata, assembly GCA_023313115.1. Taxonomy (NCBI): domain Eukaryota; kingdom Metazoa; phylum Arthropoda; class Chilopoda; order Scolopendromorpha; family Scolopendridae; genus Rhysida; species Rhysida immarginata. Next base: position 1,371,747 of record JAHWFO010018052.1, on the reverse strand, counting down.
CTCTCTGTTCCTGTTTCGTTGACTCCATTTTGTTGTTTGGACGAAGCGATCACTCGCAGAGCTTCGAAGTGTGAGCTATCATTCGTTCTCATGTGATGCAACATTTGCAACCTATTGTTCAATTTGCACGTGGGGTTTCGCAATTGTTGAAGACAAAAACTTAAGATCCTAAACGTGGTCTCTCCCCCCCCCCCCCCCACACACACACACAAATTTTCGTTTTCATTTGTACGACCCTTATATAATGCAAAAATTGTCAAGTACAGAGAATTTATTTATTTCTCACAATGCTATAAAAAAAAAAAACAGTGGGTGATTGGTTAACAAATTTAATCTGGGTAATTTAATTTGGTCAACATTATCATTATTTATAAGTAAAAAATTATAATTGAAAACAAAATTTAAAGAAAAATCGATAGTTACAGAATTTACTGATTGTCAGTTATATTTCCAGATGATAATAATAAGAAAATTTGCGAAAAGGATGCATTTAAGCTGAATTTTAGAGGAAGCGAAACTCACTTGTGGCGGATTTGGTAGCAGACGACGAAGTTTGCCGTGCTTTCCTAATCTAGAGCTTTAATCTGTGTGAACATTGGACATGAAATGAAACACTGGAGAAATTACGAGTCCAAAGATCTTACTGATCTAATGATTCCGGTTACGTTTACAACTGTCAAAGTCTCTTTCCAGAAACTATTTATAGATTAACTGAAAAGTAATTCTGCAAATCTTACACACAGTATCGCTTCGTCGCATATTTTTTCTGTGAGGTGTTTGTTATCCAAACATAAAAACCTTTCGCAAAGTGTTCGTTACCAAATTTGTTTGCAATCCGAACGTTTGTTAACAGATCACTCACTGAAATAAACCCCCTTAAAAGGGTGCTGTTTCCTTTTTTTAATATAAAATCACTTCTTGAGAAAACAATAAAAATGCAAGTGAAAAGTAACAGGAGTGGAGATACAATGTCATGGCAGTGCCTCAAACTCCTGCCAAATGATAAAGTAAATATTTATAGAACTGTAAAAAATATTTCTTAAAATATATTTTCAATATGCTTACATTCTCCACCGAGGATGCTCTGGAAATTCTAAGCATAATACATCTTCAGACTGCTTTGTTCCTAGCTTATGATAGAACAGCTTCTGATCCATGTTAGCTACTGTTTGGGTGCCATCTGCTACATCCTGATCAGGATAACACTTAGAAAGGAAACAAAATAAAATTCAAGCAGAAGTGAAAAATAAAAATAAATTTCAAAATTGATTTTGGTAGGTAAATAAATGCACAAAGGCATTTTGACAAGTTTTGCCTCCTAGACGATAGCTTCATCAACTTGTGAGATATTGATCTGATGAAACCTTGAATGTCCTCTACCAAAGAGTCCCTTATTTTTCAATGTAGTCACCTTGCATCAAAGTTGGACAAAGATTTTTCATTTCGTTTACGAAGAAATCGGGCTTCTGCTGCCAAAACTAATGATGCAAAGCTCAGCTCATACATCAATTTTGTAAAGGTGACCCTTCAGATGCTCCTTCAGTGCAAGATCCAGAGTAGATGTGTGGATAAAGCTTATGAAATTGGACATGCTGTAATGCATCCCGTGTTTGTCGACTCATGTGCGGATGAACATTGTCATGGTGGAGAACCTTTCCCACGTGAACCCACAGCAATTATGTGCGGAGCTTCCACAAAGTTTCCACATATTGGTGAGAGTTCAGTCAACTCATGTTCCAGAAACTCTATGTGCCCCCTTCTCACAGTACTCACATCCAAATATGTGTTTCCATAGACAACACTCATCTTTCAATGAATGTCTATGCGTGCAAACCCTTCGAAGTAAGGAATTCAATAACAGCACACTGTTTTGACTGAACGTTCATTTTCTCAACGATTTTGTACATGTGTGACACTATAGATAGGGGCTGTGATAGTCAATAAATGAGGTTTTCTTTCATACCAGTTTCATGTCTGTATCTTGCAAATTGCCGAAGCTAATGCATAGGAGACAAACTTTTCAAAACTTTTAAAAACTGAAAAAATAATGCTTACCGAATAAAATATACCTGCATTATCATGAGTCCAAGTCATGTTTGAATAACGTACTTTTTCAAGATGTTCTGGATAATCATCACCAGAAGCAACTTTGCGAAACTGAAAGAAAATCAATATATAAATGATCTTTTGGATTTAAAATTTAGAATATTAAAATTGATGTTATTATATACAGTCGAGGAACATTATTATGACCACCTCCTACTTTGCTGTCAGGAACATTAGCCAAAAAAAAAAAGGGATGAGCTCACTTAGTGAGAGGTGGGAGATGTTTGTATTTGGCCCTCATATCAATCATTGCTATCATGGGTAAGCAAGCAGTTTGTCAGATTTGCAATAAAGCATGATCATTGCCTTTCAGGGTGATAATATTTCCAAAACACCACAGTTTGTGAATTGTTCACATGCTGCTGGGACTGGACAAATAGCATCACTATAAATAAACTGTATGAAAACTGCAGAGCATAATGTGAGAGGTGAACATTGACTGTCAAGATGTGCGCAGGCTGACTGACATACAACAGTTTAGAACATCATCCATATGACCTAGAAAACTACAAGATGTCAACAAAGGAGTATCAGCAGAAACTGCTACGCTATGCATTGCAATATAAAAATTGGACCTCTTGTGATTGGCAAAGAGTTACCTTCTTTGATGAATCACTGTTTCTGCTCCATCGGGTGGATGGGCATCATCATACTCAGCAGAAAACCTCCGAAAAGACTCAACCTGCAACATTGTTGGAAGAACACAAGCTGTGGATTAGTGTTTTGGTTGGCATTGTCTGGGTACACTGATCCCTGAATGACACTCTCATCAATTTGGTTAAATACAATTGCAATATACGAGGTGCATCCAGAAAGTAAGCTTCCCTATTTAAAAAAAAAAAAAGAACTGCCGAGCAATAATAATGATGCACTGACCATGTTTTACCATGCTTGCAATAAGTTTAAATGTGCAAGCATGTTAAAAATTTATTTTCTATGAGAGTCGGCACGAGAACTACTATAAAAGCTGTCGAAACTCGAAGATTTTTTTATATTAAAATCTTTAATATTTGTTCAAATTTATTTTATTAAAAGTTTACCATAAACATTTTTGTGAAATGCTAATTATACCGAGGCTGACGAAAAAACACTCTTATGGATATGTTCTATCGGTATTTTTCCGTAAAATACATATTACAAAATTATGTTCTGTCTGTTCTGCTTTCAAATTTTAATTATTTCAGAAAAAAATAATCGCGATCCAAACAAAATTTTCAGCAAAGGCGACCTAGATCACTTTAGATAGGCAGCAATGTCAAGTATTGAAAAAGTTTTCTTCTTAATGTTAAGAAGCATTCAAATTAATATAAAATACTAAATTTTTATATATAAATACTAAATTTAAAATACATATGTAATTTATACATCAAAATTAGGCAAATTTTAACACTATCTCCATGCAACAAAATATCTATATAACGAAATGATTTTGTTGGTCCGTTGCATTTCGCTATACGGAGGTTCTACTGTATTACAATCAATATTTCAAGTCATTCAGCACAACATTACAGCAGATTAACATAATGATTACCTTAATTTTCACCCAATCAGAGCCACTTTCACTAAGGGAATATGAAAGCAATTCTCCATCCTCTGAAAATGCTGTTCCACTCAAAGCAACAGTGCCATCTGCTGATAGTTCATTAGGGTCCAAAAACACCTTGGAGTCTGCTGTTAAACTTTCTTGAACATACAATACACTTAAAAATGGAGAAAAAAACATGTAAGATTCTGAACAGATGGCATATTGCATAAAGAAATGTAAAGATGGATCTTTCTTTACCTTTGATTTTGTAGGCCTGTATTTTTGTAATAAAAATAACGAGAACCATGTTTATAAGGACAACTATATTTTGGATAGTCCCATAGCTCTGTAAGGCTAAAATGGATATTAAAAACATTATTAATTCTGTAAAATAAACAGAAAAAATACACTTCAAATTTTTGTATAAGTAGATCTTTCAAGGAAAAAAAATCTAAGTTTTTAAACTGCAAGGTGTCCGTAAAGTTGCTGTGCAACGAACGAGAAATTATGAAATGCTTTCCCAATTGGTGTATTTAGTAATCCATTTGCATGAGTATTATTATACATGCATTCTGTACCTATGTGTATCCCAACTGAATAAGAGAGAAATTGAATAAGCACGAGTCCACCAAGAACAATGCACACATGTGGTATCACGGGTGATTTACCTATATGGACAATTTTTCATCTACATTATCTCATGTAATACCTGGCCTGCATCAACCCTAGCACTCAGTCCTAGTGTGTGCAGAGAGGGAACATGTATAAAAATTGCTGAAGGAGCTGAACACAGTCTCCAACCAAAACACAGAAAATTGCAAATTCACTTTAACCCTTTGACCAGAAAATTTCACTTATTTGGCATCAATGCAGATAGAGCAACTGGTCTGCTTTTCTATGTTTTTTAATGTTGAAAATGCTCTGACCATGTTCATCACATATCAGTGATGGCTACAGAAACAAAGTGCAGCATGGCAAACTTGAAGGCAATGGGGCACTGAATGTCTGAAAGGGACACTAAATGCAGCTAAATTCTTGCTTTAAAGTTAATAAAAATACATGGGCATTTCAGTGACCTACATTTATATTTTTAAGGCATAATGCTAACTTTGAAATCTGTATGCGATTAGGGCATGTTAAGGCTTTCTAATTTCTTCTAGGCCAATCTCTTCCTTACTTTGTGATGCCACGAAAAGACATCATCTGGTGGTACAGTCCCTCAATTGTTTTTAAAGTATATTTTTCAACAATTTATGCACTATTTTTGCAGGATAAAATTGCAAATAATGATTGCATTAAGATTTTTAAACTTTATACCTTATACAGTTGATCTGTATTACCCCTCAACATTTTATTAATGCTAATTTAAACATGAAAGCTTATTGAGGAATACTTCTTCTCGCGGACGAAGCTGTTTGTTTTGACAGTAAAGCGACCACAGGAAACCACCACACACGAATACAAAAGGCTCGACTTGTCAGCGGCATATGTCATTTTTGTAAAAGTATGTATTTAAAATATTTTGCCCACCTACTGTAATCTTGAAAAAAAAATTTAAACACACTTTTGTGTATTTACAGCTGTCACAAATGCGCTGGAAGCGTTTGTTAAATGTTTTGACCAATAGAGGTCGCTTCACAAATGATTACTCTCAGTATTAGTTGCTGTTTTTGGGTCTTTGTTTAGCACAGAAAACACTACAGGGTAAGTCAAAATGGATGCCCCAATTTCATAGACTATGCAAAATGTAATCTATGTATTCATTCAAAATATACATACGTAATATAATCCAGTTTCGAATAGTGCGTAGTTTTTAATTTGTAATGTTATGTTCGCCAATAGATGGTGCCATAAGCCTAATCATTGTCAGCATTTCTGCTAGCATCAATACAGACATGCTACAAAAAGTTTGGCAAGAATTATATGCCATATAACAAAAGGAGCGCATATTGAACATTTGTGAGGACTACATTCAAAACTTGAGTATATTACCTCTGCAGGTATGTGTATTTTGAATGAATACATTGATTACATTGCGTAGTACATCAATGAAATTGGGGCATTCATTTTCACTTATCCTGTATAATTCACTATAATAATACAGTATTTCTTTGAAAATGATTTCAACTTCTAGCATTAAAAGATATGACAAAGAACAGTTATTGAAACTATTTCAGACACTGATGATAGAGATAATGATTTTGGATGACAATTTTCCAAGTGAGAACGAAGAAAGTGACCTTTCATTTTCATTATACTTGTAATTTTTGGTATATAATATGCAGGAAAAAAAATGAAAGTCAAAAAGAAATCACTACTTTGTGTATTATAAAATGTAAATATTATTTAATATTCTGATAATAAAAGCAACGAAAATAAGATTAAAAAAAAAAAATTTTGGGAATGAGGTGTTGAGAGGGGGAGAGAGTCGAAGTTGGAGGGGGGTGCATATTATATACTGAAAATTATGGTAATTATGATTTTTCATACTTTTTGATAATTATGCTAATACAGGGTTCTGTAATGAGTGAACGAAAAATTGGTAAATGACAGTATAGGTGATTCTACGCAATAAAGTTCATATAAATAAACATGGGTCCGAATTTGAACAATAACTTGAGATATGAACAGAAATAAAAATGCTAACTAACAAGTTACTAACTCAGATTCTAGAACATATAGGATGATGAAATTTGGGGGAATAATAGGGTACACACAACTGTGTTTAGCGTTAAAATAGACAGAATTCCAACTGTATTTAACATTGTAACAAGAGCTGGTTAGTACTCGCATGTAAGCTTGTATTATGATGTTGAATATTTTTTCCCACAAAATCAAATCAAAAAAATAGCAATTGCTTTATATTTGCACCTTGCTTAGCATAGTCATTAAATTGTTTAAAGAACAGTAATTGGTATAAAAGGAATTCACAAGAATTTTTTTTTAAAATTAATTCAAAATTGAAGGGTCGCCTTATATTCGGGCAAATATGGTATGCAAAATTAAAATATAAAAAATCAAATATGAAATGTATTTTTAGATTTTAAGTGGATTTTAAGTGTACTTTGTTAAATGTGAGTGCAGACTTTTTGTTTGTGATACTAAGTTTAGCTATTTATATCCTAGGTACTTGTAAATGTTATTGCTCTTGATAGCAACAAAGTGAAGCCCCTATTTCTGAGAGAATATTTCATTATGAATGATTTTGCATTTCCCTAACCCAAGCTGCATGTGCATGCCTTTTGAAAGAATATTCATATGGAGGTATAAATTCTATTATAATTTTACCGTTTGTTCAATTTTGATCGAAATGTGCATTTTTCCAGATAAGGAAATGTGATTTTATTCTGAGCTTCAACAAAGGCTTTTGTTTCTTCACTATCTGGATCCTCCAACCAGCGATAAGGGTCTTCCACCTGAAAGCATGATTTAAAAATACAATGTCATGAGGACGGTCATAGCATTACAATAATTAATGTGCAACTTTAAAATGAAGAACAGAACTACAAGTTTTAGTTGGTTTTTTTTTTTTAACGTCAACATATTAAAAACTTAAAAATGATAAAATTCTAAATATGAATAACCAGAAATTATTTACTGATTTACTTTTGAAATTATATTAATCTACCATAAGTGCCCGACAACCACTCATACCTTAGATAACATAACAATGTTCTACGGGGCAAATAACATTCTAGGGTAAAGCTCTTTGAAAAATTTTACCTAAATTTAACTATATTAGAGGCTAAATTTTGTGTTTTGTAACATTTTCCATAAGGATATTTGAAAAACTTGCTCATGATTAACTTCCTTGCCTATACAAGAAAAATATGGTCTGTGGAATCTATTTGAAATATAACTTAGCAGAGGATCAGCCTACTGAGTTCTGCTTGGTTTCCAAGTGTCAAACATAAAGTAAAGTGGATTGAACCAACCTGGTTTCATGTGGTGTACGTTTTTGTGAAATTTGTAATTCTTCTATGTTCTTTTGTGTTTCATTTATCCAAGTATTGGCTATTTTCAATTTTGACATATATTTGAAAAGTTTTCCTGTGAGCCTATTCACAACTCGCTGGCCAGTGTTTCTCAAAGTGGGAGATAAAGATTTGTGGGAACGATTTGTGGATGAAATGAATACACCAAATACAAATATTACAAAAACCATAACAAAGAAACAAAACAGTTGTATAATATTTTGAAACGATATAGAGCACAGATGTAAAACCCCAATCAAGGAAAAGCAAAAACAAAACATAGAGTGCTCTTTAGCCACAACAATTTTAAGTTTAATAAAAGTCCTTATTGATGGAGAGAATTGATAACTTTCAAAGGGGTCTAAGAGATTGTTTTTCCTGATAGGATTATTAATATGTTTTAGATTAGCAATATTAAAAGTATGGATTGTTTCTATAAAATATTTCCATATTTTCTTTGGGCCAAATCTTTAAATCCGGTGATTAAATTCCTTTTAGTCTGAAAGTAGAATTTGGAGCATTGTCCACATATAATTTCAGACTAGATAGATCCCATCAAAATTTGACAGTAAACAACCCATCTTATTATTAAAAAAATCTATATACAGTTGAGGACCGCAAATCCGGAATGCTCGGGACCAGAAACTTTCTGGATTTATGGTTTTCCAGATATATTTAATTCATGTGTATATATTTAATTAAATAGTTTCCGACGACAGTTATCAAAAATTTCTTATAAAATAAAAGTTTTCATAGTTATACAGCATGCCACGCAGCTCCTCGGTCCACCCACGCTCCCTCTCAGCGCTGCACAAACGCAAGAAACTGAATCCAATAAACGCCAACAATGTGTGGCTTAAGTGATCATTGTGGAGCTTAACAGTGTGGTGTGGGCGATTTAATTAAATTACTAAGTACATTCATTTAAAATATTAACTAACTGCATCAGTTTTCTTATCACTCCTTGTGCTTTTCTTATTCTCCGTGCTGACAAATCGAGCCTTTTGTATTCGTGTGTGGTGGTTTCCTGTGGTCGCTTTACTGTCAAAACAAACCGCTTCATTCGTGAGAAGAAGTATTCCTCAATAAGCTTTCACGTTTAAATTAGCATTAATAAAATGTTGAGGGATAATACAGATCAACTGTATAAGGTATAAAGTTTTAAAATCTTAATGCAATCATTATTCACAATTTTATCCTACAAAAATAGTGCATAAATTGTTGAAAAATATACTTAAAAAATTATTGAGGAATGTACCACCAGATAACATCTTTTTTTGTGGCATCACAAAGTAAGGAAGAAATTAGAAAGCCTTAACGTGCCCTAAACGCATACAGATTCCGAAGTTAGCATTATGCCTTAAAAATATAAATGTAGGTCACTGAATTTAATGTAATTATTGACATCTAGATTTGTGGTTTTCAACTGTATTCAAGTTCCAAGGGTGATTCTTTCGACAGTTCGTTGGAGAAAACTACTGTATCTCTAAATTCATTATGACATATGATACGACATGATAGGATATGATACAATATGATATAATATATGCAGGGTGTAATGTAATTCAGGGACAATAAGTACCTAGCGTGATCCTTTGCATGATTACAAACTTAAAGTTCCTTATGCAAAATGTTCAAAACTCAAATATTAAGGGTCTAAACATCACGCAAAGTTTGCTGAAAACCTGTCGAAAACATCATTTAATCTTGACAATTGCTGCTGATTTAATTGTAATCGCCCCTTTGAATGTAATGAACTGCTTGTGCGGAAAGTTCATAAATGACGTAACGACACAATTTAAATTTTGAGTTTTCGACATTTTCGATAAGGAACTTTAAGTTTGTAATCATGCAAAGGATCACGCTAGGTACTTATTGTCCCTGAATTACGTTACACCCTGTATATGATATGATATATAATATGAAGGATGATATGATAAAAACGGTCTTTACAAACATCCGCAAAAATTGGCTTCCGTGCAACGTTCTCTGCTTTTTATTTATTCTATTTGTTGCTCTGATAATTTTTTATTTATTTATTTTTTAATTAAAGAGATGGAGATTAATAATGAGTTGGGTTGTTTACTTTCAAATTTTGACAGGATCCATCTAGTTTAATATTTAAGTTTAATATGTATGCAGTAGAATCATGATGTAATGACTGCCTGTATTGTTATTTATTGTTATCATTAATTGTTTATGTAATTGTTGTTAATTTGATCATTAATGCAGGCAAAGTTGTTGATTGTGATGTCATTGTGGAGAGGATTGTTTGATTTGCCAGCATAAGCAATTTTTAATTGTAAATTACTGCTAATTGATAGTAATTATGGACACAAAAACTAATTTTGACAAATCGGCAGACTAAGATCTTTCATATAAGACCAAAATGAAGTTTAGAGGTGCAACAATTTTCTCCAACAAGCTGTCGAAAGAATCCCCTTGGAATTTAAATATATAGATATGCCAGATTTTTTGTGATCATATATCGCTCCTTAGGATTACCTAAGGAGTTTTCGACGGTATTAGAATTTTTGAAATTTAATGCCAGGTTATGGCTTTTAAATATTCAGAATAAATTTTTTGTTAGAGCTTGGTTATATGGGATGACATTCCTGTGATTATTTTCTTTGTTGTTTTTCTTTAGTTTCATGAATTCGGACATTCATTTCTTATAACTTCTTTTCGGATGAGATCTTCTATGGTTTTTGGGTTGTAACCATTCATGGGGGTGATGTTTTTTAAGTTTTGTAATTTGTAATTTTGTAAGCAAGAGGCTATGAAAGCCCAATAACAGCTTGCAAGATTAAAAAATTATAAATAATACAATATAAAAAAGAATAAATATTATTAAATATAAACAAGGAAAAAATGATCATAAAATAAATGTAATATTTCAAAACCATTTTTAACATAGTGATTATTATTAAATCAATAAAAATTGTAAATGATACAGTAATAAAAAGAATAAACATAAAAATATTAATCAGTAAATCAAGGTAAAGAATCAAAAGATAAGTTTTATGACTGTTGTGGCTAAGATCACTCTTTGTTCTACGTTAATTTTTTGTGTTAATTTTTTTTTTTATACTTAAATACGCACTTCTGTTACTATGACCTGCTTTTAGAATAAAAAATAATTAAATTTTTTATGCATAAACAACGAGAATTTTTCAAAATCATCCAGTTGTACATGCAGTTTAAGAAGGATAATATGTATAAAAAAAAAAAAAAAAAAAAAAAAAATTTCACTATTTGATGTCAATTGCTCTTTCAAAAAGTGAGAATTAAAATACAACAAGAAAAACAAAAATAACCACAGCCTTCTAATTCTTGAACAGATGAAATATCTTACAACTTAATGTAGCAAGTTAATCTACAATCCCTTTAATTAATAATTTTAATTTTTTAATATTTTATAACAATTTGTGGGTTCCTTTTTTTTTTTTTTTTTTTTTTTTTTTTACTTTATAATATTGATGATCAACGGAAAATTAGACGTAAATTATTTTTATTATTTATTGTCATTAAAATTAATTTAAATTCTGACAATTTCCTGTTGATCGGCTTTTCATTCAAACTCGACTTACTTTTTCTCCGTGATATTCATCGAGAACGCCTTCTTGTCGACGAACTGGTGGATATTCGATCTTCATTATTTACTTGCAAAATAAGGTCTCAATCTATCAAACCACTTTGATCTGGAACATAATGTTAAAATTACATTACAGCAAATAAATGATTCCTCATTTGGGATTGTAATGACATTGTTTTCCTAATCAAATCATGTGATTAATAAAGGAGGAGGAGTATAGTCTTATTTAGCGTATAAAACAAGAAGCAATTGTATATATAATGTTTAAACACCTCAGCCAAAGGCTGATCTGAAGGGATCATTCGAATTTTTAAAATGGAGGGGAAAAAAGAAAGTAATTCGGCATTTTTAATGAGGGTTTAAATTCAAGTTGATGGGATGCTCACCAGTTAACATGCAAACTCTCCTGGCCACGAGTTACAGCAGTGGGATAGCTCATGCGCAGAATGTCATACACTTGGAGGCGTCGGGCGAAAGATGACGTCACTTCCTGAACATAAAATGACGTTTATTTTTCGATCGAATGAACTCTTTGTATTTGTTTTTTAATTATGGTTTCAGAGCCCGCTCTAGGGGCGGGCACCCCGGACAATTGTCCGAAGCGGCAAATCTAAAGGGCGACACTTTGGCTGTGATTGCGGACAAAATGTTGATAAATTAATGTTTACTTGTCGATTTTTTGGCTAAAATTACCATGCAATTTACATTTTCTATTTATTGTTTTTGCCCAAAAGCTAAAAAAATCTGGTAATCCTTAATTCTGAAGAAAACAGCCATAAAAGAGCGGCATGCTTAATTGAAAAACAAAAAAAGCACTGCGTGAGTTTGTTTTAAACAGGAATAGGAAAGAATATCACGTATTCCCTCAATTATAAAAGGGCGGTTTCGTTTACGCAATAGCATTATTCTTGCTTATACATCGGTGAAGATAACAAGTGCAAGTTTTTATATTATGTAGAAGCTGTTTTGAGTTTATTGAAAAATATTTGGCAATTTTACTGTTAGGTCAATGTAATTTGTTAATAATTCAATATGAGGTATGTATATCTGTAAAAACACTTAAGTTCCAAGAGTCATGGGAGCATCGTATGCAAATTGTCAGCTTGTAAAAGGCGCCTAAATAGGGAGAGCGGTATCAGTGCTGTCTCTGAAACGTCTTTTAACGTGATTATCGCTACACGACGAGAATTATCAGTTTGAAAGAGGAATAATAGAGCTACATGCATGGGGCATTCCATTTCTGAAATGGTGCGGATCTTCATCATTCCTCGATTCACAGTGTCAAGGGTATACAGAGAGCACCTCATTTCAGGCATTTTCTCCCATCATAGAAAGCGCACTGGCCGACCACGTTTTGTTAAATGCTCGTGACCAGCAACATGGTCCTTTGTAAAAGTCAATTAACATCCATATTAAATGAGGGGCGTACTAGAAACGTTCCTATGAGTTCAGTGCAGCGAAATTTGATATTGATGGATATGACAGCAAAAGACCGACAACAGTGCCTTTGCTCACAGCACGCCATCGGAGTCTGCGACTCGTCTGGGCTCGTGAACATATTCATTGGACCTTAGATGACTGGAAATACATAGCTTGGGTCGTTGTCACGATTCAAGCTGATGGTAGAGTTAGCGTGTGGTGCAGACCCCATAAGGCCATGGACCCAAGTTGTCGGGAAGTCCCTATGCAAGCTGTGGTGTGGGGCGTGTTTAAATGGCAGATTTGGATCCTCTGATCAAATTGGGCCTACAATTGACTGAGGATCGTTATGTCCAGATGCTTGGTGGCCATTTACAGTCCTTCATGGCCTTCATATAGCCTAACACCGATGGGATGTTCCAGGAGGACAACACGTCATGTCACCAAGCCAACATTACACGTGACTGGTTTGAGATGCATTCTAAACAAATTCAACGGATGAATTGGCCATCTAGATCGCCAGACATGAATCCCATCGAACATGTTTCGGATATTATCGAACGATCCATTCGTGCACAACAGGCTATACCTGCAACACTCACGCAGTTATAGGCAGTTATCGAGACTGCATAGCTGAATATCTATTCAGAGGACTTATGCCGACTGGACTTCCATGCCACGTCAAGTTGCTCAATTCGTCGGGTAAAAGGGGATCGATCCTACACGATATTGAATAGGTATCCCATGACCTTTGGCACTTCAGTGTATATTAAGCTGTTTAGTATGAGAGAGACAATGTTTTTTAATTATTTGAAAATTATTACTTAATTCAATTATAAATTTAAAATTATTTTATTATATTTTCTATACTTTTTAAGTGATAGGAATTTACAGAACAGGGCAAAACAATTTTTTTACCGAGTGGTGTGTTTAAGACTGCCGTGATTTCACGTAACATTTTTCTTAAATGTCAAATAAAATTAATACTTGCTGTTTGTTAAGTGAAGGATGGTTCTGTCTCAATAGCACCGCTTCTGTAAATTATTTATTTGTTTATTTTGTCAATGTTTTGTGTTATCAAATTAAACATTTCGTATATTGAGTGATACTTACTGTTTTAGCTTTTTAGGAAGGGTAAATCTTTATTTTTTTAAAGATGCATATGTTCAATTTGTCTGTTTGTCTAGGACGACGTAAATGCTAGAGCGGGTTCTGATGGTTTGTAAATAGCTCTAAGTGTTCATTTCATTGCCGAGTTTTTGTTATTTGTATGTTTTAAACATATGTCGTTTATATTTTCATTTATTATCTTCGTAAATTCCTGATGTGAGCTTTTATATTGAAAATTGACTGGAGCAATTAAATAGAAAATAATAGAAATCAAATCAAAATTAAAATGAAAATGTTTGTTTATCGTGCGGGACCAGCTGCTGAACACGCACTTAACTTTTCATAAGTTTAGACTGTTACCCGTGTCATAGCTACCTGTCAACTTGAATTTTCCCTAGTTGAAAAAATTGTTTAATTGAAACAACAAAAAATACATAAAACATACTCATAATAATCGTTTAAATTATATATTTTTTTATTTAACCAAAACATTCTAATGGTTGGAAAAAAATATAAAGAATGCATACCATCATTTTAAAAGTTTAGAAATGTCCCAATTCCATTTCAAGAGTTTAGAAAGGCACTTACAGTCGAACCTCGTTAATATAGTACCGCTTAATATACCGGGTGAATACAAAAGTCTGAACCCCCCTTTTATTTTATGAACTGAAGCAGATATGTCAATTTTGATGAATTCAATGAATAGGAAGTTGTGGGTGGCCTATCCTATGGTGCACTTTTCATCATCCCAAATATGCAAATTAGGACACATTCAAAATTTATCATAAAAACCGTAAGGGATAGAGAAAAAAAAACCCAATTGCAAACTTGTTCAGCATAAAAAAACAAAACAAAAAAAAAATCATCCAAATCGGACCAACCTATCACCCACAATCTCGTGGTGAACTGACGCCACAATCACCATAACACAATTGGGCACGGAACCTAACTGACGCCAAAACATGCCTTTTATTTGCTTTTCCACATGAAAGTGGAAATATGGTGGAAATATCAACATTCAGTTTTCCTTGTGCAGTAAGCTACAAACAGTTCACCACGTGATTGTGGGTGAATGGTTGGTCCGTTTTGGATGATTTTTTTTTTTGTTTTGTTTGTTTTTTTATGTTGAACAAGTTTGCAATTGGGTTTTTTTCTCTATCCCTTAAGGTTTTTGAGATAAATTTTGAATGTGTCCTAATTTGCATATTTGGGATGATGAAAAGCGCACCATCGGATAGGCCACCCACAACTTCCTATTCATTGGATTCATCAAAATTGACATATCTGCTTCGGTTCAAAAAATAAAAGGGGGGGGGGGGATCAGACTTTTGTATTCACCCTGTATATAATTTCGTTTTATATTTATTTTGCCCTTGGTCCCAACCCCTTGAAAGCTATTTCTATGTGAATCCAACTGTTTAATATATAATAAATACAAACGCTGAAATTAGCCGTGTCAAATTCAATTCAATTGTTAGTTTGTAAAGTATCAATTAAATTTATTAAAAACTAGCAAAATTACCCGGCTTCGCCCGGGTGGACAAGATACGTTGAGTAATTTTTTTAACGATTGTTTGTTATGTTAAAAATTGAACTATGATTAACAAAGTATAAACGAAATGAAAGAAAATGAGAAACAGTCCAGAAATCCTTCTCCAAACCTTTCATAATCATTTTAAAACAAAAATGATAATAGTGAACAATGAACTGGGAACAAAAGAAAATTAAATTATATGTACAAAAGTAAATAATGAAAAAAAACGATAAGATAAATGAATCAGCTACACAGGCAAGCTGGGCAGGGATTGTCAAGTAGTTGTGCATTCAAGTCCATTTCAGTAAACAACGTTGTATGTCTTCCCCTGTGGCGCAAAAACATGTATATTTCGACAGCTGGACACGCGGAAGCAAGCAACGTGTAACCATGGATGAAGAAAAGATGGATGGGACACTCCATTGCCTTCCTCAGTGAGTTTGAATTTGGGGCGACATCTGGAGCTTTGCGTAGTACTAAATATAATCGTCTGCTTATATTAGGTTAATCAAATTAAAAATATACTAAAAACAATAAAATAAAAAATATAAAAATACTTTCTAAGCACACTTTTATCTTAAAAAGCCACTTAATATATGAATTTCTTTTTTTAAAAATTTCTAGTACTACGCAAATCGAAACGATGGTGGTGAAGTTTCGGTTTAGTACAATGCAAAGTAGAAAGTGAAACTATTTTTTTTTATTTCCCAGACAGTTTCGGTTTAGTACTACGCAAATCGCCAGAGAGCGCCACTGAAAAAAAACTCACGCTCGACGCATAGGAGTGTCCCATCCATCTTTTCTTCATCCATGGTGTAACTGATCGTGAGAGAAGCAATCTTCCTGAAACTATACTACCCTATCAAAAGTCATGGGACAGCCCTTATTTGCATGAAAATGGGACATTCCTTTGCAATTTCACTGTTGGCATTCTTCCCAGCACTACATAACAGAGATTATGCTATTATGAGATGATGCTTGCGTGAATGCTGTAAGAATGTCTCAAAGAAAAGAGCTTTCAGAATTCCAAAGAGGTACAATTGTTGGATGCCTTCTCGCAGGCAAAACTCTTAGAGAGACGTTAACCCTCCTAAACATCCCGAAATCGACCGTTCACAAAGTCACCCGGGCATGGAAAGAGAAAGCTACCACAAGTATTCCGCCTAGGACAGGAAGACCCAAGAGCATGTCGGCCAGAGACCAAAGGGCTCTTGGTAAACTGGTCACTGCAAACCGCCACACATCGCTTGATGAGTCATAGTCGATTGGAACAACTGTGAGCACCCTGACTGTTCGCAGGGAACTGCATGCAATGGGGTTTTATGGCAGAGCGGCAGCTCACATCAGCAACAGCAACGCAGCGAGGAGATTGCAGTGGTGCAAAGAGCGACGACAATGGACTCTGGATCAATGGCGAATGGTTGAATGGAGTGATGAGTCCCGCTACACCATCTGGCAATCGGATGGACGGTTTTGGGTATGGCGAACGTTATCTGCCAAGCTATGTTGTGCCCACGGTGAAGCTTGGCGGAGGTGGGGTGCTTTTCATGGTATGGATCGGGCGCAATCGTTTCTGTGGGCGGACATCTAAACGCAGAGCGGACATCGTTTCTGGACAACGTAGCACTCCCATCTCTCTGGCAGCACTTTGACAATGGCCCTTTTCTGTTTCAGCACGATAACGCACCTTGCCATAAAGCAGGGTTTATAGACAGAGAGTAGAATGATAGCAGCAAAAGGTGGACCAAGAAGGTACTAAAATATGTATATTTTTGAGTGTTTCTATTAAAGTGATGGTGTCCCATGACTTTTGATACGGTAGTGTATATATCTGCGACCTTGAAAGTCTGGAAAAATTAAATAAAATGAAACATTCTTCGTCTGGCATCGCCATCTAGTGACATCCTTTGAAAACAAAAGTCTAGCTGAAATGCCCTGGTAGAGAGAAAGGCCTGCGCACCAAAACGTCGTACATTGTTTCATCCAATGACGTATTTTAAAGATAGACCACAGCCCACTAGATAAAGGCCTGAGTGCTGTTTTCAAAATGGCGGCGCTCGCAGGCAGACTTTCTGTGTGAAATAAGCTGAAATAAAAGAATTACAGTATTTCATAAATTTGCTTTAATTTTCTTACAAAATCTAACCAAAATAATTATCTATTACAGGAACTAATTTTTGCAGATTTATAAAACCATCATATATGGTTTCGAAATTTTTTATAGAAAAGATGCTTTTTCTCTTCCTCCATAGATAGCTCTACTTTGAAAAAAATGAAACTATATTTATTTGCACGTATGTTGCCATTGTTTTGATTGAAACATAAAGCCCTTTAAATAACCAGTTCAAAAACTTAGATTCGTTAGAAGATTAAAGCAAATTTGTGAAATAATTCTTCTATTCCATCTTACTTCACACAGATAGTCAAAGTAAGACAAACAGCACTCAGGCCTTTATCTAGTGGGCTGTGGATAGATTCCGAACCAATTGTTGTTACTCAAAGCCCACTGTATTACTACAAGCCCGCCTAATCAAGCGGCTTTCAATGTTAAAGATACGAGCGATTTAGAACACAAATTTCCTGCTAGTGGCGCGACTGGACTAGGCTCATGTCGGTTCCCTGACACAACGGGACATGACAAAACGGGACAAGACAGAACGGGACAGACAAAACGGGGAAGGACGGAACGGGACGGTGACAAAAAGGGACAATGACAAAACGGGACGGTGACAAAAACGGACAATGACACAACGGGACATAGGCAAAACGGGACATAGACAAAACGTGACAGAATCATGATGTTTCAAATCATCGATTCATCGTCACACAAAATCATCGATATTTCATTACATCGATTCATCACCACACGAAAACTTTCCACAAAAGTTTATAAAATTTATATAAACTTAAGAATATCAGGAGCATATTCTTAAGCATTTTCACTAAATGTGCACTTATACTAAGAAGATATCAGAGGACAGTTACCCTTCATGGCAAAGAAAGGACTTAGTCACATATAGCCGATGACTAGTATAAATAGATCCCCTGAGGTCGCTATCTGGTTTCTGATAGCACAGAGGTCCCCTTAGCTTTTTTGGGACTCCTCCCGGATGACTAACATGACAATATGAGCCACCGGATGGCGTGAGCTCTCCCGTCACGTATAGTTGGCGTAATTACATCTTTAATTATAAAAATAAAAATATTATTTTATGTAATATTATTATTACATAAAAATATACAATTACAATCAAATGCATGTCTTAATATTGTCAAATGTCAATTGACCTTAACGTCTTGTAAGTATTTATACTCTTCTAGATCCCTCATACTACATGCATTTTGACCAGGATAAACGTTTAATATAATTATAAGTCGTTAATTATTCAAGATGAGATAATTTAATCAACATTGAAAAATTATTTACATTCAAACAATCTGAATAGGATTAGAGCTAAATTTAATATCAATAATCCCTATTTTAGCTTTCAATTCTAAAAATGACACATCAATAAAGTATTTTATAACACAGGCTCTAGCATCATCTATGCTCCTGATTTGAAACTTCATGATTCTGTCCAGTTTTGTCTATCTCCCGTTTTGCCTATGTCCCGTTGTATCATTGTCCGTTTTTGTCACCGTCCCTTTTTGTCACCGTCCCGTTTCGTCCTTTCCCGTTTTGTCTTGTCCCGTTTTGTCATGTCCCGTTCTGTCTGGTCACCGCTCATGTCCAATGCAATAACATGGTAATAGTAGTAAATTCATGTTGTCATGCCCTTTTTCTTGAATATTTAATGATAACGATTATTTCTATTTTTATAATTTTATCAGCAAAATGAACGAAGGCATTTTATTTTTAAAATAAATCACTTTATTTACAATTTTATTTACATTGGCCTGTAATAAAAATGAAAAAACAGCAGTCGTGAATCCAGGTCCATCCAGGGACCCAACTCGTCGGCCTCTGGCCATACAGGCTCTGGATGGACGTATTGGATCCAATTAATTAATAAAAAAAAATAATAATAATAAATGTTTAATGTACACTTTAAAATTTAATTTTCACACACAATTTGGTTTTTGCAAAATATTTATGAAAAAAATTATTAAACTTTAATTTTTAAAAATAATTCTTGCTTATTGAATTTTCATCAACAGGAAATAAAATAAAATCAAATACAATAAATTGCAAATGTTTTCCAATATTATTCTCAAAATTTAATTTTGTGCGTTTAATTTTGCCAGTATTCAATTAAAGTTTTGGTTTGCTGAAAGAAAACAGTAATAAACTTTTGATAGTAATACAGGTAAAAACTCCTTATAACGAACCTGTTTATAATGAAATTTTCGGTAGAACGAAATTTCTTTAAAGTTTGGTTGGCCACACAAGCACCCCATGTTAAATGGTTTCACCTCCTTATTACAAAATCTCTTTATAAGGAATTAAATTTTGGTCCCTTCGAGTTCGTTATAAGGAGTTTTTATCTGTACAGTAGGCCCCCGTTTTATGTCCGCCTCGATTTACGTTCGCCAGCGGACGTCTAAAAATATCCGTTTTACGTCTGCACACGCCGTTTGCCCGCGCACGAAAATTTGAGGGCGCTGATGCGCAATATAGCTGAAAGTGTTGTTGGCATTTTCCCGCAATGTACCCGAAAGCGTTGATGGCGTTTTCCTGTAAAACGGTACGGTAAAAACAGAAAAAGAAGGCAGAAGTGGGGTGTGAATTCAGATGCTGAGGAAGAGAGAGAAGCAGACTCCTACTCTTGACAGTTTTTTTCAAGATTTCTTCTCCAAAGAAACATAAGACTGGATCAAAAGATGGAAGTCATCAGTTCTTCTGATTCTGATGATTAAAAAGTGAAGAAGAAAAAAGAACTAAAAAAATTCTGTAAAAAGTTTAAAAAAAAAAAAGAAAGAAGATGTCACATGTATTAATGAGCAAATTATGAGTAGCGCAGTGGAATAATAAATAGCATGTAACAGCGCACAAAATAGTGTAAATAAAGATAAAGTTTATTGAAAATAAAGCAAAGTATTGAAGATAAAGAGTAGTCAAATGAACACCTCCTTGCAATAGCAATGATATGCACAACAATCACAAAAATGTAAATAAATAAATGTTTAACATGAATACAAATAGATTAAATTTACGTGCACCTCCGTGCAAAATAACCAAAGCTTAACGAACAAGCTTACAAACTATACCTAGGCTTCAAGGTACACTTATCCTACCAATAAATTACATCATAGGCCTAAACGTAGGTCCTTACGTTACAATTCAGCTAATAACCTAACCAAAGCTTACAAGCTAAACCAATGAATACGACGATTAATGTGTTAAAATCCAAAAACTGTAATTACCAAATTCCCCTAAAAGTAAATTTCATCAAAGGCTCTAACGAAAGCCTTTACAATTACAATTAAGCTTGTAACCTAGCCAAAACTCACAAGCTAAACAATTGAATACGACAATTAATGTCTTAACTGTAAATACCAAAATCTCCTAAAAGTAACTTACAACAAAGGCTTTAACGTAGCCTTTACAATTATCATATAGTCAGTTAATCTAAAACAAAGCTTAAGAGCTAAACCAAAGCACATAAAGCTACAAGAATAAATGACTCAAATGATAACTACAATATAATAAATATCCGGCAGCCGAGCTGCTTCTTTTGAAGCAGATGGGCAGATGGTATTGCCCTCTACGGAGTTAAGATCTAAAGAGATCTTACAGGTGGCATTATGCAACACCCAACGTAAAACATTAAACACCTCTAACGAGGCAACATGAACTTGGCCCACAGCTTTCGCTGGTCGGAAGCTAACTCCCGACACCTACCCGCTTTGGCCACCCGGGTAGGCAGTTAAAACTTAAGAGCTAAAGTCTAATAGCCGAAAAATTTTATAGCTTAAAACAAAACATTGGATATAAGCTAAATAAGAATACAGCAAGTTAACTGGGCCGGCCTTAAACTTAATTACCTAGGTACGGACCTCTCAGCTAACGAGAAAACCATTTAATAACAATTCAGCATATGAAAGCTTAAATATAAAAATGTGGTTTGAAATTCAAAACGCAAAAACACAAATTTACAGAAACAGCTCACATAAATTTTGCACTGAACACAGGAGCCAACAAAGCTCAGAGCGGCGCACTCACAAAATGAAACCGTCCAAATAGCGAGAAATAGAATTTGATAAATAACTTTTGTCAAACAGTCTCAAACGATAGAGTTCCAAGTCCGGGGAAGTCCAATTAAGAACAAAGTCTTATAACTAGTAAAGGGTTACAGGAAATTATGCACTCTACGATAATTCCAACAGGTCAGCCGCACCTGACTCAGCATTTTATCACGGTGAAGCCGAAATCGCTCCCGAAGTAGGCCTGCATGCCTCCGGGCCAAAAACCACACACTTGCGTATTAAAATGCAAGTCTCGGCGACTTAGTTCAGGGAAGGATTTACGGACCATATCGGCCGTAAGGCATACAGAAAATGAAACACTCACCAAGCTGTATACCTGGTAGACGGCCGTAACATTCAGCACCCGAGGGACCACGTCGAACGTCGTCGTACAACACTTATTTAGCTGCGGCGGAACGCAATTTGTTGCGCATGCATTCTCCGCCAACGTGGCTTCTCGGCACAGCCAGGACTCACACGGCGAGGCACTCGCCGCCTCTGTAGTCGTCTCCGTAGAAATCACTCGAGAACGAGCCTTCTCCTCCGGCGAAGACAAAACCAGACCATCTCGAAGTCTTCCGTCGTTCGCAGCCAGGAGTTTCCCTTTGGTCCGTCCTCCCTTGGTAGACGCCAAATTCCTTCTACTTCTCCGTCGTTGTGCTCTCGACGAGCTCGCAGAAGAGAGCCTCGCTCCTCCCTCATTGGCTGCTGCGAGCTGATGCTCATGATCACGCGGCCGATCTCGATTTCGCTTTCGCTCTGTATTCACAAATACTCTGGAGCGCAGACGATCACCTATGCCAACGGAATCATTAAAATTCCGTGACAGAAGACAGAGAAAGAGAGAGAAGAGAAGAGAAGAGCAGGACAGAATTTTTTATGAGTCTGAATAAAAAAAAAACTTGAACGTACAAAGCATGTTAAACTTTGGTGAGTACATATTTTCTGCCTTTTTTAACTATTGGAATAATTTCGGGGAGGGGGTCACTCTTTTCTGTCCGGAACGGAATAAATTTTTTATAATTGGACCCTATGGGAAATCGGGTTTCGTTTTACGTCCGCCTTTCCGGAACGGGTGACGACGTAAAAGGGGGCATACTGTAATTATAAATGAAATCAAAAAGTGAGGAATGGAAAGAAACACTTGGATGGGTAAATGTCTATGGAAATTTTCAAGTTATAAATCCTGTTTTCAAATAGAGTTTTTTTTCTTGAAAAATTACTAACAAATAGCCGTAATAAACACAAATATTCCACATAGCCACATGCTATTCACGTACAGGCAATCCTAGGCTACTAGCGCCGCGCTCTTCAGCGCGGCGATCCATGGAAACCTTTCGATTGGGCGGGCTTGTAGTAATACAGTGGGCTTTTACAATTTTTAATTTAATTTTTCATCATGGTTTATAATTGCCCAACAAGGCTTGTAGCAATAATATACAAATAATGCCTTTTATCTGCGGAAAAGAGCAGTTCCACAGAAAGCTAGGACTCTTTCAAAAGTATGTCACGAACATTTTGATGACACTGCTATAATTAAAGAGGACAAATTTGCGATCAATGGGAATCAAATTAGCTGTGAATGCCGTTCCTCATTTATTTGCAAGATGACCATCATATCTTTCTAAGCCCGTAGCTTCACAGTATTCTAGGCTTCACAGCAGATTAATAGATCCTATCCCACTAGAAACACATGCATATTGTATTGAAGAAGTTTCAGTTCCAGCTCTTGAGAATAATGGTTCAAGTGATATACGTCAAAATTGTCATTCAAAATAAACATGTCCCTTAAATGTCCTTTTACCTGTCTTCAGGAGTAAATGATTGCCTAACGTACGATATCAACTGATTTATTCTGAATAAAATTAAAGCATTCACAGATTATGTTGAATGCATTCAATCGTTAACAATAAATAAACCTATAAATGTTACTGGAAATTCTACTCTAACACAGTTAAAGGATAAAGGAAACTTTTATCCAAGCGATAGCGTTTTCCATTTATTATCGAGAATTGAGTATGTAATTGAATATTCGTTCCAAAGAGTTGACATTTTAAGCGATTTGTTTGAATAAGTTGTGACAAAATCACTTCTACTCCAATTTATTTTGGTTGGAGTAGAAGTGATTTTGGTTGTGGATAACTTGCCCAATTTATAGATCTATTAATCCGCTGCCACAAATTATATTTTATTATTTGCAAGTAGGTTATTTTATTATTAAGAATTTTTTAAATTAAAAACAAAGAAAACAGATGAAAAATGTAATAAAGAATTTTAGAAAAAGAACTAAATTATCATCTTAAAACACTGAAGCCCTTATGATAAAAAAACTCCTGACCATGTTCCTAGAATAACTTAGACATCAAATTCTGTGGCATTGTTGTGCTGAAAGTCACGATATCTATAGTGAACACTACAACCATAAATTAGTGGATGATTTCTGTTCAGATTTTACATGCGTGGTCCTCTGAATCATGAAAACAATATCAATTCATAGATAATTTCAATTGCAATTGTATTTAAATAATTTTTGTAAAAAGTACTGTATTAAGTTTTTAAAGGATTTTTGTTTAAATTTCTAGAGTAATTAGATATTTAGTATGGTAAATAGTTTGGGGGGGGGGAGGATTAGATGTAAAAATTAATAAAATTACTGAAATTAAAAATATTTGCTAATGCTAAAATAAAAATACAGCTTCTAAATTATGTCTGGACTTATTTTCACTATTTTCTTGTTTAAAAGTATAGAAAAACAAATATTTTCATAACAACTTCTACTGAAGAACAACCAAATGTTCCCTTACTGGCGATAGTTTCGCCATCTAGCGGAGGAACGCCTGAACTACGGAGTTGTCATACTTCCCCTCTAATACTATGGTTAAAAGTAATGCAGCTAAGGGGGGATGAAGGCTGTGTAGAAGAAGAAGAAGAAGAAGAAGAAGAAGAAGAAGAAGAAGAAGAAGAAGTAATGCAGCTTGTTTAGTTGGATCCAATAAAAAGCAACACAAACAACCAAGGAACATTACATGGTGTCAGAAGTGAGTGCTAAGGTGTTGCAGGCGACTGTGGAGTATTGTTTCAATGAACTGTAAGTACCTGTTTATGCATAATTACAAATTTGAACGTGGCTGTCATCATCAGTGATAATGAACTTGATCAACCAGCGGGAGCGATTGCTGCTGTTCCCGATGTCATGAGAGGCGGCGTGAGGCCCCTACCTCCCCTGAAAATTTCCGTTGAAAGAATGGACAAGTTGTGGAAACTGTGGTTACAGCAATATGAGTGGTTTGCAATAGCTTCTCAATTAAGTAAATTACCAGCACAAGTACAAATAGCAATGTCCATGTCCGCCATTGGCCAAGATGCCATTGTGATTTATAACACGTTTGAGTTGACAGAGGAGAAACAAAAGAATCTCAATTTGATAAAACAAAAATTTCAAGACAGGTTTGCTCCAAAATTGAATGAATCTTATGCATCGTGGGTATTTCACAAATTAGTCCAAATGGAGTCGCAAACATTTGATGAACTTTTAACTAAAGCCCAGACATTGATAAAAAACTGTGACTTTGGTGCTCTGGAACCTGGGATGTTATGAGACAAAATTGTATTTGGTGTATTGAGTGATGAGGTCAGGGAAAAATTACTGACTGAACCAAATCTTACACTGGAGTCAGCCATTGCCATTTGTCGAAACTGTGAAGCTGCCAGTCGACAGGTGAAAGATATGAAACAAGGACTTGAGAAAAAGGTGGACGAGTTAAAACCACGTATGACAAACCAAAATGATGCATCGATGAAAAATACATCAACTTCCAAATTCAAACAACAGAATCCAAGAGAGACAAATAAAGATAAGGAGTTCAGGTGTTGTCGTTGCAACACAAAACATCAACCTAGACACTGTCCAGCGTTTGGAAAGAACTGCAATAAATGTAAAGGAGTTGGACATTATGCTGTTTGCTGTAGAAGTCGTCAACGAAATACAAATGTTCATAATGTAACTACTACAAAGGAAGATGATCTGTACATGAGTTGCCTAACAATACAATGTGATGGAATAGAACGAGGTGATGAATCAGCATTATATGGGAAGGTGCAACTTCCCAACGGCATTAACCAGATGATGAAGTTAGATGCAGGAGCGGAATGCAATGTCATTACAAAGAAAATTGCTGAAAGATGTGGCGTAATAATGCATACTTCTAAACATAAATGTCTGAGTACCTATAATCAAGGAAAGATTGCCATTGTAGGTGAAGTCGCAGTAGACTGTACAATTGCTAACAAGCAACTACGAGTGCGATATCAAGTAGTTGATGAAGACTATACACCACTCTTGGGTTTGGCTACCTGTACTACAGCAGGATTAATTCAAAGAGTGCATTCTGCAGAGATTAACAAGAATGATGAGATTCCAGAGGCAGTATTCTCAGGCTTAGGAAAAATTGTCAATTTTCAATATGATATCGATTTTGTAGCAAAACCAGCATTCACTATACATCCACCAAGAAAAGTGCCTTTTGCCCTAAAACAAGAACTAGATCGAATGGTAAATATTGGAGTTTTGGAACCAGTAAAAGAACCAACACCAGCAGTTAGTCCCATTGTGGTGGTACAGAAGAGACACAAAATTAGGATTTGTATAGATCCGACAGATCTCAACAAGCAAATACGGCGTCGCCATTATCCATTGCGCACCATTGAGTACATCGCAGCGAATTTGAAGGGAGCGAAATACTTCACACTACTTGATTGCAAAAGTGGGTTTTGGCAGATAGTAGTGAGTGAACGTACAAAGAAATATCTTACTATTAACACACCTTGGGGAAGATACATGTTTAATCGATTGCCATTTGGAGTAGTATAAGCACCTGAGGTATTCCAACAGGTAATAAGCCAGCTGCTAGAAGGGGAAAACCAAGCATTTAATTCAATAGATGACATCTTGTTGATTGGATCAACAATAGAAGAACTAAAAACTATCACAAGGAGAGTAATTGAAAAATTGATGAAAGCTGGAGTACGTTTGAATAGAGATAAATGCGTGTTCTATGCTCAAAAGGTGAAGTTTTTGGGTCATGTAATTACGTCCGAAGGTGTAGAAGTAGATCCAGAGAAGGTAATAGCCCTAGAACAACTGCAAACACCCCAAGATGTGAAATCATTACAGAGGTATCTAGGTATGGTCAATTACTTGGCAAAATACATACCAAAGCATTCTGAAATCACTACACCATTGAGAAGATTAGTTACCTCTGAAGTAGCCTGGGAATGGACAGATGAACATGAGGAGGCTATCAAAAAGATAAAAGAAGCATTAAAATCAGCACCAGTGTTAGCATTTTATGACGTCAATGCACCAGTTAAACTCTCAGTGGACGCCAGTTCAACTGCAGTGGGAGCAGTACTGATGCAGAAAGGACATCCAGTTGCCTACGCAACCCAAGTACTGAGTCCAGCACAACAAAACTATCCACAAATTGAAAAAGAAGCATATTGAAATTTCACAACTATGTGTATGGAAAAGAACTAACAGTTGAAACAGACCATAAGCTATTGGAGAGTATCAGCAAGAAAAATTTGCTAGCAGCACCAATACGATTACAAAGAATTCTGTTTGATTTATTGCCGTATGCACCAAAGATAGTTTATGTCCCTGGAAGACAAATACCAATACCAGATGCTTTAAGTCGAGATTGTGCAGCAATCAATGTTAGTCAAGACAGTGAAAGCTATGTGGTTCATTTGGTTCTGCCTATGTCAACAGAAGCTGCCACAACGTTACAACGAGCTACTGCAGAAGACAGTGAATTGCAAGAATTGTGTCAGCAAATTGAGCAAGGTTGGCCCACAAATATCAAGTTAGTTCCATCTACTTTGAGAAAGTATTGGACATATAGAGATGAACTGTCTTATTATGCTGGGATGATTGTGAAAGGAAAAAGGCCATTGATACCAGTCTCACTTCGAGGAAAATATTTACAACTGATGCAGGATGGACATCTGGGAATACAGAGCTGTTTGAGAAGAGCTCGCACGGCTGTGTTCTGGCCAGACTCACCGAAGATCTAATAGTTGGATCCAATAAAAAGCAACACAAACAACCAAAGAACATTACAATGACGTATATTAAAGGTTGATTCCGAATCCTATTGTTAACATGCCGCCAAAGTGAAGCCAATTGAAGACATGGTAGTTCTGGCCAGGGGTGAGCCAAGGTGTTGTTAGCCGTGTGGCTTCTTTGTTTTTGACGATTTTGGACCCGAGGAATAATTGATTCAAAACCATTCGTCAATGTTTCCGCGAAAAAGGACCAGGAATCACTTTCCACAACCATAAATCGAAAATACGTACCGAAAGATGATCGGTTTGGTTTGGTTTGTTTGGTATTAATGTCCTTTTCAACTGCCATGGTCATTTCAGGACAACGTTATAGGGGCGCAAATTTTGCCTCGCAAGGGTTCTTTAATGTTCAGCTGGCAAACGACTACACGGGACCAACAGCTTTTCCCTTCCGAAGGAAGTGCGTGATCTCAGGATTTTCCCCCTGAAAAAATCCTTGTCGTCCTCGGCCGTGACCACCGAGAGAGACGGTGGTCTCTCTCGGTGGTCACGCCTCGGCTGGGGTCGAACCCGCGTCCTCGGGCATCAGAGGCGATCACGCAACCCCTGAGCCATCGAGGCTGCTGAAAGATGATCGAAACGAAATTGAAATTCAAACCATGATCGAAAAACTGTTTATAAAATACTTCAAATACAAAGTTAACGAAAAGATAAACTTATCATTCCGTGATCGGAGTGTGAAAAAATTATTAATCAGGTACCCTCATGTTTAGCCATGTGTTTTGCTCACTTTCGGCCATGACGATTCTTGAAGGCGGACCTTCCCTCTTCAAGTATGCTGGCAGGTTTCCGGGTCTTTTAATATACGTCATTGGTTTGTATGATGAAAATTTGCATTTTGGATGCTGAAATTTAAGCTATGGTGTCTTTAATCATTAATAATGATTCATTACATAGTAGTTTTGTTTCTTTAAACGAAATTAGTTAATAAAATAATATTAACATGTCAAATTAAAGTTACAATAATATATAACTAAATTTTAGCACGGTCTTTTAATCCCCTGGCCTGTGCACACGCGCTAATTCTGTTGTTGTAGTCAACAATTGGATTGCTGTATTTATGGAAGAAGCGATTTTAGTCCCCTCTATTGCATGAATTTGGCTGCTTCTCAAACTTAGCGATGTAATTTAACGCTCGTACTACCACAGCCTCTCTAATCATGTAGGCTGTGGTACAACTTAACAAAACTGTCAGCTGATGTTGCGTATTTTTTGCTGAACACGTAATAGTCGGCTGCGAGCTGACAGTTATGTTACGTTGTACGATCGTTAAATTTTATTGTTATGTTTGAGATGTAGGCAAATTCATGCAATAGAGGGATTAAAATCGCTTCTTCCGTAAATACAGCAATCCAATTGTTGACTAAAACAGTGGAATTTGCGCGTGTGCACAGACCAGGGGATAAAAAGACTATGATTTTAGTGTGCCATCTGGCCTCGCCATCTAGTGACATACTTTAAAAATAAATTTCTATTCAAGTTTTCGATAAGATAGTATCGCCATCTAGTGACATCCTTTGAAAACAATTCAATTTTTCGAAAAATAAGAAAAACTTAAAAAATTGATATAAGCACGATGTAAAAAGTATCCTACGTAAACCACAGTGACACTAACTACTTACATGGAAAATTTCGTGGGGATTCGTTGAGTATTTTCTGAGTTGTAAAAGGACAAACATTCCAACGAACTGTGATTTATAATATACTAGCAATATCACCCGGCTTCGTCCGGGTGGAAAAGATGGGTTGAGTTATTTTTTAACGATTGTTTGTTATGTTAAAAATTGAACTATGATTAACAAAGTATGAACGAAATGCAAGAAAATGAGAATAAGCCTAGTAACCCTTCTCCAAACCTTTCATAATCATTTTAAACCAAAAATGATGATTTATGAACAATGAACTGGGAACAAAAGAAAATTAAATTAAATGTATGTACAAAAGTAAATAATGAACAAAAATGATAAGATAAATGAATAGGCTACGCTGGCAAAGTAGTTGTGCATTCAAGTCCATTTTGGTAAACAACGTTGTATGTCTTCCCCTGTAGCGCAAAAACATGTAAATTTCGACAGCTGGACATGCGGGAGCAAGCAACGTCTAACCATGGTTATTAGAAATTAGATAATGGTATAACTTCTAATAACCATGGTATAACTGACCGTGAGAGAAGCAAGCTTCCTGAAAACATGTACCTGCGATCTTGAAAGTCTGGAAAAAATGAATAAAATGAAACATTCTTCGTCTGGCATCGCTATCTAGTGACATCCTTTGAAAACAAAAGCTTAGCTGATATGCCTATTGGGCGTTGCTCGGGCTATTTGTTCCAATGACGTATATTAAAGGTAGATCCCGAATCCTATTCTTAACATCGCCACCAAAGTGAAGCCAATCGAAGCCATATGGCAGTTCTGGGAAGGAGTGAGCCGTGGTGTTTTCAACTGTGTGGTTTCTTTGTGTTTGACGATTTTGGGCCCGAGGAATAATTAATTCAAAACCATTCCTCAAAGTTTCCGCGCAAATTCTGTTGTTGTAGTCAGCAACTGGATTGCTGTATTTTTGGAAGAAGCGATTTTAGTCCCCTCTGTTGCATGAATTCGCCTACATCTCAAACAACAATATAATTTAATGATCGTACAACGTAACAAAACTGTCAGCTCGCTCGCAGCTGACTATTACACGTTCAGCAACAAATACGTAACATCAGCTGACAGTTTCAACTTTTCGATAAGATAGTATCGCCATCTAGTGACATCCTTTGAAAACAATTCAATTTTTCGAAAAATAAGAATAACTTAAAAAATTGATATAAATACAATATAAAAAGTACCCTACTTAAAGCACAGTGACACTAACTACGTACATGGAAAATTTCGTGAAGATTCGTTGAGTTTTTTCTGAGTTGTAAAAGGACAAACGTTCCAACGGACTCTGATTTATAATATATATGTGGATATATGGATTAAGTTACAATACAAAGTCCGATTCATTATCACTTTTCTATCCCATGATGCATTCGCAAATACAAAATGCAAACTATTTTTGTCTACCATTTTACAAAGAGTGAAGGCTTATGTGTTCGTTTCTGAAACTCAATTTTTTTCTTCCTGAATTCAACTTAAAAACTCTGTTGTAATTTAAAAAAAAAAAATTATCCGTCTGTATGTATGTTCGTGACCAATCTTGTGCAGCTAACTCCTCCGAAACGGCAAATACAGAACCGTAAAAAAGATTACAGATACTTATAGGGTACCTTAAATTGTGCCTTTGGCGCATTTTTTATTTCAATTTAGAATCCTTTTGAAAAATTAATGTCAGTAGTGTTCAAACCAGCGAATGGAACTCAATAAACTCGACATGTACCGACTCCTCTCATTAAGGCGAATTTTTTTTTTTTTTAAATGACTTGTTTGGCTCTGATGAGTCGTTTTGGAATTATTATTATTAACGATCTCCCTTTCAAACCCCCACCCCTTCCGCCCGACAGATTTTTTTTTTTTTTTAATTCATTCGTGCTGATAGGGACCCTTAAACTATGCATAGGCGTATTTTTCATTGAAACGGGCTAAGCCTTTTTAGATAATTTTTTTTCTTTCTAAGAATGAAGAAATGGCAGAAGCATTCATTTCATCGACCCCAACACAATAAACACGACATGAGACGAACCTTTTTTGAAAAGAAGCTGTTTTTGAAAAGAAGACCCATTTGGAGTAATTAAGGTTTTAAGGACACCCAGCAGAAAAAAAAATCTTTTTTGAATCCGTTTCATGATCTGGTGGTAGGCCTGTGCGAATGTACCATTCCGCCATTACAATTTATTGAAATTCTAATTTCGAATTCGAAAATATCATCAAAAAGAATTCTTGTAAAGTAGGAATGTCTCAAAGACCGATTCTTCGTACTCAGCTTTTAGTATAGCTTTTAGAGGTTTGCTTCTCTGCATAGCGCAAATACACCCCCTATTCTTTAACATGGAGTACAAAAAAAATTCCGATTATAAATGCAATTATTACTGAAATGAGAAAACAAGCAAAAAGGACCTAGAAATTATTGCGCTCTTTTTAATGGTACCAATTAAAACAATGTGCGTTAAATAATTTTCCTTTAAAACGGTTCCGTGTGTTTTTTTGTACCAAAGGGAACCATTTAAAATATAAAAAAAAAACAATTTTATGCACATTAAATTAATTTCTAGGTCTTTTTTGCTTGTTTTCTCATTTCAATAATAATTACATTTACAATCGCAATTCTATTTTTGTACTCCATGTTAAAGAATAGGTGGTGTATTTTCTCTGTGCAGAGAAGCTAACTTTACTAAACGCTGCACACCTTAACACTAAAGTATCTTCAGTATTGAGCGGGCATTAAAATGTCGGATTTTATGAACTTGTGTTCTCTTGACAATATATAAATTTATTTTATATTTTCATCTCTATTTTGGGGGATATTCCTATTCTGTGTTTTGATGATCTTTAAGAACAGCAGATTCTTAAAGAATTTAAAAACTCCATAATTTTTTGCGGACACCTTATAGAAGCACCTGATTCAATAATGCAAGTTTGCAAATTACATTTCGCTCTTTTGGTAATGCGTTATCGACTGGTTGAGTTTGTTTTCTTTAGCAATTTCATTTGTTATTATCCTTTCACCATATTTTGTTCCTAAATCTTTAGTAAAAATATTGACTTGATTTATCTAATTTGAAAATCTTCATGACATTGTCATTTCCCTGGGCAATTGTAATCGCAATTTAGTGACAAAATGTGTATGTGTGGGTGGGGGGCGGGGGGGGGAATAATACGAGGATTTTATTTTAACCAAAAAACAGGTGATTGGTTGTTTGATATGTATTTTATTAAACAGGATATTTATTTTTATTAGATTAAATTTTTATTCAAATAAAGACAAATTGGAAACTTGCGTTCTGGACTTCAAAATCTTCATAGCCGCCATTTTGAAACTGGTTTGATATTGGATCCTTAAACACATGTACGAAGTAATATAATTGGATATTGTGTACTGGAAAATTTTCGTATGCAGTGGAACCGTGACATCCTGTGGCGATTGATTATTGATACTATAGTTAGGGAGCTGGTGGCAGAAATTTTTATATGATTTTATTGTATGACCGAAGTTTAAATTACTTAGAGAAAGTAGAGAAAGTAGAGAAGATGCAGGATTAGAAAAACGAATGGAAAAATTCTGCGACCTGGATTCGAACCAGAAACCTCGAATATCATGGTCGACCCCTTTACCAATTGAGCTATCGCAGACACTTGTACAGCCACTTGTACAGACACAGCTATCTTGTCACTAAGTGTCTTAAAGACAACCAAGTTGTCCAGATGGAAAGCCAATGGGAGGTGGGCACCTGGATCACAAATTTCTCCTATCAAAGCCATCAGAAACTTGATGAACACACAGTAAGAAATAACGAAATTAAACTGAAGCTAACTCCAAACGTTAGGTTAATGATATTAATTAGAAAAATGGATGGAAAAATTCTGGGACCTGGATTCGAACCAGGAACCTCGATTGTCATGGTCGATAGCCCAAAATAATTTCTTTATTTCTTAAGATGCAGGATGGCAGAATTTCCAAAAGCTGTTGGGGAGCAATGAGAGAAACATTTAAAGAAGGGAAATATATAAAATGGGTGAAGGAATAAGTGATGAGATTGTGAAAGAATGCTGAGCAACCCATCTTCTTTAGTGAGTGACCCTCCTCTCCCCCCCTTCCCAGGTGACTGCTGGGGGAGGTTTGCCCCCCTACCCCACAAAACTTTTCTTATGACTTTCTCCTTTAATTTTTATAATTATGGATAACATGGTTATGGTTATAGTGTACGGCCCATTTGCCGCCTGCGATTTGATGAAGGGGCTCTATGCCGTAACAGGGATACTCCTTGTTTTACTCTCTGGGGATTCCACTGTCTCTCTTACAGCGTCTCTCCTCAACAGAGTTAAAGGATGCTGTATAGACAGAGGAATGTTGCCGATCACATCGTCAACGTCGAGTGTGTTAAATTTGGCAATACCACCGTCAACGTTTTCACGTTGACCCTAGCCATCTGACGGTCCATATCAGGGGGATTTTGCCCCTCCTGTCTGAAAGTTACATCTGATGATTCATGTTGAATTATGGGGCGGTGCTGAGTACCAGGACGCTCCCAGTCTTCAGACAGGAGATATCCTCCTGGACATGAGACAGGAACACGACATTCCAGAATCCATTATAATGCACAGAGAATGTGTCTTTGTGTATTATAAGAGTATGAGTCAGTGCTGCTGGTACTGCAAAAATTCAACCCATGTTCGGAGAGATGGCCTCTCCTGAAGAGGGTCCAAAGCTGCCATTCAATCCTGGTGTCGACAACAACCGCGGAATTCCTCTCCGACAATGCGTGGAAAGGGATGCGAACTATGTCGAAAAGTGAATAGTGCATTACATAGAGGACAAATGTAAGTATCAGCTACAAAAGGATTTTGAAACTCTGTTAACAACTAAAAAAGTGACGGCTCGGGAGGCAAAAATTCTTGAACAACCCTCGCATTTTCCACTTTTTGTATACACAAAACAGGAAATACAGTAGGTGCTGCATTAATGTGATCACTTTAGAACCAAGCCGAATTGATAACAATAATCGACTGATAACAATAGCCGAAGTTGAAAAAAGATGCATTGTGGGAACATTACATTACACTGTACAGTCTTTAAAAGTAAGAGTGTCTTGAAATATTGATTGTAAAACTCTACAAAATGTAAGAATATACTAATTTAGCAAGATAAAAACTTCTTTATTTTCTGTATCTTGAAAGAGTTAAGAAACTAAAACAAGATAAGAGGGAAAAAAGAGTTTTTTCAAACAACCCTTTTATTATGTTTTATTATAATATCTCTTCAAGCCGGCGTCAACAATTTGTGAAATTAATAAAGCTTAAGGCTGGATTCACACTTCGACCGAATTCGCGACGGAAGATATCGACGGCAAGGACTTGCGGTCAAGGGAGCGTGACTATCAGACGAAAAACAGAATAGACCCCATCTTAGTTGGGATGTTATCCCGTTTTTCTGCCCGATATTGGCGCTTCCTTGACCGCAAACCCTTGCCGTCGATGCCTTCCGTCGCGGAATCCGTTGTAGTCGAATTCAGCCTAATTTTGCAACAATAAACAACGGATACATTTAACCCTCGTCATGACGAATTGTTTGTTATGGCAATTGGACAATTCAAAATAATGAATTAGTATCATTAGAACACGAACCAGTGAACCAATATGAATTTTTTTAACAAGCATTATCATCGGTCCTGTGTACGTGTATTAAGTTTCAGCTCTCTAGCTTGTCGGGAAGTTGGTTTAATATTGATTACAAGATTTGACCAGGACACACAGATGCGGACACACACACACACGCAGAAAAGCAAATTAAATAAAATCTTGTAAACATTCCAATGAAAATCGTATTGTTGACAAATGGCGCCCGCTTTATCAACAGAGCAGAAATGCAAGGTTGTCGAATGGTATTTCGAGACAAAATCACCTGTAACCGTGCAAAGAAAGTTCCGGAAGGAGTATAAGTGTCGAGACGCAACATCAAGAGCTTTATTAATCATTTCAATAGCAGCTGGAGGAATAGAACACTCCTCTGATGGCTCGTCCTGCTCTTCAGATGCAGACTCTATGGAGGTAACAAATTCGCAGATTTCATCTTCAATATCCCATCTGTGGCCGGCTCGGTGGCCGAGAGCATCAGGTCTTGCCGCTCTCGACACCAGCGATTCGCGGCAGGGCCGTACCCAGAAATTTTTTTCGGGGGGGGTGGGGGGGGCTGGCCCAATCCAGCTTGTGGAGGTGGGGTCCCCCATGTAACAGATTTAGTTGACATGGTGGCCTATTTCGGGGGGGGTGGTGCTGCTGCAGCTCCCTCAGCCCCCCCCCCTGGATACGGCCCTGATTCGCGGGTTCGAATCCCGCCGAGGGCATGGATTGTGGTTTGTGTTTGTCCTCTTCTCATCCATTTCATCCTTTTATCCTTTTCATCCATTACTCTGGAACTTACAATTCCAGTTTCAAGTTTGAATTAGGTACATACCGATTCCCCCTTTCAAATTTCAAATAACACAAAAAATGATAGAAAAATCATGAGTGTTAATTCACGTGGTCCCTAGATAGCCAAAATCGAAAGAAGAAGAACCCATCTGCGACATCCACATCTTCATCAATTATTATGCAGGCTTCAAAATCACTTGCTGTCATATCTTCTAGTTGCTCAGGAATTTGAACAGTTACTTCTGTTTCATTAGCAGTTTTTGCAAAATCGTCATGCATTAAAACAATTCTGAATGGTTACGCCTGATATTTGTTGCCCTGATTTTGTTAAAAGATGCAAGGCATCCAGAATACTTATCTTTTGCCAACTGTCACCTCTAAAGGTGACTTTTAGCGACTCGGTTTCTCTCGATCTGCAGCTAGCAGACGAGAGCAAATGTCGTCCTACAGTGCCGCCATCTAGTGAGGTATTTGAGAGTAAGAAGGGCGGCACGCGCGGAAGCGTTAGGCAGGAGCGTCGGCAACGGCTAAAACGGAAACGGCGCAGAAGAAAGCGCGCGAGCAGAGGTCTTGAGCGGGAGAATTGGATTCTGGGGGAAGAGAGATGTTGGAACGGTACGGTTCGGACACGGAAAAAGGCTCCTCCTACTAAAACGAGGAGGTACAGGCCTTGTTGCTCCGAAAGGGAAGGCTCCTTACCAGTGTTGTTCCAGTCATTACAATTGTAATAGATCTATTACGTTTCAATTATTTTTGTTACGTCATTACGCTTTCCTCCTAATCTATTACTTTTTTCGTTTCTTTCACTTCCCCTCGTTCCTTTCAAACACCCGCCTTCTTTCCCATGTTCCCCTCAAATTCAAACCGATTGACAGTTTTGATTGAACACTGCCGACCTCGATGAGTAATAAATACATCGAGGTCAGCAGCACACCAATGCCCTTGGGGTGCGCGCACACTGGCAACTTTTTTTGTCAACTAAATAGTTGCCCAAAATGGATTACATGGAATTCTGTAGGAGCGCGCACACTGTCAACTTAAAAATTGCAGCAACTAAAAAGATGCAACCAGACCCATTTTCAAGGCAACTCAGTTGTTGCTCACTCGAATAGAATCAATAGGATATAGAAGGAACGCGCACACTGGTGATGATTTTGTTGCTTACTTACTTACTTACTTACTTTTCAAACCCGCTTATCCGTTAGGGTCGCGGGGGCAGCAGCCCTATGGAGGATCTCCAGCGATCGCGATCTTCCGCCATCAGGCGCATGTCCTCCCTGGTAATATCCAAGCGACTCGAACCCAGATTCTCCAGGTAGTCTAGCCACCTGGTTCTAGGCCGACCCCTTGGTCTCTTACCCACCGGCTTGGAAAATAACAACTGCCTAGGAAGACTAGTTTGCGGCATCCGAATCACGTGGCCATACCAGCGCAACTGAGACCTCTCAATGCGGAGAAGTAGCGGCTCAACACCTAAAGATTCCCTTATTGTATTGCTGTACACTCTATCTAGTAGGGTAACACCTGCAACACCTCTCAGAAATCTCATTTCGGCCGCTTGTACCCGCGATCGCACTCTTTCGGTCATTACCCAAGCCTCATGACCATAGGTGAGAATGGGGACAAAGATGGATTTGAAGACGGAGAGCTTAGCTTTGTTACTCAGCTCGCGTTTCGTTACCACGGATCGCCACAGTTCACGTCTGACACAGCTTGCTGCACCGATCCGAGCATCCAATTCTTTCTCCTGCCGTCCATCACTCGTGAATGCAATCCCAAGATACTTGAATTTCTCCACCTGTCTCAATGAGGCTCCACTAACATGGAGAGCGCACTGAGCAGGCTGTCTTGAAAGGACCAGAACCTCGGTTTTAGCCACACTGATCTTCATCCCAGCTTCTTCACATTTGGCTGCAAGCCGGTCTAGTGCATGCTGAAGGTTCGTGCGAGAAGACCCAAGGAGGACAAGGTCGTCAGCAAAGAGCAACCTCTCCACCAGGCAGTCGCCCACACAAACACGCTCATCGCCTCGGCTGCCCCTGTCTATCCAGTCCATAAAGATAATGAACAAGATGGGCGACAGTACGCACCCTTGGCGGAGTCCAACACCCACGGTGAACGGTCTTGACTTAATGCCATTTATCCGGACACACATCTCAGAGCTTTCGTACAGAGACATGATAGCAACCAGTAATTGCCCATCCACTCCATACTCTTGCAACACTTGCCAGAGCTTCTCCCGAGGAACTCTGTCATATGCTTTTTCGAGGTCCACAAAGCAAGCGTAGACCTCTTTTGCATACTCCCAGGATTTCTCAAAGATTTGCCTTAGAGCAAAGATGTGATCCGTCGTGCTTCGGCCAGGTCGGAAACCATACTGCTCCCCTGACAGTTTGGAGTCGACTATTTCCCGACTTCTCTTCTCCAGACACTTAGCGTACACTTTCCCAGGAATGCTGAGCAAAGAGATGCCTCGATAGTTGTTGCAATCTCTCTGGTCTCCCTTTTTGAAGATAGGGATCACAATTCCTGTCTGCCATTGCTTAGGGGCCTGTCCAGATATCCAAGCAACCTGACACACTCGAGTCAGCCACAGGATACCATCCTGATTTAAGGCCTTTAACATCTCGGACCGGATTTCATCATCACCTGCAGCTTTGCCAGTCTTCAGGGACTTAATTGCCCATCTGACTTCTGTTTCAGTGATACTACCGTGACTATTCTCCGCTCCAAGGTGCATCTCGTATGTCTCAGTTGTTGTCGTCACCGGATTAAGAAGAGATGCAAAGTATTCCTTCCACCTATGCAATACGCTCTCCTCCGTTTTCAGAAGCCTCCCATCTGAACTCTTAATAGTTTGTGATGAAAGAGACTTCTTTCCACGGAGGCGGCGCACGGTCTGCCAGAACACCTTGTTTGCCGAACCATAGTCTGCCTCCAATTTCTCCCCGAACTTCTCCCAGGTCTTGGCTTTAGCTGTTGATACTGTCTTTGCTGCTGCTTTTCGCGCCTCAGTGTACCGCACTCGGCTCGAAGTTGACTTATTTGCAAGCCATAGCAAATAGGCTTCCTTCTTTGCCTTGACAGCTTCTTGGACTTCACCGTTCCACCACGCAGTCCTTTTCTCACCGCCCTGCGCCACACTCAGCCGCTTACGACCACAGCACAATGCAGCCGAAGTAATCACAGCAGTTTTAAACAACTGCCACTCCTCTTCAACAGTACCACGATCACTGGGAAGTTCTTTGAAACTTGAAGATATGTTATCTGCAAAGGTCTTCCTCACAGCTCTATCCTCCAGTGCCTCCCATTTGATGCGCCAAGTTTGTCTGAACCTAGTATTTCGCTTGGTTGGCATGGATTCAGAGAACCGCAAAGTGCAGACAACAAGGTGGTGATCAGTTGATAGTTCTGCCCCTCTTCTCACACGAGTATCCAACACTGATCGGAATAAGTCAGCTGAAACAATTACAAAATCAATCAGTGACTTCTGGTCCATTGCATCCCTGTACCAGGTATACTTATGGACATCCCTGTGCTGGAAGAAGGTGTTTGTGATGGAAAGTCCATTGTTGCAACAGAGATCCAACAAGCACCTCCCATTCGCATTTAAATCGGGGTCACCATTCCTCCCAATCACGCCTTTCCACGTTTGGTCATCAGCCCCTACGTGTGCATTGAAGTCGCCCATCAGGATGACAGAATCTGCACTCCCTCTCCTGCTAAGAGCAGCATCAACTTCATCTAGAAAAAGTGGGTACTCTGTGACTGCGTTCGGAGCATATGCAACGAATAGAGAGAGAGACCGTTTCCCTATCTGAAGTCTCAGGAGACACAGTCTTCCACCTAAGGGGGTCCAATCTGCAACATAATCTGCCAGCCGGGGACTTGTGAGTATCCCCACTCCCGCCTGGGCAGTCATGTTAGGGTCGACACCAGAGTAGAAAAGCTTCCACCCTCCTTCTAAGTCCACAGTTCCAGAACCCGGACGTTTCGTAGAGGTAATACCTATGATATCCAGTCGATACCGTTTGGCTTCCTCCACTAACTCTGATTCCTTTCCTGTCATGGAGAATACATTCCAAGTGCCAATTGACAGCACTCGATCCCGTTGCCGCTTTACCAGTTTCTCCTCCTGGGTAAAGGCATGCGCTGCCCCCGACCGCTTCCCCAAGCGCATAGCGAGTGCCCTGGTGGGGCTTCTCGGAGGCATTGCTCCAAGATAACAGCCGGGAGACTGTCGCTTATTTTTCGAACGAGAGCCTCTGCCTAACTCCCGAACGCGGGTGACTTTAACCTGCGCCACACCCGATGCAGTATGAATTTTCTTATTCGTAGACATCATGAGATATATATTTGTTTAGATTTTGTTGCTCTGAGCTAAAAAATTATCACCCCCACTTGTTAAAACTCCCTATTTATACTACAAGTTCTGCGGTGATATTTTATCTGGGAATTTTTTTCAGACTGATTTTGCTGTAAACATCTTTTTTTAAAAAATCTCTCATAAAAATGTCAATTAATATAGAGCTATTTATTAGTGAAATCGAAAAACGACCTGCTCTTTATAATTTAAGTTAAATAAATATTCAGATAAAAATAACAGAAAAATTACGGACAGAAATAAGTGAACAATTTGTTCAGGATTGGAATAAGCTAGCCATTGCCGAAAAAAAAGAAAAAAATAAGCTGTTTAAATAAATATTATTCTTTAAATAATTATTTTAAAAGGTTGATATTAATGAGGTATTTAATAAATTATTATAGGCTATGTTTAGCATAATTATGTGATTAATTTAGAATTAATAGAAGTTTCTTAAAATATATTTTTATTTTATTTATTTAGCCTTTATACATTTTTATTTTATATTTTTATTACAACTTTTTTTTATTTTAATTTTTTTTATTTTATTTATTAATTTATTTATTTTATTAGGATTGACGGTTTATTTTATCTATATAGTTTTATTTTTAAAATACTTTAATTTTATTCTTATTTTTTATTTATTTAATTTATCCTTTTTTATTTTATTTTTATTTGTTTTATCTTTTTTAAATTTTATTTTAATTATTTTATTCTAATTTTATTTATTATATTTCAATTTTATTATATTAATTTTTTCCAGATTTAGTTTGTGTATTTATTTTACATTATTTACCTATCTCATTTTTTCATTAAGATTTTGTTCGAAATCCATCTTGAAATGAAAAGGATTTGAGCGTATTTTGTGAATCACCAGCAACTATTTAGAAGACAGTGTGCGCGCGAAAATAGCGTGAACAATTTTTTTCCTTGAGCAACTTTTCCATCGCCCAACTTTTTAGTTGCCAGTGTGCACGCTCCCTAAGGGATTAATCTTTGTAGGTTATGACCACAGAGTAGGGAAGGAATTAAAAGATTGGGCAGGAGCAATGCCACTAGAGAGAGGGCGTTGGCGGGGAGTCAAACTTTCAAATCCAGTGACGCACACTTGTTGCTCACACTATTCATCGACTGTGGTACGCACTCTATTCACCATGCTGATCCTGTTAATGATCCGTGCTTCATTGATTCAGTAACGACTGATTTTTTCTCCTGTCCAAGTCCAATGTGCCATGGTTAACAATGGAAAGGTAATTGAATCATTTAATTTCATGAATGAGCCAACTGCTTTAATGTTATGATTCCATATAAGAGTACCGTATTTATTTTTGTATAATACGAAAAATTTTGACATCTAAAGTTGGGGAGTCATGTTATACAAGAGATTAATATTTTACACCTATGTAAGTACGATGGGGAGAGGGTTAACTTCAAAGGGGATCTAAGGTACAACTAACTTCAACCGAAACTATCGTATAATATATTTAATATTTCCCATCCATTTTTTCGTCGCCAAAAGCGACTGCGAAAGTGAATTCTCGAAACAAGATAGCCATTTGATGAAAACGTCATTGCCATCACTTTTCATTTACTTCGTTAACAAGTTCTCTCATTACAATATAGGTAACATGTTAAGTAAATTTGAATTATTAAAGGTGTAAAATAAAATTTCGAGCAGTAAAGCTTTTCAACAACTACTGCATTCATCTCCTGAAATAATGCAAGAATGTTTTATAAAGAAAGCCAAACTATTAAAAATGAATATTTATTATAGCTCCTTAATGCATGAATATGTAATAAGTACTGTAATAATTTCGAGAATAAAAATGCAATCAAAATCCACATTTTACTGTATCGTTCCTCTTAGATCAAAATTATATAACCTATTCTTCGTTTTGTTTTGTTTTTTTAATAAACTATCGACGTGTATTGTCAGACAATAATGAATCGGGATTTGAAGGGTTTTTTAAATTGTAAAGCATCCAGTTATGCATTTTTTTAAAATGTAGAAAATAAAGACGTGTTCTGTTTACTGATGCAATGTATCAAAAACTCTGTATCGCATTATACAGGAGGATAAAAATGTTTACTGATTTACTAGCCTCTGAAAGTGGAGATATTATATGGGAATAAATACGGTACACATTTCAAGGTTAATAATCTACATTTTAAGCTGCGGACATATTAAGATCAACGATATAGAGACGTTTGCATTTCTGATTTACTCTAAGAATTGTGGGATACTGGGATGAAAACAGAGAATTTCATGGTGTTCTATGTAAATTCCTTGTAGTTTACGACCTATTTTCAGTCCGTTTAAATATTTTAAAAGTCTTTTTGGCCATTTGGTAATTAACAGGACATATATAAGGAT
The DNA here is from genome assembly GCA_023313115.1 of Rhysida immarginata. Lineage (NCBI taxonomy): Eukaryota > Metazoa > Arthropoda > Chilopoda > Scolopendromorpha > Scolopendridae > Rhysida > Rhysida immarginata. The sequence goes on along the minus strand of JAHWFO010018052.1, from coordinate 1,329,384 downwards.
AAGTTAATTCATCTTAGATGATAATATCGTATTTTTGTGACCGACCTTAAAGTATATTTCTGTGCAGCAGTTAAAACGTAAGCATTTGTGTTATATTGGCCTGTGTTCGTTTCCCCAACTCAATTTTTTTTTTCTAAAAATCGACTTAAAAACTCATGATTCGAGAAGATATATTGAAATTTTGAAAGGAAAAAATACCCTCTCTAGGTATGTGATCAATTTTCTGCAGCTATCTCTTGTGAAACGGCAAAAATGAAATTACTGCACTGTTAGATGGCATCTTAAACTGTGCCTTGAAGGAATTTTTATGAGAAAAAAATTCCTTAAACATTAAAGTTAATACATACTTAAAGGTTTCTTAATCTTTTCATTGACGTGGTTTTCATTAAATTCGGTTAAACTATTTTAGAAATACCTTTTTTTTCTTCTAATAATTAAGACATAACTGATACATTTCATCAAGCCAAAGTCACTAAATTCGACAACAACAGGTTCCTCTCTCAGAATCGAATAACTTTGGTAAATAAATTGTTTGGCGCTGATGACCAATTTTGAACTATAAAGATTTTTAAAGAAAATAAAAATAAATAAATAAATCAAACTCTTCTCCCCCCCCCCCCCCCTATCCGTTACAAAATAGTTTGTGGTGTACTGATGATTTTTATCGCCGCACTTTGAATTTCTACATTGAATTGTGCAAGCAAATACAATTAAGGTTCCCACTTAACAACAAAATTCTGAATGAGCTCACTAGATTAAAACCAAAAATAGCTGTTTCAGGAAATATTACCAGTTTAGTCCCACTAGCAGTTTTTTTCCTACCATTATAAAAGACGATGAGCTTGAAGAATTAAACGATCAGTACAAGTTGCTTCAAGATATTCCTGAATGCCAGAAATTGGCACAAACTTTTGAATATGACCCTGAAAGTTTTTGGATTGAGACACTTGCCATAAAGAATGAGAACAATGAATTTATCTTCCCACTTCTTAATAAATTTGTGAAGTCATTATTGTCTTTGCCTCACTCTACCGCTGCTGTTGAGAGAGTGTTTTCTCAACTTCATCTCATATAAACAGCCATTAGAAATAAGCTTCTTGTTTCAACACGCAATGCTGTGCTATTATCGAAAGAATTACTTGTATCAAGCACATGCTTTAACTATAAAGTTCCCAAAACAATGACACTAAAAGGTTTGCGTTGTCATGCAGAAGCAGATGCAGAGGAAGAATGCTAGGCCACGGAAACAATTTTAAATAATCTTGAACTTTTAAAAAACGCCAATATGTAGAAATCATATGTTGCACTATTCTGCGCTTATGAGTGCTTTTTAATATTTTTTATTTTAAATATATTTATATTCAAAATTTTCTTCAGTCGTAAATCTTTCATAGTTTTCAAATACAAATAAGCTGTCTCCCGAAATATATTACTTTTTATGCAAAATCTATTACTTTTTTGCGAAATCTATTACTTTTTTTGCGAAATCTATTACGTTTTGGAGCGACTATCTATTACTACTTTCAGATGCGGTGGAACAACACTGCTCCTTACCCGAGCGTACTGATTCGTCGCGGTCAATAGCGAGTCTGCCCCGTCAAAGTTCGAGACCTCCGCCGCTTTGCCGCCTTGCTCATGCAATTGATGGTTATGAGACTTTTGCAGAGACTCGTCGTAATGCTTGGACAACGACGTCGCCATTGGAGACAAAGACGATAACGTCGCAACAAGGGGGCCGCCCGTGCAGCGAGTCGAGTCAACGGGAGTTCGGAGAAGCAGCTACCAGCCCGTCGCCACGTCGGCCGCCGTTCGTAGCTCTGCCAGCCTCCATTCGAGACGGAAGCCCGCTTCGCACCTTAGTGGCTATCGCCGGGATACATCTACAAGCATTGCGAGAAATACTGCCCGACTTCCCCTACGAGGAAGGCCTCTTACACGAGGTTTCTGCGATAATCCTCCCTTGGACGTTTGCCGGCTGGATTCGGGAAGGTTTAGGCCACATCTTCCCGTATCGCAGGTGAGTGCCGTTCCTTAATGATAATTAGCATATCTCATGCAAGCCTCTCCTCATACTGTTATATACTCGTATATCCGCTCCCGCTCAAGGGCCTGCGGTATTTCTATTTTACATTTAGTTCTTGGAGCTATGGAGCTTCCCTCAAATGCATTCGCATGCATTTAAGTTTTGCTATTTCCTATTTAATGAATAAGTTCGGAAACTATTAGCTAAGAGTTTAAATTAGTTACGTAGATGCTAAGCTTCTTAGCATTGGTTAAACTCACTTTAATGCGCCTTTGTTTTTTTTTTTTATTCCCGAACGCAGGGTGCGTCATTTGCTCCGTTGACAGATAGACATTCGGGTTCTGCCCTGGAAAGCAGCGAATGCCGTCTAACCTCTATCCAGTTTCCTGCGAGGACTCCGCTCGAACTAAGGCATCCGGAAGCTCATCTTTATTTATTGTTGTTACATGTTTATAAAGTCCGAACGACTTATTACTAATTGGTAGACCAATTTCTTTTGGATCAAGTCCGAGTTAACTTGTTTAATGCGTTAATGGGTATCATGGGATCCATAATGTTGCTCACCAGCGTTATAGTGATTTGATATATTTTTTTTGTTAGGTCCCCATTGGTGACCCTTGTGGGGAATAGCCTCGGCTATTCTGTGCTTTACGCTTCAGTAAGGCCGTTTGCCCACATTTCTGTATGTCAGATTTTCGTATATTTATTCAGTGCCATGTAACACTTATGACAACGTTTCTGAATAAATGTTTTGTTATTGTGTAGCCAAATGTATGCTCTGTGTTTTATACGTTAGATCTTTAGGTTTCCACTGCGCACTCTTATCCTGAACGTGACACCAACTCCTTTGCACTTAAATTTTCCAGGCCTTCCATATTGCTTAGAATCCTCGAACGCATTTCTCGGAGATAGTGAGCTTTTACTGCTTTTATCAAACCTCCGTATATGTCTGCTTTATCCTTTAGAGAAAAATCATTTCGTCGTTTAACTGGTGTATCAATTGAAATCCTCTATTGATACTGTGCTTACACCTTTAAAGATCTTTACTGAAATAAATTTGATTTAACTTATTCAAACAGTGGTGCTAACTAGCTTAATAAATGCGGACGAATAATTAATCAACGAAATTAGAAAAACAGTTGATTATAAAAAATAATAATAATAATAATAATTTTAAATTACAGTACCAAAAATCGGTCCCTTACTTTTGCTGCGAAAGCTGAGTGTCTTCACAAAAAGATGTGTATACTAAATTCCGAATGACCCCTTACGGAGTCTGTTTGCGCGTATAGTGTTTGTAGTACTATTACTGACCAATCAATTATTTTGGGCAGCAGTGCCTATTAGCTTAGAGGGAAATGAAAAGTGGCTGTTATAAGCGGAATTCGGGATCCAATCCAAATATTTTTACTACATTAGGGGAAAATTTGATAGCAATATCCGAAGCTTGATCACAATAAACGGCGTATTTAGTATATATCTAGATACAAGCGTTCCGTACCAAGCAAAAATGATAACAATAGCCGATTGATAACATTAACCGTGATCACATTAAGTGGCACCCACCGTGAAACTGAATTATATATCTATCTGTGTATCTATTGTATGACTGAAGTAGAAAAGTGTAAAGACGTCATAATAGAAAACCCAAGGCCGACTATAAAGACGGCCTTGAAAAAGCCGGAAAACCATTTCAGCCATTACGGCGTTGCTGAGTTTTTAATTAACAGTTAATTAAAAATACATAAAAAAAAAAGAAAAAAACACGCTCCTATATAATTTTATTGTGTTAGTCATAAAAGAGACAGAAAGATGGTTTTAAACGTTGCTTGTCAATATGACATTGATATAAAAGCAGTCGGCTGAAATCTGTGTATGCGTTTTTTTTTGTTTTTTTTTTGCAATTTTATTTTTGTATTGATTATTGATATACTTGTACTAAAAATTAAGTGACCTTACTATCGGTGTGCCTTATATCAAAAGTTTCACAAAGTGATAAGAAACACTAAAACAAACTTCATTCACCTGTATACTATTGCGTTTAAACACGGCCTATGAGATAGTAAAAGGCCTGTGCATTTGCCCCTTTTTGAGGCCAGAATCGGGAAACATGCTGTTTTGCGTTTTTACCGCTTGGCGCGCTACTTCATGACATGTTTAATGGATTGTCTGCATTACTGCGTGTAGTTTTTTTTCAGTTTTAATCATGTTTCATCGATTTACAGCTTTTTTTCGATGAATAAAATGTAATTTTTGATCATTAAAATAATTTTTCATATCAATAACATAGTTTCGTTCAAAAAAAACGTAGTTTCTTATTGAAAAATAAACATTCACATCAATAAAATAATAGTTCATATCAATAGAATAATTTTCGCTTCACGTAGCTTCACGTCATCAAAATGTAAATTCGTTTCAATAAAACGTGATTTTATTTCAAGAAAATGTAACCTAAATTGGTCTTTTTATTCAGCAGATTCTTATGAAAATACAAATCATTGTCATATAGTAAGAAAAAAGTGAGTGCTCATTTATACAGTGCTCATTTATTCTTATTGTATCTTATTTGTAACACTTTTGTTCATTTTAGAAATAAAATTATATATAGTTTCATTATAATTCAATATATGAATAATTTGAATTTTTTTACTGTTACTGTAATTTTTCAATAAGAATCTGCTGAGTAAGAAAATCAGTTAAGATTACATTTAATTAAAAATGTTACACTTAATAAAAGTCACTGGTTTTATTGAAACGAATTTATATTTTTATGATGTGAAACTTGCGGATTTGATGCAGCCCAAATACGGCAGTTGTGGGTATTGATATCACCATTCAAATAAAAATGTGCCTCATCACTCCATAAAATTTGCCATGGCCATGCATCATCCACTTCCATACGTGCTAGAAATCTCAACGAAAAGTCTGTTCTACTTTTTATTGATATGTAAAATTATTCTATTGATGTGAACTATTATTTTATTGACGTAAATATTTATTTTTCAATATGAAACTACTTTTTTTTAAAAGCTTTTATTAACTTTGCTGTGTTAGTTTGTTTAGGTCAAATCTTGTAATCAATATTAAACCAACTTTCCGACAAGCTAGGAGCTGCAATTTGACACACTTATGCAGAATCGATGACAATTTATGATAAAGAAAAAAATTTTCAAATCGGTTCATTGGTTCGTGTTCTAATGGTACTAACTCATTACTACGAATTGATTGTTGTAACAATTGGACATTTCGTTATGGCGAGAGGTAAATGTATCTATTGTTTATTGTTGCAAAATTAAGCTGTATTGTTGCCACTAAATAAAACATTATAAAAGCTTGGTTTGATAAAACTTTTTTCCTCTTAACTTGTTTTTTGAACGAAACTAAATTTTATTGATATGGAAAATTATTTTATTCATCGAAAAAAGCTGTAAATAAAATCCCCATCGCTCTTTACATCAATCATAACATTTCAAAAAAGTGGAGGATTAAAATATCCTAACAAAAACTTTGTTATTATAGTGGAAGTGGTTACTGAATTTGTAAATGAAGCGATTCCATATTTCATTTCTGAAAGAAAAACACTCGCAATTTTAAAAACTCTCATATATAATCTACTACTAATCATAGTAATATAAATATCATTTTACTAAATTATTAAAGCCTTCACTAGATAATTATGCAAAAAAATGACAGAAAAGTACAATATTGTTAAAAATATAAAACGCAAGCCTTTAAAACAGAAAAATTTTGAAACTTTTATTTTTATTTTTCATAAAAATTATTATATACATAGTTATTTATTATATCAAGAACAGATGAAAGGGGGGGGGGGCAATATATCAAGTTACAATGCTCCCTTCCATCCATCCCTTGATACAATTTTTATTTGATTTTGTATACTTTTATAACTATAAATTGTAATAAAAATTACGTTTTCAAGTTAATTTATGAATTACAAAGTTCATTTCTTAAAATAAAGTAATAAAAGTGATTAAATATTTAGTTTTTCTTTATATTTTATTAATTTCGCACACTTTCGTAATAGGAACAATATTAAGATTATGTCATGAAATCGAGACATCTGCCGGCGGAATCTTACAACTCGAGTTTCCCTACTTTTATACCGAATGCACAGGCCTTTTACTATCTCGTAGGCCGTGTCCGTGCCAGCGGACGTTCAACTTTTTAACGCTAGAGGGGGATCATCAGGGACAAAACGGGTGGATTCAAGCTTAATCTATGGAAGCTACAGACGTTGATAAAATTATTTCGTGAATTTAGAGGAAAAACAAACACTTCGAACGCAGTTTTTTTATTAATTTGTATTTTGCTTTTCATTGATTATATATATATTTGTAATTTATATTTTTTGTATTCTCTCATTGAGATATTTCGTTGTTTTTAAAGTGCAAATTCTCTCACACCTTTGCCTCCCTTAACTACGCCCCTGATTGAGTGTTAGTGTAAACTTCCTTGTTTTCAGAGTCCATGTGTTAATAAAGTAATCATTTAATCAAAGTACTTTATTTTGAAATTATTGAAATCCAATTTCGCTTTATGCTGTCATCAGCCCGAAACATATATTAACAGGTGTTTAGTTGTTTTGTTTTTTTGAGTTGAATGTACATTCAACAGCCTGTTGTTGGATGTATCAATAAAATCGATAATAGTACAGACGATCTCGTTCGATAAATCGTCTAGAGCATGATATCAAAAAACAGATGAAGGTAGGTAATCGAACGATTATCCCTACCTCTTCATCTGTTCTTGATGATATCGAATCGGGGTAATCGTTTTTTTTCGAAATCGGTTAACCAACGTCAGGAGACGTTTTTTGGGTCTGAACGCAATAGACTCAAATCAGCCATTCCACATGACATGTGGTGAAAACATTGTGTATGTTATGTTAAAATGATTGATAAAACCAAGAACAGATGAAGGTACGTGTGTGAATATCCCCACCCCCCGCCCTTCATTTGTTCTTGATAAAACATTTTATCTCAATATTTTGTATGTGAATAATTTCCGATTCTAAACCGATTTTTCACTTACATCGAATATATTGCTCATTATGATAAATGCAGATCGATTTCTATTAAGATTCGATTCAAAAGAAAAACCAACAACACAAAACAGTAATTCGTTTTCATTAAAATGTGCGAGCGTGACGTTTGAAAAATGTTAAAAATATGTTGGAATAATTTCGTTTCATTAATTTCATTCAGTGCAATGAAAACAAGACCACATAAGGATCGCGTCATTTGCTCTTGCTGAAAATTATACAATAAACCCGTGTAAAGACAAATTCATCAATAGTACACAAAGATATGCATAAATGTAAATGAATAAAGGAAATTCAGTTAAGTAATGATTTTTCTCTAAAGTTTTAAAAGTGATAATGTTCTTTTATTATAGGAGACGTTAAAGAGAGATCGAATCATTAATGTTTTAATGCTAATCCTAATTGTTTGTAAGCTTTCACAGCAATATTTTTTTAAGCAAACAAACTAGAAAGAGTTTCCAAATATTAGTTTGTCATTTTAATTCATTTAATGCACTCCGTGTAAAGGTTTATTTTATTAAAATGTGTTTAGCTCTAAAGCGAAATCACGAATGGATGATTTAAAAAAAAAGAGACGTTAAATGAATGACATTGAATGAATTTATTAACTCTTTTTAGTTTGTTTAGTTAAAAAATCACGCTGTGGACGCTTACAAACAATTATTGATAATTATTTCTGTAATTCACGGTGCTGACATAGTCTTTACCGCACTGCGATTCGATCTCTCTTTAACGTCTCCTTTTTATAACAAGGAGAACCTCCCATAAGTACAGGCAGGGATGGATGAAGATAGTGTGTTTTTTTTCACATACTTATAGAATTTTTATTCCACTGTCAATTTGAGCATATAATAAGAATTTCCCTAAAAAATCATTTCCATGAAAGATAGTTTTCTTTATTAGACCTAATTTTGTCGTGAGAGCCAGAATTTTGCGAGATAAAGTCGGAGAAATTAGCATAGCGATGAGGTAGAAAGTAGTTGTTTATCCCTGACGAGCGCCAACTAGCGGTCAAAAATTGAAAATGCCTCGGCACGCAATTTCAAGCCCGATGCGGAGGCCGTATATCTCGAAGGCCACGGTTTAAAGTGGGTGTTGAGTTATTAACTAATAGATGGCGTTACTTTACATGCCTTTAATGTTTTGTATTTCTCTTTTGTTTTTGTGAGGCTCTGGTTTTAGAGTGCAATAAAAAATGGCGGTTTAAGCGTTCATGTGCGTTTTGTGTTCATTTTCTGGTCCTTCGAGCCGGATCGTGGCTGTTTAAAACTGTAACTAAAGCAGCTGCGAACTGTGTACGAGTTTGTGCAAGTGACGAATATCATTTATTCAACAAAAAAAATCAAACTGTGAGTACTGTGTTTGCTGTTTCCTTTGCGATAATCAACATGGCGACGTTTGAAAAGATGATACGGAGACGTGCGAGTGCTAAGGCTTCTCTTACAAAAATTGAAACTTTTTTAAGAGAGCCAATGTCTGAGACTGTAACTTATGTGGAATTAACTGTGCGTTTAGAGCGGCTGCAAGATGTTTTACAACGATTTACGGAAGCTCAAGATGAAATTGAAAATTATTGTGAGGAGGATGATCTTCAAGCACAACGAGAAGAGCGGGAAGCGTTTGAAGCGAGATACGTTTCAGCGAAGACATCGCTCATTGTCCTATTTAATCGTTTTAATTCGACAAATGAACATCTTCCAGCTCAGCAACCAATTGTGCAACAGGTTAGTGTCAAGCTTCCACAAATTAATCTACCCCAATTCGATGGCAACTATACGCAGTGGACTGCCTTTATTGACTTATTTAATTCATTAGTGCATGCAAATCCCTCACTCTCGTCAGTGCAGAAATTACAGTATTTGAAAGGTGCGGTAAAAGGTGAGCCGTCCTGCTTAATACAAACTCTTCAAATTACAGATGCAAATTATCAAGAAGCACTGTCATTGTTAAAGTCACGATATGAAAATCGTCGAGTAATTATTCAGTCGCACGTCAGTGCATTGTTTAGCGCTCCAGCTGTGGACACTGAATCCCCTTCAGCTTTGAGGAAGCTGTTGGACATTGTCAAGGAACAAGTAAGAGCTCTTTGCGTTTTGGGAGTTCCTACGAAGCAGTGGGACGCAGTGTTAGTTCATATTGTCACTAGCAAGTTGGATTCCGATTCCCGTCGTCAGTGGGAACTATCACTAACTACTTATGATTTACATTCTTTCAAGCAGCTCAATGAATTCCTAGAGGTGCGATGTCGAGCATTAGAGGCAACTCCTGTGAGCAACTTCAAGCAGTCAAAACGTTTTCCGGAAATAAAGAAACCAAGCAAATCGACAACTGTGAGTAACTTTCTGTCTTCTGAGCTTTTTAAGTGTGAACAATATGCACGGCAGTCAGTAAAAGATAGATTCGAATTCGTAAAAGCCCATCGCCTGTGTTTCAATTGTTTAAGTGCTAATCATCATGCGAGTCTGTGTAGATCAAGTAATTGCAGAAAGTGTCAAAAACCACACCAAACCACTCTTCATTTTAATAAAGATTCTGAGTCTCCATCAAAAGAGAAACAAACTGAGTCGAGCAACAGTTCAACAGTGTTGTCAACTGTAGAGTGTTCAAGTCCTGGAGAAATTAGGAATAATCAATTTAATATCTTATTATCTACAGCCATCGTTCATGTGCTTGATTCTCAAAACAAAAAACAAAAATGTCGTGCGTTAATTGATAGTGGCTCACAATCTAATTTTATTACTGAGAGTCTAGTAAAAAGATTGAATTATCCCACAACATATTTCAAGGGTTCCATTGTGGGTTTGGGATCTTCTTCTGTAGCAAGTGTTAACCGTTGTGTCTTTATTGACTGTAGTTCCCGAACATCAACGTTTCAGATGAATGTACGTGTAATCGTGTTAAAAAAGATTTCTACACCTCTCCCTAGCTGTAAGTTAGACACAAGTCAGTGGCAGCATCTGCATCAACTGCAATTAGCAAATGAAACCTTTGGTGAACCAAACGAGATCGATCTGCTATTGGGTGCCGACATATTTTCCAGAGGTTTTATTGGTGCTAGAGTGCTATCTAATACAGGACCCAGTGCGTATTTGACAGAGTTCGGATGGATTGTTACAGTTAGCTGTGAGATTCCTAGAGATTCATCACCGAATTATGCATTGTTTATACAAGCAAACGAGCCTGAGATTCAAAAGTTTTGGGAAGTTGAAGAGATGCCACGAAAACCCCTTCTCACTGCAGAAGAGATGCAAGCTGAAAAACTATTCATAGAAACACAATGTAGAGATCCAACAGGCAAATATGTTGTTCAATTACCCTTAAAGATGTCTTCGGAAACTTTGAATTTCGGAGAATTGAGAGCATGAGCTATTCAGCATCTTAAGTGGGTTGAGAATAAGCTGCAGAAGCAGCCAGAGATTTATCAGCAGTATTGTGCATTCATGGAAGAGTATGAGCAATTGGGTCATATGAAACAATGTGCCCCACCTTTGGAGGGTACTTTGAACGAGAGTTATTACATACCTCACTTCGCAGTTGTTCGACAAGAAAGCATCACCACTAAACTAAGAGTTGTTTTCAATGCCTCAGCAAAAACGTCTACAGGCATATCTTTAAATGAGAAAATGATTGTTGGACCTACAATTCAATCAACTTTACTATCTATTGTGATGAGATTTCGACTACACAAGATTGCTTTGATTGCTGATATTGAGAAAATGTATCGGCAAATTTGGATTGCACCATCCCAGTGGGATTTACAGAGAGTCGTGTGGAGACCAAGACCAGATGTCCCAATTAAGGATTGCGTTCTTAAAACTGTGACGTATAGCACAGCCTCTGCTCCATTTTTAGCAGTGTGAACCTTGCAGCAGTTGGCTGACGATGAATGTACTAAATATCCTTTAGCTTCATCTGTGTTGAAGAATGATTTTTATGTGGATGATTTATTGTCGGGAGCAGAAACAGAGGAACAAGCAATTGATTTAAAAGAGCAATTAATGAATCTATTACAAGCAGGAGGTTTCAATTTACGCAAATGGGCATCTAACAGTCAGCAAGTGTTAGACAGCATAAAAAGTGAATACAAAGTTATGCAATATCCCTTACAAACTGGAAATGACCAAGGACTTCGTGCATTTGGACTCTTGTGGTATCCTAGCGACGATGAATTTGCGTATATGATCAAGATCACAGATGTTACTGTCCACACAAAAAGAACAGTTTTATCGGACTTCGCTAGACTCTTTGATCCACTTGGTTGGCTATCACCAGTTATTGTGCTTGGAAAAATTATTGCTCAGAAATTGTGGTGTAAAGGTCTCAACTGGGATCAAAAATTACCTGGTGATATTGAGTCTTTGTGGCAAAAGTACAAGGGGCATTTGCCTTTGCTTCAAGAACTACGAATCAAATGTTATGTGCAGGCAGCTGCAGGTTCCTCAATAGAATTACATGCATTTTCAGATGCATCAGAAGCAACTTATGGAGCAGTTGTTTATCTACGAGCAAAAAATTCGAATGGACAATATCATGTATCATTATTGTGTTCAAAAACGCGTGTTGCACCTGTGAAACAAATCTCTCTTCCAAAATTAGAATTGCGTGCAGCATTACTTTCAGCAAAGTTACTGAAATGGACTGTTGAAACATTAAACATGCACAATCACCAAGTATTTGCGTGGACAGATAGTACTATAGTTTTAAACTGGATTTCGGAATTTCCTCGCAAGTGGAAAACTTTTGTTGCAAATAGAGTGCCAGAAATACAAGAACTTGTGTCACCAAGTAACTTGTATCATGTGTCTACAAAGAGCAACCCTGCCGATTTGTGCTCTAGAGGATTATTCCCGTCAGAAATTCTTGAATCAAGCCTTTGGTGGAAAGGTCCTGAATGGTTAAGACAATCACATATTAATTTTTCAAGAGCTCCGAGTTGTGCTCCAAGTGAAATGGACATGGAACGCCGATGTCACAATCTGACTGTGATTGCTTCGACTATCGATTTTACACTACTTGAGCGATTTTCTTCATTAAGCAAGCTAATTAGAGTAACAGCTTACTGTTTACGATTTGCTAACAACTGTCGTCGATTAAAAGATCGGATAGAAACTGCGAGTCTATCCACCGCCCAATTACAACTTATTTGACTTTGAGTTGTAATTGATTTCGTTTCCGTTATTTCGTTAGATTCGAGTTGTTCAGTGCATTGACTTTGCAGAAGAAATAAACTACTTGAGACATAGGAAGCGCAGTCCTACGAGCAGTAAATTACTTACATTGAACCCATTTCTTTCTTCTGATGGTGTTCTAAGAGTAGGCGGAAGATTACATCATGCAGACATCCCATTCAATCAGAAGCATCCAATTTTTCTTTCCTCAACAAAATTATTGACAAAATTAATAGTCAACTATGAGCATATTTCCAATTTGCATGCCAGTACCACCTTATTACTAAATCTTCTTCGAACAAAATACTGGATTTTGAGAGCAAGAGATGTCGTTCGTTTATGCATATTTAAGTGTGTCATTTGTCACAAAGCTAAAGCTACTCTGAGTAATCAGCTTATGGGAGACTTACCTCGTTTACGAGTTCAACCTGCCAGACCCTTTCTTCATTGTGGAGTTGATTATGCTGGTCCCCTTTTAATCCGAACAAGAAAAGGCCCTGGACGAGTTCCTCAGCTCAAAGCATATATAGTGCTGTTCATTTGTTTTGTAGTTAAGGCAATTCATTTGGAGCTGGCTACAGACTTATCAGCTGATTGTTTTATAAGTGCATTTAAAAGATTTATATCCCGACGCGGTAAACCTGCTCATGTTTACAGCGATGGAGGGACTAACTTTGTTGGAGCCCAATCAGAATTGACATTTGTACCAAAAGATATTGAAGACAAATTTGCAAACGAAGGAGTTCAATGGCACTTCAACCCTCCATCATCATCACATTTCGGCAGTTTATGGGAAGCAGGAGTGAAATCCGTGAAACAGCATTTGAGACGTGTTCTCGGGAACAACGTTCTCACTTACGAAGAGCTGTTGACCATCTTGATACAAGTAGAAGCCTGCTTAAACTCCCGTCCGTTATGTCCACTTTCAAATGATCCAAATGACCTCCTCGCACTGACCCCAGCACATTTTTTGATTGGAGATACGATGAGATCAATTCCAGAACCAGACTTAACTTTAACTTCGGAAACCCATTTAACCAGATGGAAGCTCCTCCAAAAGGTTGTTCAACACTTTTGGAATCGATGGAAAACTGAATACTTAGGTCGACTTCAGCAACGTCCTAAGTGGCAAAAAAAACAACCCAATGTGCGAGTCAACGATCTTGTTTTTGTGAAAGAAGACAATCTTCCAATTAATAGATGGTTTTTAGCACGCATCATCAATGTATACCCAGGCGTTGATGGTTTGGTGCGAGTTGTAACCTTGAAGACCGCCAAAGGAACTTGTAAACGACCTGTTCACAAAATTAGGGTTCTGCCGATTGAATGACTTGAATTGCAGGAGAATTCAAGGGGGGGGGGGGGGAAAGTTGAGTTATTAACTAAAAGATGGCGTTACTTTACATGCCTTTAATGTTTTGTATTTCTCTTTTGTATTTGTGAGGCTCTGGTTTTAGAGTGCAATAAAAAATGGCGGTTTAAGCGTTCATGTGCGTTTTGTGTTTCTTTGTGCGAACCAGCGTGTTCAGTGGGTGAATTTTCAAAAATGAGGTATAAAAATAACGCTTCTATATTATTATAACGTGTCAGCCACTTGGTAGGAAGCTTTATTTATTTGTAAAAAACATTAAAAAAATAGTGGCTGAAATCTGCTATGCTGATTTTTCATTGACTGACGTTTTTTCTTATTTATTTTCATAAGACTTTTATCGCTATGTAGGTACTCCCAAGAATTATTCTAATGTTTTACATGATTAACTTAAGAATAAAATAAAACTCTTTTTCCACAACGAAACAGGAATTGAACAAACATAAAAAGAAAAAGACCGAAAATAAAATGAAAAAATACAACCTGGGTCTGTAAGCGCTTTTCGAAAGCTTTGCTTTCATCATTCAGCAGCCAAGGAGCCCCTCGAGAGAACTGACTTTGAATAGAACAAGCTGAGTATTTATAACGAACGGAAGCCAATCAAGACAAAAAGATCCAACTGAAATTTATTGATTGGTTAAGTGCGTCGCCCATTTGATCAATGGTGAATCGCTAATAGGGCCCCTATCTAAGTTGAGTAACAATTTTTTATCTGTTTTTTGAATGGCTAAGCTTTCGAAGGCGTCCAGAAGGTGTTTCTTGTTTATTGACTCAATAAGTTTTACATTGTTTAATAAGAATTCATGCCCGGTATCTAGAGAGTGTTTGGCTATGGATGACTGATTCCCTCTACCATATCTTGTGTGTCTCATGTGTTCTTCGAATCTTGTTTCAATATTACGGAAAGTCTGTCCTTTGTACATCATGGGGCATTGGGAACATCTGGCTTCGTATATTCCTGATTTCTGTAGTGGTGGAATCTGGTCCTTTGGGTTAGGTAATTAATGCCTGGTCTGGTTTGGATTGCTAAAAGATAACGAAATATTAAAAGATTTAAAAACAGAATTGAGACCTTTGATTAATGATTTATTGTAAGGTAAGGGTATGACTCTCCCTCTATTTTTAGTCCGGTTGAGGGTAGTGATTTCGTCCATGAACTTCTTTAACTTCCTCTTCCTGACCAAATTGGTGATGGTACGTGTGCTATAGCCATTTTTAACTGCAATATTCTGGATCAAGGAAATTTCTTTTTTGAATGAGGATTGAGCTAGTGGTAGATTAATAGCTCTGTCAATCATCGAAATGAAAGTGGACATTTTTTGATTCCAAGGGTATGTAATTCAAACCGTTCGTAGGCTTTCGATGTACCTCATATGACAGTGAATCATGGTTTCTGATGACTAGGATGTCAAGAAACGGCAACCTTTGATTGTTTTTCAACTCAAAAGTGAATTGAACAGACGGAAAATAACTATTAATATGTTGGACAAAAGTGTTGACATCGCAAGCATTGGTGTCAAAAATTGTGAAGACATCGTCCACGTATCTGAACCAACAATCGGGAAAGTAAAAACCGGAATTCTTCAGGATATCCTCGAAACTTTTAAGAAATATTTCAGCCAAAATAGGGCTAAGGCAAGAGCCCATCGGTGTACCGCCCACCATTTTGTAAACTTTCCCATTGTATTTAAAAATATTATTATTGGCACATAACCTTGTTAGACTTAAACATTCGTTGCGTATGTTTTCAGGAACTTTGTTCTTATTCAAAATATCAGTTAAAAAGTTTATAGTTTCAGGTATAGGGATGCTAGGGAACAAGGAGACAATATCGAAGGATACCAAAATTTCCCCATTCTTAATGACCTTATTTTTCAGTTTTTTCACTAAGTCAATACTATTACTAACCGAACTGTCGAAGTTCGACAATTTTAAGGTTTTTAAAAACTCTGCTAGGAATTTAGAAAAAGGTTTTTAAAAACTCTCGTGGAGCTGATGTTTGGTTCCATATTTTAGCTTTTTCGTAATATTCATGGATTTTTGCCCTCTGAATATTTAATTAAGCCTCTCTTCTTTGTCTGGGAATTTTGGCGGGAAACTCAGGAAGCGTTTGACCCCCCGGACCACCCCTTAGGCTTTTCCTGCCCCCTCACCCCCATGAGGCGACTGTTGCTAGGACAAAGGAGGCATGCTTAATTGGCCTATTTGAATTACGTCACGTTATGAGAGAGAGAGTGCATGGATTGGGGCAACCCATTGAACCCTGAATTCTTGATTGGATGGTTGTTTCCATATTGTTTGTGGCCCTATGTGACACGACAGAGAAAGCTTCCTTGACTTTCCTCTTGTCATACGGCCAGTTGCGATCTGAGATTCTTTTGGGTGGATTTGGTGCGTACCAATTACTATTTTTATGGGCATGCTCCGCTTGGTTTTACTTGATCACTACTCGCCTGTTCTTGTGCTTTCCCATGCCTCTTTAATAAAGGCGTACTCTTGGGCTCGTCTCTCTTCCTTTCTCCTTCTCTTCCCATCTACGTGCATATTGCCCTCAGAAAGCGAAGTCGTCGTCGTCCGCAGTTAAGCTAGGGAACTTTAGGGTGAGTTGTTTTAAGTATTTAAATATATCTTTTCTTTTTTTTAGTGGGTCGAGCCTTGCTGTCAGTTCGGATTCGCCGAACCTTTTTTATTATTATTATAATATTTTCTTCATTATTTGTATTGTTCTCTTTTTTTTTTTGAAAGTATATTTCCTTATTTTTATTATTTGTTAATTGTATCTAATTGTCGGCCCATTAAACTCTGTTGTTTCTTTTTTTTGTTTCTTCCTAAGCAGCGTTATTCTTAATTATCCCTGCTCGCCCCTGTCCATCATTTCGAGTTTGGTAGTGGTTCAACCTCCTGAATTCTACACTATACGAATTTACCATCCTTAACACAACGCAAATTCAGGATCGTTGAATCGTTCGCCAAAATCGTAGTGGTTCCCACCTCCTGGTACCCATATTACTGGTGCCGTGATCTCCAGGATTCGAAATTTTTAGAAGCATTTCTCCTGATTATTGCGGCCTGGTCCTTTTTGCAGATAAGTTAGCGTTCTTCACTTACAAAAATTTAAATTGCCAGTTGATATTTTCTTTTTTTTATGCTTGACCTATTGTCTTTTTTTTATAGGGTGTGTCCTTTTTTATTTATATCCTAACGCGATTCACGTTTCTCATTATAGGGTGCCGTCAAGCGCAGGTTATAGGCTGTAGACCTGGAATCTCCATTCCCGTAGAATAACGCATTTTTTTGTGTAGTTTCCATACCCCTTTAGTGCCATCATTTCTGCGAGATGAGTACTCTCCGTCACTGCGATTTGAGAGATCGGCAGCCTAGAACGGAATCCTACCCTGAGGAACCCATGGAGGGAGAACCCGACCTCCCTGCGGATTCCCAGCTACCCCGTCCCGTCGAGTAGGAGGACAGAGTCCTACGAGGCAGAGTTAACCAACCCAGGGACAAATAACAAGGAAGACGGCACTCCTAAGCCCCAAAACGCTCGAGTAGGGCGAGGCGAGGTTTTGCGAACTCGCACGCTCGACGAGCTGGTGGAAGCCGTCATGGCTCGACTGGGTTTTTGGGAGAGGCTATGACAGAAGCACCCGGAAGACACGAAAAGCGTTCCGGCTGCCGTGGAAGGGCCCTATGCAGGCGCCCAACAGCATGAGCAGGCCCGGCAACCTTCACAGTGCTTTCCTAGCACTGTGTATGTGACCTGTCAGGATGATCTGAGAAGTGTTCCAACCGCTGTGGAAGGACCCTATGTGGGCACCCGACAGCATGAGCAGGACCGGCAACCTTCACAGTGCTTCTGTTACAATTAAATTATCGATCCCTTGGAGCCAGGGGTTGATACAACCACAACGCCTGACTCCAAAGCAAAGTCCCCAACAGCTACCTTCTAACTACCCCAACCCGTAGCCACTAGCTGAATCAAAATGGGCGTGATCATATACTAACATTCTTAAGTTATTTATACATGCATAAAGGAAAAAGCTGGATCAGACACAACTCTGACAAAATCTGGGGCTATATTCTCTTGAATAACGTCAAATATTAACATCACAATCAAAATGAAACATTTCATATTGGGAGGTTTTTCTTTTCTTGCGATTATCTTTTCCAAAAATCCAGTTATTCAGTTTATCTTTGTAGTTTTTCTTTTCTTTTTTAACTCTAATCTCCACTTCTATATTAACATCAAGTCTTGCTCTTATCTTATACTCCCTTAAATTAGATTACTTCCTACATTGTTTAAAGAAAATAAAGAAACAGCCCGCAGCAGTCAGAAAAAGAAATAAAATTTAAAAAAAATTAGGTTTCTTCGTTAACCATTAACAACTTTTCCTTTAAATTAAAATAGTCAAAATTGTTTTGTCAAAATTCATTTAACTTTTCCCGAAAACACAAAGGTAGATTTAATGAAGCCTAAAAGAGTCCGAACGTCCGTTTTTATATACCCCGGGAGATTATTTTATCTTTCTTTCAATCAGGTACATGAGTTAACTTTATCTTAATTACCGACTTTCTTACACTTAGATCTTCAGCATTAAACTTTAAATTGTTCGAGCAAGTGTTTGTAGTTAATTCTTTCTTGACATTCTCTTTTATTATAGATAAATTCTTTCCAATGGACACTGCCAAGAAGTACAGCCTGACCGACGGGGAAGATAAGTAGGGTGGGGGGTGGGAACTATTGACGGGTTAATTCGTACTGGTTAGTACGGGGCGTCGATCTTAAACTATTGATACCTCACAGGATTCTCATCTAATTGATCGCAAATCACACTATTGTCGTTTGACTTGGTCTTGGATTTGCTCCCCGGGAAAGAATGAGACTTCTCGCTGTTCTTCCAATTGAGTTCTCTTTGCCCATGAAGTCTTCTCGAGGTCTTTTCATTAAACGTTCTGTTTCTCCTCTCCATTGCTTTCTGTGAATATAAAATCAAAAAAACAAGACAGTTTCTGGCTAAACCTAGTAATTGTGGCCGAAATTCAAACGTTTTTACCAGACGAAAGGGTTGAACTATGCCATGAAAGTTTGGAGTGAACTCTGAGCTTTAGACGTCTATGTCCCAGGCCCCAGGGACATCGTGGCCCTGAAATACTCATCGGTTTTTCCACATGCTCCCTCCCGAACACTACATCGAGGATCCGCGTGACTTCTCTCGTAGATCCATTATTGAACCGGATGCCACTCTTGCACCAAAAAAAAAAAAAAACCTCGACCGCTTACTCTGCCTCCTTCAAAACGTATTTTTTTTAGAAGCTAGCTGTAAACCGAAGCTCACATTGTTATCGTCTTCACGCGACCAACAATCCAATCTCCAAAGTAATGTAAAATTCTTATTCTCCAACAATGCCTGTGTTAGAAATATGTCAAAATTATATTAAATTCATTTTATTTATCACAATCCTGATTCTTTTCATTCAATTCAATTCCTATTTTTCATTATCCACACAGTCATTTCCATATTATTTCTGTTTTGTCTCCTATTCTCCTCGATAACATTTTGCGACCGCAACAATCGGAAATTTACTGGCAGACGGGGTTGTATCCTCGTAAAAGAAAACGTCTTGTTTTGTTTCAAGACACTCGTGGAACGTCAAAATCCTTTTTTGGGGTTACAGACCCTCTCCTGCAAACAGGAAGTGCGTCCTAGCGCGGAGAATTCGAACCCTAAATTATATAACAAACTGTCTTCTAGCAAATGTTTTGCGGCGCATTTAGATCGCGTCGTATGGTCCTTTTATTGAGGAGGGCCACATTAACCTCCATGGCAAAGAATTCTCCTGGGACAGATTCTCTGGAAGCTGCTTTCATCTTCTCGTTGCTATGCTTCAAAATATTATCAAATATTCTTTCAATTTCTTGAGAGTCGACAAGTCCGTGATTATTTTTCCAGGATCTTTTCCTTCTGAATCGCACAGTTCAGAAGTATTTCTATCAAACTTTCGCTCGATGGTGTACGGTCCCAGGAAAAGGGGTTTAATTTATCATTCAGACTCGTCCTAATCGCCAAAATTTTCCGACGCACCAGAACTTTCTCCCCCTCTACGAAGGTAATCTTTTTACCTTTAAGTCGTCGCCTCTTCCTGTGTTTCCACCTTCTACAATAAGCTTTCCGTATCTTATCCTCCCGTGACTTTCCCTCTTCTCCCATTGTTTCTTTGCTACTCAGATGATCTTCTCACATCATTAATTCGGCTGGGGCATATCCGGTCTCTTTGTGTACGTTTGCCCAAAGAGTAAAGAGAATTCTCCCCAGAATTTCTTCCCAATGGTTCAAGAATTCTTGGCCTACAGATAACCGTAGTTTCTCTCATAGTGAGCGCATATAACGCTCGACGGGGTTCGTGCGAAAGCAATAAAGCACACTATACACCTGCTGAATCCCCAGCTGCTCCAGGAACTGTCACACCCTTGGGTTCTGAAAATATGGAGCATTATCGGTCATTATTTGATCAGGTTTACCGAGCCTTTCGATACATCTCTCCAAGAATCTCACCGTCGTTTTTTGGGTTAACGAGGATACGGGCTCTAACTCTATCCATCCCGAAAAGGTGTCAATTATGACCAAGATATAGCGATTCCCACTATGAATCTTAGGCAGGGGACCAAAAGCGTCCAACGACCACAGGACCATAGGGCCGGTCACATTCCGTCTTAGGTAACGTATCGATTGTTGATAGTTCCTAGGTTTACATTTCTGACAGGCTAAACAATTATTCACATAAACAGACATTTTTCACAAGACCTTTCCAGTAATATCTACTCTTCATGAAATGTATCATTTTCTTCGCTCCCGGATGAACCAGAGGGCCTTCCTCGTGCCAATACGCTAACACCTTGGTTACCATATACCGCAGTACCCAAATGCATGTCCCAGCTGTCATCCATTTACATATCACTCCGTCAATCCCGTACCATCCTGGTTGGTTTTTATCATTAACTTGCCGTAACCTCGTAGTTGACTCGGGATCCCGCAATTGTAGATCCTTCCAATCAAATGGTTCTTCTTCCTCTCGAATCGATAGGCTCCTGGAAAGGGCACCGGGAATGTAATTTATTTTCCCTTGCTTGTGCTTGATCAAGAAGTCGAAGCCTTGCAACTTGAGTGCCCAGCGAGTGGTGCACCCACGTTGGTCTCGAAAGTTGTGAAGCCAGGTGAGAGCTTGGGCATCACAACATACAGTAAATTGAGTTCCATCAATATAAGGTCTGAAGGTTTCGATAGCGTGCATCACCACCAGGCACTCCCATTCAATGACGGAATATTTCGCCTCTAATTCTGTCAAGGCTCAACTGCAATAAGCTATGATGTCTTCTTCCGTTGATGTCTTGGGTTAGCATCCCGCCTACTGCATGTTGGCTCGCATCTGAATGCACCGCAAACAGGTAATCAAAATTCGGCTGGGCGAGGAATGTTGGTTCGGTCAACGCCCTCTTGATCGTCTCGAATGCTTCTTGACATTCAGCCGTCCATCTCCATCTCACATCTTTATGGGTCAGGGGCCTCAATGGGTAGTTCAAATGACTAAGCGACGGTATAAAGGTCTTATAAAATTGAATCATCCCAATGAAGTGCCTGACCTCCTTGGTGTTCTTCGGAACCGGATAATCCAACATGGGTTTCACATTCTTTAAAGACGGCTGTAACTCCTGCTCGTCAACACAAAATCCAAGGAAATCGATTTGGTTCTGCAGAAATTTTGATTTCTGAAAATTAGCTTTCAGGTTATAAAGTATCAATCTGTCCAGTACCTTCTGAAGTACGATGCAATGAGATGAGACATCTGGTGTTCCCACTATAATGTCGTCCATATAGTGGAAGCACCAGGACTCGATCGTCGGGTCGAGGACTTGATCCATAAGGGACTGGAATACCTGCGCCCCATTTTTGATTCCAGAGGGAATAACCTTGAAGGCGAAGGCACCCAGTCCCGGAACCACGAAAGCAGTCTTCTCGCGCAACGCCTCGTCTAATTCCACCTGCCAATATGCTGCTTTCAGGTCAAGTATGGAAAAAATTCGCGCATGTGACAGCTTTCGCAAAATCTGTTCCATAGGCAGGGGGAAATAGGCCATAGGTTTTGTCATGATATTGAGACGCCGCACGTCAAGAACGAAGCGGTGGCTGCCGTCTTTCTTGTTTATCAAGAAGTAGTGTAGCGACCAAGCACTTTCAACTCGGACCACTACCCCCTTGCTTTCCATGTCGCTGACTAGCTTCCGCAGAATTTGTAGTTTCGCTGGTGACTGAGGGTAGGGTCGGACTTTCACCGGTTGCGAGTCCCTGGTATCGATGTAATGAGCATAATTGGGATACTTCTTGGTGATGTGCTCCATGCTTTTCTGACTATTTTCTATTAGATGCCACACTTGGGCTTCTAATTCATCTATGCTCTTTTTTCGTTCGAATGGAAATAACCTGGTTTCAATCCTTAAAATGAAGCGTAGATGAAACGACCGTAGGGTATCTAGGCCAAGAATTCTGCTGCATGGTATCGTATCTGAAACCCAAAGTTTAATCTTGATTGGTTTACAGGGAGTCCCTTGAATTTGGTAGACCTCTTCCAAGATATATTCGTGGTCCCCATTGGCTACCTTGATTAGTCTATCGGCCCTTCTTCATTTTTCCCAAGCACTGAGTGTTTTGGCCACCTGTTCATGCACAATAGACAAGGTCGACCCCATGTCTAACATAAAGGTTACCTCTTGTTCAGCCAAGCCTAATTTTAACATACAAAATCCATTTTGGGGTATAGTTAAATCCATGGCCGACTGGGTCATATTTAATGTGCGCACGTCCACCCGTCCAACGTCTCTCCCACATTCAGATTCGCAATTTTTGTTATAAATCTCCGGATGCAAAGGGGTACCATCCTTTACGCCCGCTCTTAGTTTTCCTCAAGAAGACCTCCTCTCTCATCTTCCAAAGTCTGAGCGTCCACACCCCCTTTGAGTCCCGACCGCCTGGAGCCACGTCGAAGGTTGCGTTTTAGAAAGCTCTACTCTTCCCGTAAAATACGCTCTCTCTGTACACAAACGGCCATCTACCCTGGCCGGGGTCACTCAGATGTCGGATATATACACTGTTTTAAAC
The DNA here is from genome assembly GCA_023313115.1 of Rhysida immarginata. Taxonomy (NCBI): domain Eukaryota; kingdom Metazoa; phylum Arthropoda; class Chilopoda; order Scolopendromorpha; family Scolopendridae; genus Rhysida; species Rhysida immarginata. The sequence goes on along the minus strand of JAHWFO010018052.1, from coordinate 1,306,610 downwards.
GTTCCGAGCCATTTGTTATTGCCAACTCAATTAACTCGTTTTCTGTGAGAGATGTAGACAAGGTTGCATTGATCTTCGAAAGTTCAGTGAAATAGCTGAGGAAATTCTCCTCGGACAATTGTCTTCTTGTGTACAATGTCCTCTTTCGCTCAGCTTCAGTCTTGCACTCTCCGAATCTTTCCTTTAATTGTTTTTTGGCATCAGTCCACGACCCTGTTTCCTTCGCCTATTCATGGAGCTAAGTGCGATTCAACAATCAGGGGAAAAATCCTACGTAGCATCGGTCTCGGAATCTCATGAACTAAAGCTTGTTTGGCTATGTATACGTCTATATCAGCATATCCATCAAATAAAGCTATGTTCAGCCTCTGGCGGTATTTACGAATATCTTCCTTACTCTCTTTGAGTAAAGCCTTCAACACTTCGACCTGTCATTATAACGTTCGGTTCATGCGGTCCGTGGCATAATAATCAGCACATTTTGTGTATTTTTGCAAATCTTGTTTAATGAATGTTTCCACGTCAGCCACCTCCCATTCGGTAGCATCTGGATGCACTGCCGCTCCATCCTTTATCTTTTTCAGACGGCTTTCCAAAACTTGTTCTGGACTTCCTCCGGCTACTCCCTCTATATGTAGATAAGTGTTGTGTTCACTGATGACCATAGCCGACAACAAATTTGGCGGGAAACGACGTTGGTAAAGCGTGGCTAGTAGTTTCCCACATTGAACAGGATCCATAACGAAATTTCTTCTGTCTATGACAACTAAAAATTACAAACTTCGAAAAGGTCTATCTTCATTGGGCGTCTCTCCATTAGTTTCTACAATAACTCCTTGAAATAGAAAAAGAAATGGTCTAAAATCCACAAAAAGCTCATACACAACATCTATCCGTAACTCTTCATTCAGACGAATTACGATATTCGTTAGAAATAGTCCTCTTCACTAACACCTCACAATTTCAGCTACCTCAGGCTCTGCACCTTTCCTTAGACGAAATTCCAAGATTTTGTCAGAAAAATAAACTTTTCAGTTGCACTTAAATTATCGATCTCTTGGAGCCAGGGATTGATACAACCACAACACCTGACTCCAAAGCAAAGTCCCCAACAGATACCTTCTAACTACCCCAACCCGTAGCCACTAGCTGAATCAAAATAGGTGTGATCATATACTAACATTCTTAAGTTATTTATCCATGCATAAAGGAAAAAGCTTGATCAGACACAACTCTGACAAAATCTGGGGCTATATTCTCTTGAATAACGTCAAACATTAACATGACAAGCAAAATGAAACATACGAATTTCATATTGGGAGGTTTTTCTTTTCTTGCGATTATCTTTCCCAAAAATCCAGTAATTCAGTTTATCTTTGTAGTTTTTCTATTCTTTTTTAACTCTAATCTCCACTTCTATATTAACATCAAGTCTTGCTCTTATCTTATACTCCCTCAAATTAGATTACTTCCTACTTTGTTTAAAGAAAATAAAGGAACAGCCTGCTGCAGTCAGAAAAAGAAATAAATTTCCAAAAAAATTAGGTTTCTTCGTTAACCATTAACAACTCTTCCTTTGAATTAAATTCATAACTCGTTTTGTCAAAATTCATTTAACTTTTTCCAAAAACACAAAGGTAGATTTATTGAAGCCTAAAGGAGTCCGAACGTCCGTTTTTATATACCCCGGGAGATTATTTTTTCTTTCTTTCAATGAGGTAGATGAGCTAACTTTATCTTAATTACCGACTTTCTTACATTTAGATCTTCAGCATTAAACTTTAAATTGTTCGAGCAAGTGTTTGTGGTTAATTCTTTCTTGACATTCCCTTTTATTTTAGATGAATTCTTTCTAATGGACACTGCCAGGAAGTACAGCCTGACCGACAGGGAAGGTAAGTAGGGAGGGGGGGGGGGGGGTAAGGACTATCGACGGGTTAATTCGTACTGGTTAGTACGGGGCGTCGATCTTAAACTACTGATCCCCACAGGATTCTCATCAAATTGATCGGAAATCACACTGTCGTCGTTTGACTTGGTCTTGGATTTGCTCCCCGGGAAAGAATGAAACTTCTCGCCGTTCTTCCAATTGAGTTCTCTTTGCCCATGAAGTCTTCTCGAGGTCTTTTTGTTAAACGTTCCATTTCTCCTCTCCATCGCTTTCTGTGAATGTAAAATCAAAAAAACAAGACAGTTTCTGTCTAAACCTAGTAATCATGGCCGAAATTCGAACGTTTTTACCAGACGAAACGGTCGAACCACGCCATGAAAGTTTGGAGTGAACTCTGCGCTTTAGACGTCTATGTCCCAGGCTCCAGGGAAATACTCGGTTTTTCCACATGCTCCCTCCCGAACACTACATCGAGGATCGGTGTGACTTCTGTCGTAGATCCATTATTGAACCGGATGTCACTCTTGCACCAAAAAAAATTTCGACTGCTTACTCTTCCTCCTTCAAAACGTATATGTATTAGAAGCAAGCTGAAAACCGAAGCTCACATTGTTATCGTCTTCACGCGACCAACAATCCAATCTCCAAAATAATGTAAACTTTTTATTCTCCAACAATGCCTCTGTTAGAAATATGTCAAAATTATATTAAATTCATTTTATTTATCACAATCCTGATTCTTTTCATTCAATTCAATTCCTATTTTTCATTATCCACATATAGTCATTTCCATATTATTTCTGTTTTGTCTCCTATTCCCCTCGATAACATTTTGCGACCGCAACAATCAGAAATTTACTGGCAGACGGGGGTGTATCCTCGTAAAAGAAAACGTCTTGTTTTGTTTCGAGACACTCGTTGAACGTCAAAATGCTTTTTTTTGGCATTACACTTCCCTAATGCTGTATATGCGACCAGCCTGGATGATCTGAAAAGTGTTCCAGCTGCCATGGAAGGGCCCTATGTGGGCGCCCGACCGCATGAGCAGGCCCAACAACCTTCACAGTGCTTCCCTAATGCTGAGTACGCAACCAGACTGGACGATCTGAGAAGCGTTCCGGCTGTTGTAGAAGGGCCCTTTCCCTTTGTGGGTGCCCGACCGCGTGAGCTGGCCCGGCAACCTTCACAATGCTTCCCTGATGCTGGGGATGCGACCGAGCAGAAGTATGTGATAAGTGTTCCAGCAGCTGTGGGTGGGCCCTATGTAGGCGCCCGACCGCATGAGCATGTCTGGAAAACTTCAATGTCCTTCCGCGATGCTGGGTGTGTGGCCGAACGGGACGCTCCGCAAGGATAGCTGATGAGAGTGACAAGGGAACCTGAAGCACGGTACCCCTCCCTTCCTTATACCAGCCGTCCTCCCGGCGTATCCCCGAATGATAGCCGCGCTCAGTTTCAGGACACCATGAGAGGTGACCCAGTGGGCAGGTTAGATAGTCTCCTAACGGGCTACCCATGTCATGTGTGTGCCTGGCAGCCAACACGAAGTTACTCTGATACTGGGCAAGATTCCATGAGAAGGAGCATTATTGACCCTCGCGGACTGTCCTTCCCCCACACGTGGGAAACTGCCCAGATACGGGAAACTGCACATCGCTGGGAGGGTGAACAGCGAGGCATTCACATTACGGAGGTTGAATACTCCTCCCGACAAGGTCTGCTTAGCCACCCTTCAGCTTTGTCCGCTGCAGAGAACCACGAACAACGTCCCCGTCCTGACACCTACTATCCAATGAGCCTCTCCTCGAACAGCCGAAACATGCCTTCACATAACGGCCAACGTCGGGCGAATCCCTGGAAAGGGAGAATTCCGATGTTACATGGAGATGAGGACGTGCTCACTGTCAGATGACGAGATGCGTGCCAATGCTCCCCGACTCCTCACGGGCACTATGTGATCTGGCTCATATCAGCCAGCGAGCTGTCCTGGGAAGAAATAATACGGAGCATAAGGGAAAAATGCCGCCTGCCATGCACGGATGGAGAACGTCGTCGAATGTACAAGCAGAGTGTGACCAGAGGATACCCTTCTCTGAGTTTATACTCGACATGAGGGCCCTGTCGAAAGCTCTCTCCCATCCCCTCTCAGACGAGATCTTTGAAGGCCTCCTCGAAAAGGCACCCGCCAAGCTCGCCCCATGGCTACATATGCAACCTTAATGATCTCCTACATATAGTCCGAAAGTCCGAGCAGTTAGAGCGGGATTATCCAAACAACTCTGACGATTTGCGGGGAAACTGCCATTGCATTACTGGACTCCGGTGCCAGTGTAAATGTCATGTCAAATTCCTTGTGGAGCAGAGTGCAAGAGAGGGCAAAGCCCCGCGAGGTGAGCAGTCAGACCCCTCGCTATCCACTCTGCCTCCGAGGAGCAATGGGTAGTTTCAACCACCCGAAATGTCATGCGACAATTCCCCTAATCTTAGCGGAGGTCAAATGGAGAGTCGAATGCACCGTCGTGAACACTCTATTCAACGACCTGTTCCTGGGTATGGCATTCTTAAAGCAGCCGGGAATTCACATGAATTTCAAAGTGAAAAAATGGTCGTATGTGGAACAACTGAATACCTTAAAACCATCTCTCAGCTGGAGCGACCTACCTGGCCGTGACTGGTCACCCATAGAGTCCCACCCTCTCTCAGAGTCAGAGCAGGCGGCCATCAACGCTCTCAAGCAGAAATACCCACACATGTTTTCTGGCCGTATTGGCTATACGTCCTTTATGGTGCTTTGAATTGACATAGGGAATCATCCCCCCGTGAACTTACCCCATTACTGAGAAAGCCCTGCTAACAGACAAGTTATTAGCGAGGAAATTGGTAAGCTCCTCGCTGAGGGAATAATAGAACCCGCTGATGGGCCTTACAGTTCACCTGTGGTGGTAGTACCTAAAGCTAATGGCAGCAAATGTATGTGCGTTGATTTGCGCGAACTAAATAAGCAGATTATCCCAGACCAGTTCCCTCTCCCAACAGTGGAATCTATAATGGACGAATTATCCCGGGCACGTTATCTAAGCCGACTCGGCTTGATGCCAGCTTTTTGGCAGCTGATGATTCATCCCGAATCGCGGAACCGTACTCAGTTTACGTGTTCCCGTGGCTCGTACTGTTTCTTCCTGCTGCCATTCAAAGGCTAATGACTACTGTGTTCGGTAACAACACTCGCCATTTCGCGATTCCATATTTGGACGACATAATTATCTTCTCTGAGTCATACGAGGAGCATCTTCAACACCTGGATCATGTACTTACACTTCGTAGTGAAGCTGGCCTCACACTTAATCCGGAAAAATGCGCCTTTATGGCCGCTCAACTGGATTTGTTAGGCTTTGTAATTAACGCGAAGGCTTGAAGCCATCTCCTAACATGATTCGGGCAGTCATCGAAATGCCTCTGCCTACAAACCAACGAGGTCTCAAGCGATTTCTAGGCCTATGCGAGTACAACAGGCGATTCCTCCCCCACTTCTCGGCCATGACAGCCCCACTCCGTCCCCTCCTTCGTAAGAATGCGCCCTGGAGGTGGACGCAGATGCAGGATGATGCGTGTAGAGAGTGCAAGGATGATGCGATTTCAGTCGGCCTTTCATTCTCTATACCAATGCGTCCGCTGTCGGACTGGTTGTCTGGCTCAAGTTGATGAGAAGGGAGTCAAAAAACCGACTGTCTACATAAGCCGATCACTAAATGGCCACAAACTCGGTATTCCACGACAGATCGCGAACTCTTGGCTCTTGTATGGTCGGTCCATAAATTACAGGTCTATTTGCATGGATCTAAATTTAGGGTAGTTACTGAATCTCAAGCCCTTCACTGGTTGATGTCTCAATGAGAGCCAACTGGTTGGTTGGGTAGGTGGGCCTTATTCCTCCAGGGGTTTGACTTCACAATATCGTACCTCCAGGGAAAGAAGAAAATCATCGCGGACGCACTATCTCGTAGTCGACCCTGCCCCTGAGAGGCCAATTTTTGGTGAAGGCAAGTTCTCATACAAAGCGGATACGTGGTTTGAGTCCCCACTGGAACCGCCTCCCACTGTCGCCATCCTCTCCCTTGGGACCGAAATCCCGCAAACGCGAGAGGAATGGAAACGCCATCAACAGGGTGATGAAGTGTGTTGTAAACCAAAAGAGGAAGCGTCCAATGACCCCACGTCCCCCTTCATGGTCGACCAGGGCTTGTTATGCAGATGACTCCCCTCCAACATGAAACGCAAGCACGATTCGGCATTCGGCCATTATAGGCTAGGCCTTCCGGCTAGCTGTATTAATGCTGTCTTGTCACAACACCACACTCATCCCTCCGCTGGCCACATAGGGGGTGCAAAGACGTGGCGTAACATTGAGGCACTATATTTCTGCCCAGGTCTGAGGCACATCGTATTAAATTACGTACGAACGTGCCCAATTCGCCAGGCAATGAAACCCATGGTCGGAAGGCCTCAGGGGTTGTTGCAACCACATTTGGCACACGAACCATGGAGTATCGTTGCTTGTGATCTTTTCGGTCTTTCAGTGCTGTCAATAAAACTGAACAAGTACGTCCTAGTCTTTGTGAATCTCTTCTCGAGAAGGGTCGAGCTCTTTCCATTACAAACGCTACAGCGGCAGGCATCGAACAAGTACGCCCGGGACGTAATTGTTCTTGGGACGCGAAATCGTATTCCCGCACATGTGGGAGATTTGCCCAGATGAATTAAGTCTATCTTGTGAACCTCTGGCCGAGCACATACAACAAAGAGCCAAAGAAATGCATGATGTCATCGAGTTTGTGAGGAGGGAACAGGAGCAGAATGCAGCTGCCAGAAATCGATACTTTGACAAAGGATGGAACGTATTTTTTAATGTAGGAGACGAGGTCCTTTGTCGAGCACATCCACTCTCGTCGGCTGCCAACTATTTCTCCACAAAATTAGCCCCTGCGGTTTGATGGCCCTTACATTGTGAAGAGAAGGATTTTACATCAACTTATGAGTTGACCATCCAATCCGGGGCTTCTTTTGGCAACCGCCATGTATCAGATCTTAAAAGGTACTATCGGCGTCAGGGCACTCCCTCCTCCCCACCCGAAAATGAAATGGCGTCAAAGGAGTGCCATAGCCAATACTCTTTGCGCTCTTGAGCAGCACCATTCCCAGCAACTAGAAGGAAGGCATGGAGAAAGTAGGGGGCAGTACAAAAATGCCCTCACCCTCCCATGCTCTCTTGTAGCGGGCATCTGTTTTAAATAGGTGGCACCCGGTCTTTTATCAACTCTAGGTTGGGACAATAGTAAGGAGCTGGCGAAGAAAAGATCTTCCATCGAATGCTCCTTTTCGCACATGATTGTGAGAGGGAACGGAGGAGATCAATGGAGTTGGGAGATTGTGGAAGGACAATGACTTCCTCAACCCCTCCCTCTCAAAATTGGGCTGTGACTGAGGCAATACAGCTCCATTCTTCATCGTTCTTTCACTCATCATTCCAAAGCTGAACGTGGAAAATGGCACAAAATTCAACCAAGTAGAAGGACCTGGTGGTTCCCCCACCAGTGGGTGCTATGCTCATCCCGCCTGCAGCTGGAGCAAGGCTGAAGAATACGGGAAGCATTCCCTAGATCGGGGTACCTCCCAGAAGCCACAAGCATAACGTAATGCTGCTATTTTCAGCAGTAGGGTTAGCACCATCGGAGCAGCTGGGTTAGCACCATTGGAGCAGCAGGGAAAAAGGGGGCACCACTGCCACTCTGGAGACCAGGCGGAACCGGCTAAAAGGAGGAGCCACCACAGCCATTGCCCTTGACGGGAATCCCTCCAAGACAAATCCACTGATCTACAGGGAGCTGCTGCTAAGACATGGGATGGTCTTGTACGAGCGACGCGGGAGGTGAGCCGCTTCATGAGAAACGAGTGCTGGTAAACGCTGTGACTCTGCTTATGAGGTCTGGGGGACACTCCGGGCCGACGTGGAACGAGATCATACCTTTGGGTTCTGGGTGATATCCTGGATCGGCCAGGTCATAAATGCCCAGGACCCGGCCGCGCCTAAATCCTAGGTCGAATTTGGTAAGCCCATTCCATCATTTCATTCTTTCTTTTTTCCCAATCCCTGATTAATAGTATACACAAGGCAATTATTCTTTATGGCACAAGAAATTATTGTTATCCTTTGTAAATGGACCAGTTTTTTTCTTCCATTCTTGATGATTTGCGTTTTTTTTCTCTCAAAATGACGTTTAAACTTAGTCTGTTTCATTACACTGTTCAGTGCTGTTTGAGTGGGAGTTTTTTATTGTTTTTCGCCTGTTTGTTGATTTAGTTATTTTTTTCATAGGGTAGTTTTTAAGGTTAGGTAGGCATTATTAATTCCCGTTTGCATCTGGTTCGTCGTCGCGTCGAGTTTCGTCGTTTTTGTCATGCCGTTTCGTCTCATTGTTGATGTAGCCACGATCGCCTTCAGCTGATATTTAAATTTGCCACCATTTTTCATGCTCATTGTCTTCCTATTCTCGTTACACTTGCCGCTGCTCTTCCAAGCCCCACTGGGCCAGATGACAGCGTAACCAGGGCCTATCCGGCCAAAGATGACATATACAAGAGGCCAGCCAGCCAAGATGACTGCATACTCAGGCGGTTAAAATCGATTGATGATTGAGTTGTGCAACGTTGTTTGGATGTAACTGTTAGGCATCCGACGTACCACCTGATACCAGTGAGGGAGTCATAGGTATGTGCTTTTCGTTAACCTTGACCTTGGCTACCTGAGTGATGCACCTGTTTCGAGCAGTGAACTGTTTTGTCGTGCTGCGAGTGAACTGTGTTCCCGTGGACTCTCCGGACTGTGTTTCTCCATTCATCGTGTGTCGCTGTGAATTAATATGCCTTGATAGGACTTTCCGTGGTGATTAGCTTTAGCTTCCTAGCATATAAGTTAGTTTTAAGTTATTTGTTAAGCTAGCTATTAAAAATTGTTTTGTATTGTTTTGTTTCAACTAGACACACACTGACGAATGGAAGTTTTTTGTCTGCCCATATCAATATTAATTTATGTATTCAATTAGGAATTGCCTCAGGTTGTGTATCTATTAATCTATGTGCCATGGCCTTAGGCCAATCCCCTTAGCTTTTAGGCTGTATTTAGGGAATGGTAGTCATATCATAAATGGGAATAAAATTAAGACAAGGCCCTTAGATTTGGGTGGTGAAATTTGCTGGGACTCTGCCCCTTTAGTATTTAAGTAACTTGTGTTTTTTTTACCATGTGTTTTTTAGTGGTCAGTGTTAGGTTGGGCTGACGGAATTTTTGTTTGCTGTTGCGACGCTGGCGTCCTGCTGTTTTTGGTCAGGACTGCTGATTTGAAATCCTCTGATTGGAATTTTTCCAATCTTCGCATTTGTTGATGGAGGGGGCGCTATGGTGATTGTGCAGTCTTTCCCTCCTTTTCTTCCACTGTGTGTATTTACACAAGATAGCGTTTTCTCGTGGAGCTGATGTTTGGTTCCATATTTTAGCTTTTTCATAATATTCATGAATTTTTGCCCTCTGAATATTTATTTAAGCCTCTCTTCTTTATCTGGGACTTTTGGCGGGAAACTCAGGAAGCATTTGACCCCCTTCTGAGCCACCCCTTAGTCTTTTCCTGCCCCCTCGCCCCCGCGAGGCGACCGTTGCTCTGACAAAGGAGGCCTGCTTAATTGGCCTATTAGGATTATTGGAGTTACGTTATGAGTGAGAGAGTGCACGGATTGGGGCAACCCATTGAACCCTTAATTCTTGATTAGACGGTTGTTTCCATATTTAAGGGTTTGTGGCCCTTTGTGACACGACAGAGACAACTTGTCTTACATACTGATTACTATTTTTACGGACTTGCTCTGCTTGGTTTTACTCGATCACTGCTGGCCTCTTCCTGTGCTTTCCCATGCCTCTTTAATAAAGGCGTACTCTTGGGCCGGTCTCTCTTCCTTCCTCCTTCTCTTCCCATCTACATGCGTATTGCCCTCAGCAAGCGAAGTCATTGCTGTCTGCTGTTAAGCTAGGGAAATTTAGGGTGAGTTGTTTTAAGTATTTAAATATTTAAATATATCTTTTCTCTTTTAAGTGGGTCGAGCCTTGCTGTCAGTTCGGATTCGCCGTACCTTTTATTATTATTATTATTATTATTATTATTATTATTATTATTATTATTAGTATTATATTTTCTTCATTATTCGTATTGTTCTCTTCTTTTGACGTAGAACTACGTCTATCAGGGGTGCAGCCGAGGAAAAATTCAGACGCGATTTTTCGTTCAAAAAGTGATGTACATATCTCAGTCTATATCTTTCTATCACTATATCCTACAACTATGGTCATTATCTCGTTGGAAAGAGGAAGGTTGAGTCTTGAATAATAAGCAAAAATTTCACCAAATGAGCCACTGGATCAAAAGTTACAGCAAGTTAAATTTAAGTGAATTTTATGCTCGCCATCGTAATAACTGGTGTTGCATTGTATACTTAACATATTAACTGGTGTGGCACTACGTAATTAACCATATTAACATCTTTTAGGGAGGGGGTAACGAATTGTAGAGTGTGCTATCCATATAGCGTGATATCTCCACCATGACCTACCTAAAACCTTCCCAGGGTCCATCGGAATTACCATGAAAAATTTCATCAAGATTGATCTATGATTAACTTGAAAATAAAATAAAACTCTTTTTCGTTGTGGAAAAAGAGTTTTATTTTATTCTCAAGTTAATCATTTGCATTATCCACATTAGATTTCTAGACAATTAAGATTGGTCTAGCCAATTTGAGATGCATAGCGATCAGATAGGTCCATGTGTGTTTCTTTCTTACATAAATCTATAGTCCAATCTTGATGAAATTTGCAAATTTGATCTTCAAAGCAAGAGGAAGGTCACTGTCTACATGAGATTTCGAAAAAATAATATTTATCGATAATAATTCATGGATTTAAATTCAAATTATGGACCAAAAATATATAACTCCTGACGAACAATGCAAGGCAAAGTTTGTGCAACAATAGACTGCTCTGTTTGTTTCAACAGTAGTGATAGCAACACAGAATTCTAAAAATGATATGGCATTAAATACAAAAATTGGAGAAAATATACCAGATTCAACCAATCAAATAGTTATCTATGTAAGACATTTCATTAAGACATGTAAATGAATCTTAAGACTGATCATTTTGTAAACTTCATTAACAAAAATATTTTGAGGACACCCGACTTACATGCATAAATCGTTGACCACTCTCTTATAAAATATAATATTCTTCGGGATTTCTAATTTCCTGACCATAATTTAAAGTTTCGCCTAATGGTATGGAAGACTTCTCTTCACTTCCACCAGTATTCCAAAGACTCATAACAACTATACCAGAACAGCGCCATATCCTCATCTGCTAAACATCCTCATAAAGTGCGGATATTGCTCTAGATTAACTGTCTCATTATGATAATCTACAGTATAATCATTATGATAATCATTATGATAATCTAGATTAACTGTCGTCAGCATACAGCTGGAAGGATCTTCCTCCTCTGAGAATCAGCGAGAAGGCATCGGAAATTTTAACAATGCATTTAATTCCTGTCCTTTGTGCTTTTCTTAGAATTGATGGTTGTTAGAATTTAACATTTTCTTGAAAAGCTTTAAAAATGAGCAGTAAATGGAAATAGTGGGAGAGTTAGTAGACTATTGAGAAAAACAGTGGAAAGGCGGCAGAGAAAGCAGTCCCTTCACTCGGTGCTGTATCGATTTTTCCAATACACTGCTTCAACTAAGCAAGTGGTGAGTGACCCTGTGGCCGTCGATGCAAATGTGTCAACAGAAGAAACTGCGACTGCCAGATCACACCAAGTGATGAATGCACCAGCTTTGCTTCAAGACCTCGAGAGCAGAGTGTGAATTGCAACAATTTACCAATTAGAAAAATTGATGGAAAAATTCCGCGACCTGGATTCAAACCAGGAACCCCGACTGTCATGGTCGATGCCTCAATCAATTGGGCTATCACAGACACTTGAACAGCCATGTTGTCTTAAAGACAACCAAGTTGTCAAGAAGGAAAGCCCAATGGGAGGTGGACACCCGGTTCACAGATCGTGAATTTCTCCTATCCAAACCATCAGAAAGTTTGATGAACACACAATAAGAAATAAAGAAATTAAACTGGAGCAAACACCAAACGTTAGGTAAAGACTACTTGGTTGTCTTTAAGACACTTAGTGATAGCATGGCTGTTCAGGTGTCTGCGATAGCCCAATTAGTAGAGGCGTCGACCATGACAGTCGAGGTTCCAGGTTCGAATACAAGTCGCAGAATTTTTCTATCCATTTTTCTGATTAATATCATTTACCTGATGCTTAGAGTTTGCTCCAGTTTAATTTCTTTATTTCCTAACAATTTATCAATTGTTGGAATTGCAGAATACACAGACACAAACGATCATGTACATCCATCGCCACCCAAGAAGAGAATTTTGGAATTGTGGAATTTTTAGATAAACAAATGAATTTTTAATGGTCAGGTCACACAAAATAGAAGAACTACAGCCATAGCCAGGGCTGAAAAAACGTCAGATCAAACTATTGTATCATTATCATTCTATTTCCTCCCAATTTCGTAGCCATACACATTATTCCACACATTGTTTCTCCTGCACTATGGGTAAACTCGCTCAGTTATACACAACATTCCAACACGAACCGGGGAGAACTGTTACCGGGCCATCCATGAGGAACATTTTAAAAGTTTTTTTCGGTTTTTCTATATGAATTTTTACTGTTTTAATGTGTTAATTTTTACTATATATTCCCATTCAGATATTGCAAACTTTCATCAAAAAAGAGCCCGAGCAACGCCAGGTATATCAGCTAGTCATTTATATAAAACTAGAAGAGGTACCCGGCGTTGCCCGGGATAATTACACTTGCACAAACTTTTCCTTTCATTGTTAGTCATGAGATATTGATTGTTGGTTCATGCAGAGCGTTTGTGAATTGCATGTTGATACCATTGTTGATACCTATTGTTGTACAAACTTTGCCTTGCATTGTTGGTCATGCGATATTTCTCATTAATATGCCCTGCTATAACCATGAATATCGATTTTTTATCAATAATTATTATTTTTTCGAAATCTGAAGTAGACAGTGACCTTTCTCATGCTTTGAAGGTCATGTATGCGAAATTTCATCAAGATCGGAATAAAACTGTAGATTTGTATAAAAAACATACAAACAAACAAACAAACAGACCCACAAACATCCTTCTTTATATATAGAGATCAGCGACGGTGGACATTGCCACAACAGAGAAAAAATCTAACAATGGGTTATTTCCCGATTATACAAACGGGTGGGTTCGCTTCTAGTTTTCTATTAAAAATACGTTGTAAAATAATAAAATATATATTATTTTAAGCAGATTAATTATTTTAAGAAATGAACTTTGAAGTTTTGTTAATTTCTTAAAACAAAACAATAAATCTGATTAAAATAATATATGTTTTCGTGGATCAGCCGTGGCTTTCTTCAGGACTGTGTGTATAATGATTAAAGAAGCTTAGAAGAACACTCGAAGGGGAGAGACGGTTGGGGTAGGCGGGTAAAACAATTACGGGGGAGGGGGAGTCTAGGAGATTGCTGCATTCGTAATTTAAAACCCAATGGGAATAGGAGAGTTCTGGCCCAATCACTTGTGCAAACGGAAAACAATACAAGACTATATCTAGAATAACTCAATGGTAGATTATCAATGCGGCAGGTATGCCCCATTTCATATCAATTGTTACTTTTCATATCACAGACCCATTCTTCACAAAATTGTAATGTAATTGAATATAGTAACTTTTTTTCTTTTAATTTTGTTCTTTTTTTCGCCAAAAAACACTGACGGTAACCAATAATAACATACAGTAGTAGTTCTACGGCTTAAAAACCCGCGGCTTTGGCAGTCACCAGAGCCTCCGTCAATTTTTTTTTTACCTTTAGCTTTTTCTTTGTAACAGCACATTTTCTTATTTTTATTATTTTTTAATTGTATCTAATTGTTGGCCCATTAAACTGTGTTGGTTCTATTAAAGGTATTTTTTTTTTGTTTCTTCCTAAGCTGCGTTATTGTTAAGTATTTCTGCTCGCCCTTGTCCCTCATTTCGAGTTTTTTAGTGGTTCAATCTCCTAAATTCCACACTATACGAATTTACCATCCTTAACACAACGCAAATTCAGGATCGTTGAATCGTTCGCCAAAATCGTAGTGGTTCCCATCCCCTGGTTACCCAAAACTTTAGTTGATCGCCTAAAAGGAACGCGGTTTTCCACTAAGCTGGATATTCTCCAGACTCAAGCCATCACACACCAGATACACAGCTTTAAATGCCAATTGGCATCTTTGAATTTAGGGTCATGTCGTTTGGATTGAAAAGTGCTGCCTCGACCTTTACAAAAGCAATAAATGAGGCCTTTTGCAGAGTCTTCTAAACAAGGAGGCTATCGTCTATTTCAACGATATATTAGTGTTTGAATCGTCGATATCTATTCTTAAATAATGCACGCAGTGGGTGCTGCAGCTCATATGTGAGCAGCGTTTTTTTTTTAATAAAAATAAATGTCTATTCGGGGTCCTGTAAGTCAACTACCTGGGATTTACCTTTTCAGGTAAGGGCAAGGGTTGTGAAACCAGGCTTACCAAATCCATTGCTTCGTGGATACCTCCCAATGATTTGCGGCAATTATGATCCTTTTTGGGCACTACCCAATTTTTTTAGTGGGTATGTGGAAATTTCCACGCTGCTATTTGACTTGTTATAGAAAGGGGCTTTTTTCAAATGGGGTTGTAGTCAATAGCAGGCACATAAAAAAGTAAATGGCTGTTTTATGAAGCCTCCTATTTTACGGATTTTTGATCCCAAGTGGCAATTACATATTCTTTGTGATGCACCCACATAAGCCTTGGGGGCAGTGGCCATGCAAAAGTATGAAAGTAAACTGTTGCCAATTACTTTTGAATCTAGGCAATTCCAACGTTAGGAGAGAGACAATATGGCCTATGCAAAGGAATTATTGGCTGCAGCATACGTGGCTAGATGCTGGTGCTATTATATTCAGCAAGTGCCCACCTCCATCTACACGGACAACCAGATGGTGGCTCGGCTATTGACTCAGCCCAAATTCTCCTGCCTGCAGACTTCAGTATTGTAATATATACTTGATTTTGATATTGCGTTGTGATATGTGAACGCATCAAACAAAGTCAGTGCCGATGCCTTTTCGCGATACTTTCTGAAAATAACCATCCAGTGCTAGATATGGAAAGTCTGCGAAAGTAGGGGGTGAGGGTGTCAAGTGAAATTGTTTGCAAGATGGAGTCACCTTCTCTTGATAGGATGGTTAGTTGTTTGCAGCGAGATGAGAGTGGCAAGGAGGCCGAGGAGAGTGGCGTATGGCAATGGCGCAGAAAATGAAGCGAAGTGAGATCAGGTGATAGGGGAGAGTTTCGAGGTCAGCTGGAAATAAGAGAGAGGAAAGCATACGGAGAGACACGGAAAATGGAAAAGGTGAATGGCTGCATGAGGCTATGAGCGTGAGACATGCAGAACTAAAGGAAGATAGCGCTCAGGTGAAAATAGTGTGTGGAAAACGGAGTGTTGTAGTAATTTTGCTGCATCGTTGGGTTCTTAACATCTCTGGAAGACTGAGTGAGTTGGCAGCAGTTGACACATCGTGTCACAGCGATTCCCTATGCCAGCGAGAAGTTTTGTCTTCTGAGCGTGCTTCTATTTGCAATAGGGAGGGCAGCAACAGCCAGGTGGAAAAGAGCACGAACCGAGTTTCATGGGTGAAGAGAGACAATCTTGGGTATTATGCTTTGTTAGCTAATACTCTCTGCCAGCGATAGCTTGGATGATTGTAGAACCTGGGCAGGCATTTAGGAAGGTGCCTATCCATGCATTTTGGCATGCCCTAGTGATATTTAGCTCAGCAGCATATTCTGGTATTTCTTGCTTACATGTAGAAAGTGCAGCACTTTACAATTCCTAGGATGACTTTATTCAATTATTCATGCCATGGGGGCTTCACACCTTTATGAAGGAAGATTTGGGTGGAGCCTATCCCATTGCATTTACATAGGAATTGATAGGGTGACGGCTTTCGAATATAAACGCATTGCGTCTCCGTTTTCCTTGTAGGGTGATGGACACTGTGGTGGCAGTAAAACTTTTTGGAAACCACTTCTGTAAGCGGAAGAAAAGACAGTCTTGATCTCATAGAACTGGGTGAATGGTTCAGCTCAATAACAAAGATTACACTGGTCAACAACATTTTTGTTATTGGGGAAGATATAGGTGTTCTAGACTAATTGGAGTGTGCCGATTCTAAATCTGAACTCCAAATTTCTCTATCACGTCAGGATCTCGAGTTATAGTTAGAAACTACCAATGTCTAAATTTGACATTATGAAAACTGTTTTACACAACTGAAACTTGGGCAATATTATTTTACTTATACATTTAAAATGTTGTTAAACATAGCTTAGATTTCAAAATTATTTCTATACAGTAGATGAAGATAAAGCATTTATTAGAAAAATGTTTTAAAGATTTGCTCTGGCGCTTGTGCTGTTCAGAAACCAGCAAAAGTCACCTATCATATATGGATCGAAACGATCTTGGTATCTTGTCACGATGTTTGTCGCTAACAGCCCCTACATCCAGCAGAAAAAAGTCCAGATAACTTTATATCCTGACGTTATATAGAAATTTGGAGTTCAGATTTGGAACCAGCACACTCAAATTAGTTTAGAACACCTGCATTTGTAAAGTAGCTGACAAAGTATTTTTTCTTGACCAGTGTTATTAAATAACAACGGAAGTTTACTGCGTTTAAAATTCATTTTTTTTATTTGCAATTCATATTCATATTCCAATTATTAGCAATTCATATTCCAATTGTTATACAGTACATTGTACAGATCACCAATATTAATGGTGTTAACTTTAATTAACTTACTTTGTAATTAATTCTTTTTATGATTGCTTTATATGTATTAAAAATTTATTATTTTACAACATTACATCCTACCTCCGTCTGTAAGTTATTTCCCACTGCGCAAGCAAACTTTGCTCGTGACATTTGGCTAATAAATTATGCAAAAGACATTTCGGTAACGTTTGTGCATGCGCAGTTAAACATTTAGTAAAATGCTCATATTTCATCAATATTTTTATATTCTGATTGCAGGGTGTTATCCCTACTGTAGTTTGTCAAGTGTCCTGAATATGGCTTTGCATTGGGTTGAAAATCCTGCATGTCATAAAAGTTACAAAAACGTATCGAGTTTTCTTTAATGAAACCTTTATATCTCCATGAATATAGTACAAATGAACATTAAGTAAAAGAAACCTCAATCATACGCTACAGCTAGCTGCAAGGCATTTCAAGCATTATTTTTTACAGGCCGATCCCAAACATTTTTTTTTGTTCAAGTTTGCTTGTCCCCTATTTGCCTTCGGGACAAACCTTCGCTGAAATCAAACCGAAAGTCACCTGATCATCGGGGTGCTAGCAACAATCCAACCTTCATTATCTCCATCTTGGATGTTAATCAGTATTTCTCCGTTTATTGGAAATAATGAAGGTTGGATTGTTGCTAGTACCCCAATGATCCGGTGACTTTTTCACTTCTCATTGGCCTCGTCACTGAAATATACAGGGTTACAGGGAAAGTCGACCTAGATATTTAAGGACGTTATTATTTAGCCCGTTGCCGATAGATATGACCCTATAACCTACTATCCAAAAGTTAAGTTTTCTAGATATGTGACTTTTAAATTAAAAGAAAAAATATCACTTTTTTGCTCTAATTTCAACTTTTTTTTCAATTTCCAGACTCTAGGGTCAAATTTTTTGCTGTTTTTACGTAGGGGGTATGCCAGTTTATAAAAGTAAATAATAAAACTTAAACTACTTGCATGTAGATGTTTTCACTAAGTGTTCCCAGCTTTGAAGCACGTTAATTAAAAAAAAGTTCTGTGGAATTTATCCTGCAAATTATTTAATAACTTCTGCGTCTTTTTTACTATCCAAAAAAGTATAATACTCTCAGTTAAGAAGGCAAATCAAACACAAAATGACACAGAAAGCGGTCCCAGGCCGCAAGAGTAAATGTTTATTTAAAGCCACACATCTATTGGCAACGACCTAAATAACAACGTCCTTAAATATCTAGGTCGACTTTCCCTGTAACCCTGTATAAGGTGTAACATGCTCTTTATACCTCTGAAGTTTCAGGATAAGTTGTCAAGTATTTTTCTAGATAATCGATAAAACGTCTAGAATCGAAAGTGTCTAATTACTTTTTGGTAGATAGTGTATATCCCACAAGGTCAGTTCACTGGTGAGACAGTGGTGGAAAACTGTAGCCAAAAGCGACTGTCTACAGGTGATCATATATATAACAAAACAAATGATTATATCAATAAACTAAACACTAAAAAATCAATAATTTTATAACCTTAGATTTAATGAAAAATATTAACAATTGGTTAATTTGGCTAAATATGTCATTCTTTTTAATAAATCTATATGGAAATGTAATATACTTTAAAATCTAAAATAAATTTGTACAAAATTTCTTTATAAAACATGCATGTACTTCTGAAAATCCTTAAAATAATTTATTTTTTTAGAAATTCTTAGGTTTATAATTTTTGTAACCAAATCAACCAATTGTTAAACGTTTTAATTTAAAATTTTAAAGAATTATACATTCGTATAGATTTATTAAAAAGCACACCACATTTCTAGAAATTTTATAGGAATATTTAGGTCATAATTCTTGTAGCCAAATCAACCATTTGTTAAATGATATCATTTTATTTTTTTTCATTAAATCTGAGATTATAAAATTATTGATTTTTATTATTTGTATATTAACCATTTCCTCAAGATAAATTATACTGCACGAGAACAAATGATTAATTGCTTATCCTAATAATAATAATTACGAATGTCTCCGTAAACATCAAAGAGTAGAATAAGATAGAGAGCGCATTCGCTTGCGCATTGAGCATTTCAGATGCCGACATTGAGGCAAAATAACCAACTCCGAATTGGGGACGATGAGAGCGAAGGGGCGCTGTTTACAATGCAAAGACCGTTTCGTTTAGCATTTTCAGGAATATAATTCTCCGTAAGAGGAACTGCTGTTGCGAGCAGTTGCAAAGGAGATAGTGAGTGGCTTTGCGCACTCTATCTTATCCTCCTCTTTGATACCATTAGAATTAAGCGTGAATTTTCTTTGAGCACCGAGAGATGGCATTAATTTGGTAGCATTTTATGATATTTTCAGTATCTCCATTGCAAGTGTAATGTTTTTCACGGGAGATATCTCCATTGCAGTATCGTCGCTCGAATTTAATGCATCGTAATAAATTTTCTTACGGTCCCGTGATTTTTTCACGGGAGAAATACTCGTTTACAATAATTACAATTGTTTTTTTTACAAAAAATGAATAAAACTAAAATATAAATTGTATAAAATACTTTAAAACTTAAAAAAATCAAAGAACCACAAAATGAAAATTTTTTAAACTAAATCTTTTCCATATTCACATTAACTGTTTACATCAAATTGTTTTTGTTTTTGAGTTTTTTCTAACAGTGGGTGGCCGCAGCGCGCAGCCATATTTTTTCAGTGAGCAAGCCTGGTAAGATATAGAAAGTCTTGTTTAAAGCGACTACACTATGCCAAGATTTCGTGGAATGAAGATGATATCGACGTTGCGACATTGTATTTGGCAAGTCTTTTGACAGGAACTAAGACGCGAATCTTGGAAATCGGAAATGTCATGACGTATTTTTTCTAGGTTTTTCAAAGCTCATCTATTTATATAAAGACCATTTAATGGATAAGGAGGAGAGCGAAAATAAGGTGCTGATTTAGAGGCTCATCTGAATTAAACGTTATTTACAAGCAAGGAGTTTTGAGGAGAGCGAAACAAACGGAATCTGACGGCACAAGATCAAGCAAATGTAGTGGTTGTTGCAACTCACTCCATCCAAATGCCAGTAAATTTTGACGGTTGATCAAACGTGAGGCCTCGCGTTCGTGATGGAACAACTCCCTTACCGTAACTAGAGCTCTGAACGTTTCTCGATAAGATTTGTTCAAGCTCTCCAATTCCGACAATACACATTCGAATTGATCGTTTGGTTCTTTGGTAGGAGCTCGAAAAACACCTTTAAAAATCCCAACACACAAAGAGGATTTGAGGATTGTCCGCTTCCTCCATGCCACTATGGACGTTCTTGTAGAGCATTGACACTAAACTTTACGCAATTTTTCATAAGCTTGACGCGCGTACTTCCCTTTATGAAGTAGAACAGTAAAATATGGTAAAAATGAACACTATCATCTTCACCTACAACTTATCGTAAAACCTCCAAACTCAACCAAATCGCTTAATTTTTTTTAGAGTGAAGCTAGAACTGTCAGATGAATGAATAATACTTCCAAAATTGGCTATAGATTTCTGTTGCAAAAATCGTCATGACTTTTTGGATAATTTCATAGTAAAGATCATTGCTAGCGCTGCGACGTAAACTGGACTTGATAAAGCAAAGAAGAACCGAAGAGTTGTTTTGTCCGCAAGCAATTAAAAAAAAAAACTTAGATTTTTAAAATATTTTATTTTTGTAATTTTATATGCAACAAAACATCATAATATACATCTAAAAATCCACATTTATTTCCATGATTTCACACCTTCATGTATACATTGAGGTAAAAAGTTAGGCAACCTCATTGAATTTTTTTTTTACTTTTCTGTAAAAGCTGTGCAAGAGTTAAAATTAACTTGTTATAACGTGGATTACAATGCACAACTTTTAATTAGTTAAATGGTAATGTCTATTATTTAGCAGTTTTTAATGCAGTTGTAAGCAAAAATAATTTTTAACGCGGTTTTAATACACTCAAATGGCTTACAGAGAAGTGAATATGTAGCAATCAGCAATGAATTTAATGTTTATATTGTTCCCTCATTTCCAATTTATGTAACGGCGCGATTTACCATTGAGTGAATTTTAATCTGTTTTTATTGCCAGATGCTTTTTATTAGTTAACACATTTCTTAACACATAAAGCTGCTTCAGCAAATTGGAAAAAGGCAATTTGAGCGATACAAATGTTGAAAACGTTTCATTCCTCGTGATGGTGAAATTGATAAGAGGGCTTTTTGAAGCTACAGAATCCCAGACATCGAATTCCCTTAAATAGGTGAATGAGTTTTTCTTTAAGATTTCTTGCAGCAGACTATCTGTTAATGCATCGATTCCCGTGAGCAGCAACTTTTCAAGATTAGGACAACTGGTCAAAAGGTATTCGATGGTCTTTTTTGAAACTGCTTTTGTGTTAACGGTTTCTATACTAAGTGTATGCAAAAACTCGAATTTTTGGAATGAGAAAGCTGATTCATTAACTTCTTTAAAATAAAAACATGCCAACACTTCCAATCGTGGACACAGACGATTGATGAGGAAAAAATCTATTAATGGGATGTGTAGGTGCATTTTTTTGATGTTTTTCGCACTTTTTTCCAACATCGAGGCTAAATGTTTCTGGAATATTTCAGGTGTACTCTCCAGATTGGAAATACGCAGTTCCGTCAGACAAGTTAGCTCACGAAATTGTTCATAATCTTCTATGGAAGGGTTCCTTAGAGTGAGGCTTGTAATGGATGGACACACATTGGAAATCATTAATCCAGAGACTAATTTTTCCTTTTTATTCCCTTCATGGCGATAATATGTTAAGCCATACGTTTTATCACCCAAGCTTCCATTTTTATAGGCTTCATTCAAAGCTCTTGTGATGTTGAATCCCAACAGTAGCGAGAGTTTTGGTAAGTGATTTAAGAGCCCAATGATGCACTCAGTTGAAATAATCCCTTCTCTACCTAGGAAATTTACAGTTTCAGCATCGATGACTATGAGATTTTGACAACGTGGTCTCTTATCAGTTAAATCTTTAACATTCATATACAGAGATTTCAGATTATCTTCTGGAAGAGAATGGGACACACCCAAAAGACACTTCAGACTGACACATGTGTGCGCCACAGCGTCGAATAATTCTAGAGAATAAATGCCATTAAGATCTAAAACTACAAGATTTACCATTTGAGCACCAAGATTACTCAAAGGTTCGGCAATATATTCTCTCATAGCCTCTCTTTTCCCGGGTGAAATTAAATAATCTGATGGCAAGTGAATTCTGAATATTTTGACGAAAGATGAAATTGGAACCATCATTTGAAAAACCTCAATCCAATCGCTCTCTGGAATGCAATTCATCCACAAGTTTAAATTCTCCAATTCGCAGTTGAAAAACAATCTCAGAATTTCCTTTTGAATATAAGGCTGATATTTTTTGTTTATGTTGCATGGCAAAGTCATAAAACAGTTAAAGATTTCGTTTATGAGCAACTTCGGATAGCCGATAAAAGGGTTTGGGTTATCACCAGAGACTGGGTTTGTTGACCAACTGTTTCGTTGATAGATTAAAGTAGCAATTTTCATTATGGATAAAAGTTCCAATGAGAGAGGATAATATTTTCCGGCCATTTTCTAGATTCTAGTTTACACTGCATCTAAGATTAAAAAGAGAAATATTGTTCCTTAAAATTATTCTTCAATTTCAGTTTAAAAAGACTTAATAGTAACGATACAATACTAGGAGAAAAAAATTATTATTAATATAAATAAAGTTAATTAATTAAAGTTAATTAATAAAATTAATCAGAAACAAATTTTAACCCTTAGTTTGCCTAACTACACTCACTCACTAAAAGTCATGGCACACCTGCCTAATAACGTGTTGGGCCCCCTCTGGCCCGGATAACAGCGGCGTTCCATCGTGGACGAGAGTCTACCAGTCCCCGGAACACATCCACAGGCACTGCGATGCTGCATTTACCAGTTGTGTTGGTGACCACCTGACAGATCGTTCGATAACGTCCCACAAATGTATAATGGGATTGCAATCTGGGGAACGTGGAGGCCAAATCATTGTCGTGAGGTCGGGTAGAATGTTCCTCCAGCCAATTGCCGTGTCACAGTGCCGCGTATGGAGGCGCATTATCTTGCTGGAACATGCCGTCGCCTGCGGGGTAAAAACAGTTCATGAAGGGGTGCAGGTGGTCCCCAAGCAGATCGACATAGGAAGTAGCACCCAGAGTGGATGTCAGATGCACCAATGGACTCATTGCATGCCACGAGAAAGCACCCCGGACGTGTATGGAGCCTCCACCTACATAATTGGTCTCCACCTGACAAGCGGGGTCCATTGCTTAGTATGGCCTGCACCAAACACGGACGCGACCATTGGCCCGATAAAGCTGAAACCTTGACTCGTTAGACCAGGCAAATTTCAGCGGTCCAATGTCGATATTGGTTGGCCAAGGTTCGTCGAATTGTTGTCACGGACACAGTTGTGGGACGTCCCTGGTTGTACTGCATGGTAATTTGGCCCGCTGTCGCCCTTCGTTCAGCAGTTGCAAGCCGGGCGACCTGGCGAACAACTCTGGCATCAATGAGGCATGGGCGGCCCGTCCGCTATCCGACATAGGTTGTAACCTCTCGTTGGTTGTCCTCTCGATAGACCCTTGCAACGGTTGTGCGGGAAAATTGCAGGGTGTTGGCTACATCTGATATTGAGACACCCATCCGTCTGGCACCAACAATCATCCCCCATTCAAATGCTCTCGGCGTGCTGCCATTTCTGCAAAGATTGTGTGATATCAAGGAGTCCTGTGCACCTGCATTCCGAGAATGGAAGCAGCAGGATCTGTCTCATTACGGACAGGGAACCTGTTTGGAGGGGTGTGCTATGACTTTTGGTGAGTGAGTATATATTTATAGTGAATTTACGGTGTTGGTGTTTTCCTTCATATGACGAGATTTTCAACTAAATACTCAAAAATTAAAGCATGGAAAGAATGGTGTCCTTATTTCATTTATACATATTTTTTGCTCGGAATATGACGTTGAACGATTTGTAATTGAAAATATTTGTGTATATCTGAAGGTTTAGGCTTCTTTCATGATAAAGTCTAGTGTGTTATACGGTACCCCGTGACCACCACGTTACCGTTCATTGTACTGCGTAATTTTAAGAAGGAATATGGACGATCACTACCTGATTGCAAAAGCATTATTGCCTGGTACACTAATTTTAAGGAGACGGGGAATGGGGGCTCCCTTTCGCGAAGAGGGCAACCATCCGTTAGTGAAGAGAATATTCAGGCTATCAGGAAGCATTCCAACAAGGCCTTTGTGCTTGCAATGCGTATATCAGATCTGGGCACATTCAAGAGATATTATTGACGCTATTGTTGGTGTTATACAAAAACGCTACAAAAAAGGGCGCGACATTGAATATCGCGTAGACGATCTGCGAGCGACAAAAGGTGCGACCAATCAATGCAGTCAAAATGCAGACCAACAAATAATACGAGGGGCAGCCAAATATTCCCCGGAACTCTTCAACAGATGGCGAACAAGCGTTAATTAAGGGATCACGCTTCTGTGGAAGAGAGAACAGCATCTCTGCTCGCAGGTGCAATAAGGCTTGACAGGTTTCAGTATGCCGTTTTGTTACTGTTCCGTTTGAAGTGTACGAGAGTATTGGTCGTTAGTCGCATCACGGTTTGGTGCACCATAAGTTCGTACCGCCTGGACAGACTATTACGGGCGATTTCTACGAGCGGCGCGACAAGTGGCAGGAACACGATAACAAACCGAGCTGCATATCGCTTGTTGTGCAGTAATTCCTCCCTAACAAAAACATTTCTGTCATCCCTCAGCCGCCGTACTCTCCGGATCTCGCTCCTACTGAGTTTTGGCTATAAACAATTATTATTAAACCCTAAATGATCCACTTCTTAATTATTAAAGTAAGAAACCGCTGGTTAATTAGCAATATATCAGGTCCAGGGGAAAGTTTTTTCGTTTCTTCACCCTTGCTTTTTGAATGGTTAAGCCCCGTTTCCACGAACCGAGTTTTTCTCGGTTCGGTTCGCGGAACTAGATCCGTAATCCCGTGGAACCGAGACTCGTTTCATCAACCGCGTTTGAAACTCGTTTGAAACTAGTTTCGTTCAAACGAGTTTTGAGAACTCGTTTCATCGACGAAACCAGCTTCGCATCGCAGGCTCGCATTTAATTTTCAAAATGGCGGAAAGTAGAAAGCGAAAGAGCGCGGTGGAATGGGGAGAGCAGGATACGATTGCGTTAATAATTTTATGGGGGGAGAAAATTGAAGATCTGCGACGTGCAAAACGTAAAAAAACTGTTTTCAATCTTTAGAGCGGATGAATTGTTTTAACATTGATTTGAATGGGGAATGTTGCCTCATGTCAGATCGCCGAATTAGCGAAGAAACATCTATAAATAAATCCGGCGATCAAATACGAAAAGGGAAAATAGAAGGAAAAGGTAGCGAAAGAAGAATGCATAGGAGAAGTAGGAAAAAGAGCTGTCCGCCCCTAGAAATGACAATGGAAGTACCAAAGAGGTGAAGAGAGAGAAATCGGAGCATTGTTGTGGGAAAAAAATTACGAGAGGACAGGTGATTGGAAGAAAAGGGGAGGTAGGAAGAAAAAGAGAGAGAGGTTTGGATTCTGAAGCGGAACAATACTGAGCCACCAATGTGACGATTTCGGTCTGATCCATAGCTTGTATTTCTTTCTTTGATTTTGTGTAGCTAATAAAGAAAATAATTGACTCAGCAGCGATTGATTTTGCAATTGTCGACAAATAATTGATCTATGCTGCAAATAAAGCATCAATGTTCTGCATTGGTTTATCTGTTCATTGATATGCAGTAAATGCTTTAGCCGCATTAGTATAGTCACTAAAATAAATCTGCGTCTTTGTTGGGCATCCATATTTGTTGACAATCCCAAAATGCAATGCGTACTGCAGTACGAATAATCCCACAATGCAATGGGTCAAACGAGTTAGAAGTTCGGTTCGTGGAACAAGAGGGGAAGCCTAAAACTAGATCCGCGAAACTAGTTTGACGAATCGAGTTTCCCGAAACGAGAATTCTCAGTCCGTGGAAACGGGGCTTAACAAGCCTCTCGTAGGATGATTTGAATAATGTAAAAAATTTTTTACATTAAAGAGAAATGATTGATCATTCTTTTGCACATACTTGTCTAAGTGAAAACATTCAATTTTATTTTGAGAAAAACGTCTGAAATGGTACCTACATCACGAATAATTCGAGTCTGCCTGTTGTATGAATTTAAACTTGGCCATAAAGCAGCGGAGGCTGCTCGTAACATTTGTACAGCATTCGGTGATGATTCTGTCACCAACCGGATGGCACAGAATTGGTTCAAAAATTTAGAACTGGTGATGAGTGTTGAAGATTCTCTTGAGTGTTTAATGAGCTCCAAAATCTAGGACGATCTATCATAGCAGATGTTTATGTTGGTCAGCTTTAACGTACACATGAAAAAAATCAAGCAAAAATAGCCAGCTCTTGCAAACCTTAAGAGTGTTGTTTTTCTTCATGACAACGCACGTCCGCATACGGCAAAGCTGAACAGTCAGGCAATAAACAAATTTGCCTGGGAAGTATTACCTCATCCACTGTGCTCTCCGGATATCTTTCCAACACATTAACACCTTTTCCGATCTCTCAACCATTTGAGAAACAAGTGCTTCAAGACAGAAGAAGAGCTAAAACATGAACTGGGTGTGTTTTTCAACTGTAAAATTCGTGACTTATTTAAAAAAGGGAATTTATGATTTAGTATCTCGTTGGGTGAAGGTTGTTGATAATGATGGAGATTATTTGGATGAATAAAAAAATCATTTATTGATCTGAGCGCCAACTGTAATATTTGCAAAAACGAAAAAATAGACCTGCTAGAATCACATTAATTATGGAATACTCGTCGCAAGAAAATTCCCACAGGTAGTTGCATAGAAGATAAAGAATATAACCATTATGCGTTCCCGATTCTGAAAATGAGCCTCAAAGGGACACGCTTTTCGCAACCACGGAGGACACCAAATCGAAGGCGACGGCCGAGTTCCGGAAGATTCCACGAAAAAGCCTTCCACCGATGCTTCGAAGAATGGCAAACATGCAAGGGTGCTACTTTGAAGGAGATTAGGCAAGCTTTACCGTATGTCCAACTATTAGTGTTACAACGAATAAAACCTCGCTGTAACAAAACGCGCATCTTCCGCAAAAGCACCCAAGATGCCAGGCGAAGGAAGAAGAGCGGGACATTCGATTTGCGGCGTGCAGGGAAGCGACCAGGTAAACAAGCAAAAATCGTCAGTTGGATGGAGAGAATGTACGAGCTCAGATCCAAAGAAACAGGAATATCGAATAGAACGACATGGTATTAGATTTTCCAAGCGGACCAGTGTTTCATGCTGAAACAAGGTCTCAGTAGTCGCTACTCGTGGAGGAGTAGAACGAATTCCTGCTGGGAAAGTGAGCTCTTCCAACTACGGAGAAAGCCAGCTATATTCCGGCGTAGAAATATACGACCGAATCCTACCAAGTTTGTTTTCGCCAGTAAATCTTCATGTGTCACGCATTTCGACGAAGAAGTGTGGAGTGAAAGCGTGCAGCGAGACAGCACAAAATCTATTTTCTGCTGGGAACGTGCAATATTTCTCGGCGTATTTCCTTGCGGCTTGTCGGCATTTGTGAGTTCCTGTATCGGTAGAGTAGTGCGACGTCCCTAAGTGTTAGCTGTGCTTGGTTCAAGGAAAATGTGAGTACTTAAAATTCTTGTTTTCCTCGCGACGCAAGTTGTTTGCGAGTTGAGTGTTAAGAGCAGAGCTCTTTATTTTTGCCCATAAAAATATTGCAGAGTCATCGTTTTGCTTAATTCATTTAGCGATGCAGTAATTTTTGCCATTAGTCAATTGTGCTATAATGAGTCTTACCTGGCTAAAGATTCGAAAAGTTAATACATATTTTTTCCAATGTCAAGTTGCTGTATTTCATAATGGTATTCAACTTGTTTGTTCAGTGTATTGATTTGCTAAAATTACACGTGTCTGATAGTCTCCGTTAAATTCAATGAATGTGTCGTTCTATCGCCTAATATCGCGAATAGGGCTGGGAAAGTGAATGATATTTAAAAACACATATTTTGTATATTTCATTCAACTAATATCCAAATTACTTCTGTGATTTTGTTGTGTGTGTGTTTTTATAGGCTCTCGATAGTGTTTTGCCAAATATAGTTTCCCGAGTGTTTATATTAAGACATTATCGTTTCCTAGCTAAGACTCCGAGACTGAATTACATTTTTCTTATAATTTTTAATGTGTGAAAGTACTTGATATTTGACATTCAATTTTAAGTGACTCTTGTTAGTTAGCTTGGATGTGATTTAATAGGAATTTAAGTGACTCTTAGTCTTTATGCACATGGTTAAAAATTTTTCGTAAAAATATTAGTACGGCATTTAGAGTACAATATTCTCGAATTTTGGCATTCTGCTATTGACAAATTGAGCTCGTTTGTGTGTAATACAACGAAAGCAAAAATTAATGAATCCAAGCATGTATTTTTCATAATTTATAGTGATGCTTATAGATTTGGATACTGACTCTAAATATTATTTGTAAGCTGTGTTATAATCAAGTGATAATTAATTCTTTACATAATTGCTATTTGTGATTGTGGTTTATGCTTTACCCAAATAAGGCTATTGCGGAGTAATAGCTTTCATTGTGATTTGTTGTGGTATATGTATTTAATATTTGCTTTATTTATGCTGGAATTGATTTAACTGTGGATTTTACTGCGTTATTTGTTTTATATACTAAGATTTTGAATAATTTATCTTTGGTATCTTGCTTTATTTTGCTTTATTTGATAGTATTCAATAAATTATTGAAATAAAATGTACCTAATTCGTAGTGCTTTGTACTTAGTGCATAATTAGCGTGCTTCTCATTTGATAAAGCTTCCACTGTGCAAATCTGTACGTGACAATTAGGGTGCAAAAGCTTCCCCTCGTAGTTTGCTTGTAATAAAATTTTTAATACGTCTTTTTCGGCCAGTCTGTAGATGTTTTTAACGTTATGATTTACAGGGTCGGGACACATTAGTATGACCACCTGCTAGTATCCGGAATATCCACCTTTGGCGGCAAACACAGCAGCTAGTCGACGTGGCAGAGAGTCAATAAGTCCTTGGAAGGTGGTTGCAGATATCTGGGACCATTCGGCGATCAGTGCATCCCGTAATTCCATCACCGTGCGTGGTGGAGGGTCCAGCTTGCGGACATGGCGATTGAGATGGTCCCACAAACGTTCAATGGGGTTGAGGTCCGGGGAGTTTGGTGGCCATGGGAGTAGCTTGAATTCATCCTCATGTTCCTCGAAGCAGTCGTGGACAATTTTGGCAATATGGCAGGAAGCATTGTCCTGTTGAAAGGTGCCATCACCCTGAGGAAACACTGTCGACATGAAGGGGTGTACCTGGACTGCGACGATCGTCATGTAACGAACAGCATTCAGCGTACCCTCCAGCGGTATCAGTGGATTCAGACCATACCAGGAAAACATCCCCCAAACAGTCATACCTACCCCACCAGACTGTCATTTGCCAACGATGGTGTCGGGATGCCTGTTCTCAGATGCTTCCCAGAGAATTCTCCATCGTCCGTCCACTCTGTTCACCAGAAACCGCGACTCGTGAGAGAAAGCAACCCTTTGCCACTCGGCCGAGGTCGATGCACAGGCGTCAACATGGGTGCTGTTGCCATACGCCTGCTCCGGAGCCCCAACCTCAAGAGGGATCGTTGCACTGTCTTGGTGCTGACACGCCACAGTGGCACGCCGATTGGTCTTGGCCAGGCTTCGTAACCGACGCTCGCCTCTAGGATCGATGGCCCGTGGCCACAGTTACCTCTTCGGTTGCTCGAAACTGTCTGGTTTGTCTAGTCGCGGCACACATTCACAACGGCAGCCCTAGAGCAGTTCACAAAGGTGGCCGTTTCAGAAATGCTGCCCCCCTTGGCCCGATAGCCAATGATCATTCCCTTTTGGAGGTCCGATAGGCCACTTGCTCTGCCCATGACGGCGACAATTGCTGTGTTAACGGATGCTACTACACGTCTGCTGTTGTCAGCTTTTAATGATATGCAATGATTTTTCATCTGCATACCTTGGGACGTTCCAACATGTTCAAGGACAGATGGTCATATTAATGTGTCCCGACCCTGTATGCGCTAGTTATGAAAATCTAATTTATAAATTATAAAAACTAATAACCTTAGAAGACAAGTACGTTCTTAAAAATTATTACAAAACGACAGCTATTTACAGCCTCGTGAAATAAACAAAGAAAAGAAACCATTGTTTCACATAAATGAATTTATAAAATTAACCACTATACTTTGTGATATGGTGTTTCTTTTGCGGTTATCTTAGTGTCCGCAGTTTTAGCTGTCTTACACACTAACTGACCAAAAGTTAAGGGACATAAACATGTGTCTCGCAGGCTTCAGATAACAGGCATTAGTAAGCGGTATCACCCCTTTTACTCTAATGACAGCCTCCACCCTCCGAGGAAGATTTTCCACCAGTTTTTGTTAGTAGAAGCTGGAATTTCCCTTCATTTCTGCCTTAGAGCACTGGTTAGTTCAGTCACGGATGAAGAACGTCGTGATCTGGCTCGTAGTCGACGTTCCAATTCATCCCACAGGGTACAATGGGATTGAGATCGGGGCTCTCCATTTTTTCAACCCCGTTGCCTTGAAACCAGTCGTGTACAGACCTTGCTTTATGGCAAGAAGCATTGTTATGTTGATACAGAAAAGGCCCATCCCCGAACTGTTTTTGCAAGGTTGACAGTGCACAGTTGTCAAAGATGTCTCTAAGCAACAGCATTCATCGTTTCTTTAACAATTCGAACCAAGAAAAAGAACTCTATACCATGATGCCACCTCCTCCAAATGTTACAGTGGGCACCACACACTCAAGTAGGAGACGTTCTCCAGGCATCCGCCAAACCCAACGTCGCCCATCTGATTGCCAGAGTGTGTACCGTCATTCATGACTGTTCTATGCTCCGGTTTCTACGAGTTTTACATCACTCCAAACGTCGCTTGAAATTGTTGTCAGTGATGAACGGCTTTGAGCAGCAACATAACCGTGAAAACCCAGGGAATGGAGTTCCCGACGAATGGCGATTCTGCTAGCTACATAGCAGAAGTTCTCAACTCTGTAGCAATCATGTCAACTGAAGACTTTCGATTGCTCCGGGTCACACGTGCAGGCACTCGACGATCTCTGTCAATTTCTCGAGTCTGCCAGTTGGTAGATGCACTGTTGTTGCTCCCTGGGACTTCCACTAAGCAATCGCATTGCCTATAAAAGTACGAGGTATTAGTAGAATGGTGGAAATCTCAAGGATTGACTTGTCACAGAAGTGGAATCCTATGATGGTTACACGTTGGAAGTCGCGGAGCTCTTTTAAACGTACCACATATCTTAATAACACGAAGCAGATGCGTGTCTGAAGATGTGGGATGCTATTTATATGATTTACATGTCATTGTCATGCGACATTTAGCACATTATGTGGGGTGTCCCTAAACTTTGATGACATAGTGTATCAAAGTCGTATATCCAAAGTTGTATTCATGATTGATTGAATCGGTCGATTCATTTTCATTTCTTAAAGTATAAAATACCTGCTGGTTATAATTAAAGTTCCCCACTTCAGTGCGGGCTGCAGACCGCGCTATTGCACTTTGATTTGATGAAACTTTGTGTATAGGCAACACCACCTAGACAGAAGGCCGGCGCACAGAAACGTCCTACATTGTTACATCACACTAAAGCGGCTATTGTTAATCGTATTTCTACCAATAATAAGTCCTAAATTTAGCCGTTTGATGATGATGAAACAATGTATACAGTTTCTGTGCGCAGGCCTTCTGTCTAGGTGGTGTTGGTATAGGGCTATGTAGAGCATAGGGAAGAGAATTCCAACAAAAAATGTATTAGTGCATACGGTTGCCACCACGGGGAAAATGGCGCTGCAAGATTATAAACAGACGGTAGTAATGCACTACTGGAATGCTGTTAGAGGAACTGTTCGATATGCGCACCCTCTGCGTCGATGACATGCTGGAAGCGCAGGCCAGCGTGCTCAACAGTAGCATGAATTTTTTCCCGTGAAATGGCTGCAAGATGACCTTGGCTGTCAGTTCAGGCAAGGTCCGTACGCCTCCAGGATAAACACACTCATTCCGGGTTCCCCACAGCCAAAGTCACATGGAATAAGGTCTGGTGAACGGAAAGGCACGCATCTGGAAAGTGTCTCGATAGAACACGTTCATCTCCGAAGTGGATACGTTACGAAAAAGTTCCTTTACGTGCTACATCATCTTGCATGAAGACTGTTGTCTTTAAACACCTACAATGTTGGACCCACTTGCCGTGTCGAGAATTGACCTCTCGCCAGCTTGATGACCTCTGCGAATTGGTTGTTCACAGACCACTGCGCTTTTGCATACGGCGCCACTTTTTCCCCTGGTGGCAACCGTATTCATTAATAATTTTCCGTTGGAATTTTCCTCCCTGTGCTCTGCGTAACCTATATACAGTTTCATCACTATCTGCGCAATAACGCGGTCTACAGATCCCAGC
Source organism: Rhysida immarginata (assembly GCA_023313115.1). NCBI lineage: Eukaryota > Metazoa > Arthropoda > Chilopoda > Scolopendromorpha > Scolopendridae > Rhysida > Rhysida immarginata. The sequence goes on along the minus strand of JAHWFO010018052.1, from coordinate 1,273,952 downwards.
GCAGAAGTGGAGAACTTTAATTATAACCACTCGGTATGTAAGGAGGATTTGTTTATATGGCCTGCCAGAGAATACCTTCAAATTAAGAAGTATATTAATGCAGTTTTACTTTTCTTCATAGTCAGGCGTTATCACGAATTTCTCTTGAAAAATCGTTATGTTTTGCGTTTGAACTCATAGGCGTCACTTTTATTTTATTTTTATTTTATTAGTATAAGAAAAATTTGAAAAGTAGCGAAATCGCTGGCATAAGTCAAAAGCATAAATTAAAAAAATTATCAAAAAAGAAAAAACAAAATACAAAAAACACGGATTAAAATATAAACAAAATAAATTAACATACCAATTATAAGTTAACGCAGCAACTTAAGATTATAAGATAAAATTTTTTACATTTTTTATAAAAAAAATTTAATTTAAAAAATAAATTTATTATAATATATACATTTTTACAGTCTTTTACACTGTCGAGTAAAATAGTAAGATTCAGGAAGATTATTAAAAATTTTAACTGCAGATGAAAGTAAAAAGTTTCTTCTCTTTTTCTGTGTTTACCATGCTCAACTGTGTATCATCAGCATGTTTAGTACTAATGGTATATAACTCAAACGTTCCTAATCAAGCATAAATTATTTCTAAGCTGTTGACGAGTGAGCCTAAATATTAATTTTAATCTCTCAAGATTACTCAATTCAGAAAGACTTAATAAATCGGTCGATTTTATACATCATGCGTAGAGTTATAATAATTTAGGTGATAAAGCACCTTATACAGGGTGAATACAAAAGTCTGAACCCCCCCCTTTTATTTTTTGAACCGAAGCCAATTTTGATGAATCCAATGAATAGGAAGTTGTGGGTGGCCTATCCCATGGTCACCTTTTCATCATCCTAAATATGCAAATTGGGACACATTCAAAATTTATCTCAAAAACCGTAAAGGATAGAGAAAAAAACCCAATTGCAAACTTGTTCAGCATAAAAAAACAAACTAAACAAAAAAAAATCATCCAAATCGGACCAACCAATCACCCACAATCACGTAATAAACTGTTTGTAGCTTACAAACAGTCACACTGCACAAAAAAGTTACTTCAGTTTAAAAAAAAAGTTAATCAACAAAATGCTCGATGTGACGACCGTGGGCACCATAACACAATTGGGTACGGAACCTAACTGACGCCAAAACATCGGCAAGCATGGCTGGTGTCACTCCTCGGCACGCTTCCTGGATTCGTTGAACCAGATCCTCCAGTGAGGCGGGCTGCGTAGCAGAAACCTTGTCCTTCAGGTATCCCCACAAGAAAAATCCAGTGGTGTAAAATCAGGGGAGCGGGGTGGTCAACGAACTGGCCCTCCTCGGCCAATCCATTGTTGTCCAAACATCTCAGACGCTCGCGAACGACCAACCCGTAATGTGGAGGAGCTCCATCATGCTGAAACCACGTGCGCTGATACGAGGCCAATGGCAAATTGTTAATGAAGTCTGTAACTACCACGTTGAGAATTTCAGCCCGGTAGCGTTCTGCAGTCAGTGTTCCATCGTAAAAATACGATCCCACCACAGTGTCATTGTAGAATCCACACCACACATTGATTCTCCAGTTCACTTGATGAGTTGCTTCTCGGAGACATCGTGGGTTTTCGTCTGCCCAATGATGATGGTTGTGCCTGTTAATAACTCCATCCCTGGTGAACTGGGCTTCATCTGTCCACAACACCTCATGAATGAAGTTAGGACTGTCATCCAGGCAGGTAAGTAACCAGTTGCAGAAGGCGGCCCTAGCAACATAATCAAATGGCAATAACTCCTGGTGACAATGAATATAGTATAGGTGAAAATGATGTGCGTGTAGAATGTTGAGAACAGTTCTCTGATGGCACCCAACATCTGCAGAATTGCTCTGCTGCTTGTGTGGGGATTTGCAGTAACTGCAGCCAGAACTAGTGTTGTTGTATCCTCGTCGCCTTGTGCCCTTGGTCGTCCTCGTTCTGCATTAACATTCCCTGTAACCTCGAATCTTTGAATAATGTGACGCATTGTTTGACGAGATGGATGGCGTTCGTTAGGGTATCTGTCTCGATACAACCTAACTGCAGAATGTAGGTTTCTCCTTGCCTCTCCGAAGCAGAAGATTATGTTGACGATTTCCGGAACAGTGTAGCTTGTCATCCTGGAATTGTTCTGTCTTCTGTATGCTGAAACATGCTTTTCCGCATGAAAGTGAATGTGAGTATGGTAGTTTATGTTAATTTTTTGATTTGCATGCTTTACGTGGCGGAAATAACATTCAGTTTTCCTTGTTTGTAAGCTACAAATAGTTCACCACGTGATTGTGGGTGATTGGTTGGTCAGATTTGGATGATTTTTTTTTTGTTTTGTTTGTTTTTTTGCTGAACAAGTTTGCAATTGGGTTTTTTTCTCTATCCCTTACGGTTTTTGAGATAAATTTTGAATGTGTCCTAATTTGCATATTTGGGATGATGAAAAGTGCACCATGGGATAGGCCACCCACAACTTCCTATTCATTGGATTCATCAAAATTGACATATCTGCTTCGGTTCAAAAAATAAAAGGAGGGGTTCAGGCTTTTGTATTCACCCTGTATGTTATAGCATAGCTTAATGATGAAAATGAAAGATATTAACCCTAATTAATTGTACGGATTAGGAAGAGATGCAAAAAAATATTTCAAATTGCGTAAAGCATGAACTGTGATTCTTAACAAAAACATAAAAAAGTCCATTGCCGTACTACTTTATGCTTCTGATTACATAATAAGCTTTTGTCAGTCATATATAACGTATTATACATTTAAATATTATGTAGTAAAAATGAAATCATTTTATGAGATTTTCTGGAATATCGGTAATAATGTATTAATAATGTTTGAAATAAGAATTCTTACCAATTTAGAATAAATTTTTGCTTCTACAGATATCACGCCATTTTTTTTGTTTAATTTTAAAAATTATGTTTCCATTTCTATGGAAAGGAACAATATGAACGTGCATGCAAAAATAAAGTTGCTAACAATGCACAGGGAAAAGAAGGCATCGTAATCGTTCTCAACTAACAATAATGGACTGTGTACTCATTATTAATCCATGCAATGTTAACAGAGCGTGATCATCATCCAGTGTTTTATTGTTCTACGAAAATTTTCAACTGACTGTGAGAGTAGACATAAAATTTTATGCATTTCATACATTTGCACGAAAATCGACTTCATTTTTCTATATTTGAAATTAGTTAATTAAAGACTGGTTTTTCAGTTACAACATTACTTTTATTTCAATTTAATTACTTGTTTTCATAAACATTAGTCATCTAACAAAAAAAATCGCAGCAATCAGACCTTAGTTACTTTGTATCGAAATATATTTCATTAATTTTCAACCTCACAATAAATTCATTACTGATAAATCATAAACCATATTTATTCTTTTACTATATCCATATACACTGACTACTCAATTGAAAGTGGACACTTTCGATTTTAGACGTTTTGGCGATTATCTAGAAATATATTTGACGAATTATCCGAAAACTTCAGGCTGTAAAGAGCTAGTTACACTTCATATATTTCAACGAAAGTAAAATAGGGGACAAGCAAAAAATTGAACAAAAAAAATAATGTTTGGGACTACCCTGTAAAAAACAACTACAAAAACCAGATATTGCTAAATTGGAAATATGTTATCCTTTTTAGAAACTACACTACTGTTTATAAAAATCGCAAAACCCTGATGGAATGGTCTAATCCATATGCAATTTGCAATATTTGCATACAATGGGTCAGAGTATAAATGATTAGATTTTCAGAGTAATTGCTTGAAAGAACACCATGCCTCGACGACGACGAAGGGTACCATATCAACAGCTGACAGACTTTGAAAGAGGACGCATAATTGGTCTGCGTGAAGCGGGATGGTCGTATCGTGACATTGCTGCTCGTGCAGGACGTAATGCAACGACAATTATGCGTGCATGGAGGCAGTGGAGCGAAGAGAACAGGGGTCACCGAAGACCAGGCTCAGGAAGACCCAGCACGACGACACCGCGAGATGACAGACACCTCTATCGCATGTGTGTAGCAGATCGTACAGCCACTTCCACAGTGTTAGCACAACAGTGGGGTGCTACAGTAGGCAGGACAATGTCTGCTAGCACTGTACGACGCGGTTTGATTTCCAGAGGATTGATGGCACGAGTACCATTGTTGCGGATTCCTTTGACTCAAAACCACCGGCTACTCAGGTTGCAATGGGCCCATCAACCTCGCCTTTTTCCAAGCACATCAGACGCCCTTGTTCCCCTGGCCTGCTCGTTCACCAGACATGTCCCCAATCGAACATGTGTGGGACAGGGTTGCTCATCGATTGGCTCGTCAGACTCCTGCAGCAGCAACTGTGGATGAACTGTATACCCGTGTAGACAGAGCATGGCAGGACATTCCCCAGGCTCTTATTCAGAGCTTGTTTGACTCAATGCCACGACGTTTAGAGGCTGTAATTGCATCCCACGGTGGTTTCACCCGATACTAATGTGACAATAAAACGCATTGTATTGACCTGAAAACCTAATGGTTTCTTTTCTGACCCATGATATGCAAATGCTCCAAATTTAATGCAGATTGGGCTATTCCATCAGGGTGTTGCGATTTTTATAAACAGTAGTGTACTTTTTTTTAAATTTATATATTGTAATCCAATACGTCCATCCAGGGCCTGTATGACCAGAGATCGATGAGTTGGGTCCCTGGATGGACCGGGATTAACGACTGCTGTATGATGGTCGCAGCAGCCGGGGGGATGAAGATCGTGTCTCACTGATGGTCGCCCATCCAGTGATTAGCCGTGCCTGATGTTGCTTAACTTCCCTGAAGTTATGTGTTCAGTGAAAGCCCACCAGGCCACGGTCTCCTTAAAAATAACTCCACCTTTGTAACAACCCAGGTAGCACAAGTGGTTGGTCCATTATTGGCATTCTGTCGGCATTGTTGGCAATTGGTTGGTGGAAATGCCATCCAGTTCCCACTGCTGGACTGTTATACGATCTACCATTAATGAGTTTACAATAACGGCCTGTTTACAATATTGGCATAATTTTTAATTTGTGTATGTGTTGTTGTAAAAGGTGTAATACAGAGTCGAATTACATTATTTTGACCACCAGCTAATATCCCCTTTAGTGGCACGGATAGCAGCTAGACGGCCTGGGAGTGAGTCAGTAAGATTCTGGTAGGTTTCTACTGGTAGCTGTTCCCATGCAGACTGTAAAGCATCCGATAGCTGCTGAAGGTTACGCGGTGGTTGTTCCATAGCACGCACATGACGATCGAGGTGATCCCAAAGGTTCTCGATTGGGTTGAGGTCTGGGGAATTAGGGGGCCAGGGTAGTACTTGGAACTTTTGGTCGTGTATTAAAGCCCCCCCCCCCCGAACAATTGCAGCCGTATGACACGTCGCATTGTCTTGCTGGAACGTGCCATTACCCTCTGGGGAGACAGTCGCCATGTACATGATATGCAATTATGGATAAATAACCGAATCGGTTTAGAGTGCCTGCCACAGGTATCAGTGGGCCCAGACAATGCCATGAGAACACCCACACCAAGATGCTGCCGCCACCAGCCTGGATTCGTCCAACAATGGTTGCAGGATGCTTGTTCTCGGAGGTTTCTCGCCTCACCCGCCAACGGCCGTCACTTCTGTGGAGCAAAAATCGTGACTCATCGCAGAAGGCAACTTTTTTCCAGTCAGAAGTGGTCTAGTTTCTCTACTGTTAGGTAAATTGAAGCAGTTTTTGATCTACTGTAGGTAAATCGTCAGCATGGGTGCGGTGACCATCCATCTGTTGCGAAGGGCCATACGTAGCAGGGACCTCAGTACTGTGGTTTTAGAGACATGTCTGGTAGCACCCTCGTTGGTTTGAGCGGTAAGTTGGTCCACTGTAGCTCTTCGGTTGGCCTTCACACACCTTCGCAGCCGACGTTCACCTCTCTCATCAATGGCACGTGGTGCTCCACAGTTCTCATACCGTTTATTCTGAACGGTCCCATTTTCTCAGTCATGGTCCATTTATCTACAGCAGCACGAGAACAGTTCACAAACTGCACGGTTTCCGAAATACTGCCACCCTTGGCCCGAAAGCCGAATATTATCCCCTTTTCCAGATCTGATAATTCATGTGCCTTATCCATTTGAAACAATGAGTGATATGTTTTTAACAGTGGAAAACCTACCTTATATAGTCACCTGACCAATTTCCAACACGTGACATAGTTCCTCGGCTTGGCAACCCGAAGACAAACGTAGGGATGGTCATAATAATGTGACTCGACCCTGTGTAATATATATTGTATATTTTATACACATTTACATTATTATACTTATTATGTATAATTTTTTTCAAGTAATGTGAGAACGTATAAAAAAGGTTACAAAATATTTATTTATGATTACATTTATTTACACATTTTTTTTTTACTTTTAATTATTTACTTTATAACTTTTCTTAAAAATTTTTCGACTGTGATAGAAACGACAAAGAATTCTTAAATACGAAAACAGTTTCGTTTTCAAATCTCGTTACGGGTTTTCGCAGTCACGTGTCGCCTGATCTGTGCCACTGCCATCATGTCGACCTTATGTGTGGTTGAATTTGATGCAGCTAATGGTCATGAAGACTGTGAAGTTGCAGTCATACACAGTAACTGCTTTCACCAAGCAAAAAAGAGGTGTTTTGGCCACCATACAACAAGCATGAAAAATTTGATCGAAGTCTGAAGAAGGGAGAAGAGAGGGAACAGAAAATTTGCGGTGTGAAACAAATATTATATGAAACTAGTGAGTTTGGCGCCAATTTTGCTGTTCATCTCAGTCAATTAAACCTAACATAGTGAAATAATAATTTTGTGCATCTCTATTAAAAAATCGAACGTTTTGCATATAGCAATCACGCAATAGAAGATGGTAGTAAAATTTCCAAGAATTTCTGCGTTGTCAACGTTGATTGGTCATTTAAATCGAATGTCTGAAATGGACATGATGTCGAGATTATTAGATCCATTAATGGAGATTATATATATACGAGGCATGTTTTTTAAGTAAGTACCGTTTTGCGATTCCGCCGCCGCAACGCTACGGTCGGCGTTCCGCGCATGCGCGCTGGTTAACTACATCTCTTGTCTACGCACTGACGCCATTACAGTCTGATTCTTCATTGTATACGTTGTTTACTGAGTGTTTAAGATGCCTCCGACAATCGTGAGTCCCGCCGATTGTGAAGTACGGGCTGTTATACGATTTCTTAGTGCTAAAGGCGTAAAACCGATCGATATTCATCGTGAGATCTGTGAAGTGTACGGACAAAACATTATGAGTGATGGAATGGTAAGGAAATGGGTGAGAGCAAATGAAGATTTGGTGCAGAAAGTGGACGAAAAGGTGAGAGAAAACAGACGCTTTACAATTTCATCATTGTGCGACTGCTTTCCTCAATATTCTCGTAGTGTTTTGTATCGCATTGTGACCGAGAACTTGAATTACCGGAAATTGTGTTCACGTTGGGTTCCAAAAATGTTGACGGATTTGCACAAAACCCAACGTTTAGGCAGTGCATTGACTTTCCTTGAGCGGTACCACAATGAAGGTGAAGATTTTTTAGACCGAATTGTTACTGGTGACGAAACATGGGTGGCCTACGTCACACCAGAATCGAAACAACAATCCATGGAATGGCGACATTCATCATCACCCAAAAAAAGTGAAGTTTAAGCAAACAATTTCTGCCCGGAAAATCATGTGCACAGTTTTTTGGGACAGAAAAGGAGTATTGCTAGTGGAGTTTCTGCCTCGTAATGAGACAATCAATGCAGCGTCTTATTGTGAGACATTGAACAATCTGCGTCGTGCAATCCAGAACAAAAGACGTGGCAAGTTGAGTAAGGGTATCGTTTTGCTGCATGACAATGCCCGTCCACATGTGGCTAATCGGACCAAAGATCTCATCAAATCTTTTAAATGGGAAACTCTAGATCATCCTCCATACAGCCCTGATCTGGCGCCCAGCGACTACCATTTGTTCATGCACTTGGGTGGTCAGCGTCTTCAAGACGATAACGAAGTCAAAACATTTGTGATACAGTGGTTAACAAGTCAGGCGGCAGAATTTTATGAGGAGGGTATTCAAAAACTGGTGCCACGTTATGACAAGTGCCTCAATATTCACGGAAATTATGTAGAAAAGTAGATTAAGGTACAGGCTTTCATGTAAAAATAAAATTATTGCGATATCTTTGCACGTCTTTTTTTAATTCCAAAACGGTACTTACTTAAAAAACATGCCTCGTAGAACATTTCTTGGTATTTGGGTACATATTGTAACACCTCGAAATGAACAACACGCATTTTTCTAGTTTATTTTGGTTTGTCAATGCGGGTGGCCAGAAAAAAAAGCGCACATGAAAAAAGCGCACACGAAAATTGCGCACAAAAAAAAGCGTACATGGAAAATTGCGCACAGGAAAAAAGCGTACACGGAAAATTGCGCACATTGAAAAATCCCCACATGGAAAAAAGCCCATGGGTAAAAATGCCCACAATGAAAAATGCGCACACATACACAGTGAAGAGACCTTTATTCATCAACACAGTGTTGCCAACTCTAACGGCCGCGCCCCCACTAAATTCGCTGGAAATACCCACTAAAAATCCCCAAATAAAATAAAAACCACTAAAAAATACCCCAAATATTGCTATTGCTTATTTTGTTTGTTACATGTATACAAAAATTATAAAGAAAATAACTATATACATAAAAAAAAACAAATTATAAAAATTAAATTAAATATATTTTATAAATATTAAAAATTAAATAAATTTTATCAAATTAATAAATAAATTAAAAATTTTAAAAAATAAAAACTACATACGCATTTTCTCAAGTTACCCTTATTTACTCAAGTCACCCGTGCCATGAATGACGTTTAAAATTGAAAATAAATCGTCATCAGTTTCTACATTTTTATGATCATACGAGTACATGCATTGATTAAATTTAGCAAATCTTTCTGGAGTTGGTAAAAAATTAACACACGACGTTTTTTTCCTTTTTAAAGAAATCGTGTCATTAAAATGCTTTGTAAAGCAGGCACTGACAATTTATTTCGAAGTTTATCTTTTATAACAGTAACTTGAGAAAATGCACGCTCCACAGTTGCATTAGATATTGGTAGACATAATGCCTTAAAAGCCAGTTTAGACATGGCTGAAAACCTCTTATTGCCAGCAGAATCTGCGTCTTTATTAACTTCAGTCCAAAAACGTATAGTATCTGTAACACATCCCCATTGTTTATTACATAGATTTCTCCAATGGTCTTCAATATCGTTCATTTGATTAGTAGGAACACCAAACATACTAGCCACCTCAGTGATGCTTAGTTTGTTTTGGGAAGTGGCAATTGTAGGACTAAAAATTGATATTTTTTGAAGTAAATTGATGTTGTGGGTAGGGTAAGCGATATCGAATCTGTTTGTCTAATTCAATCAAAAATTCTCGACACTTAGTTTTCACATCTAATATAAGGTAGATGTACCGGTAGTTGACAGTGTACCAGTAATTGACAATCCACGATTTAAATGCTTTTAATAAAGTAATAAAGCAAGAAAAGGGACTGAGGTTCCCACCTCTTATTAAACAACGTATTAGGCTTCCCAGAAAAACAAAAAACAAGGAACTTTGGTCCCTATTATGGCCGCAAACACGTGTCGATTGTTCAATGCCTTATCGAGTCGAAAAAACCTTGTAATGAACCACTACGCGAGGGTTTGAGTACTTGAATTTATTTCATGAATGTTATTTCATGAATATTTGTTATTAATTTTACGTGAATCTTTTTGTGTGATCAGTGGACAATACTTCTAGTAGTAACAGAATTTCTGATGACTAATTTTTTAACTGTTTTAATCCACCGTCAATTACTAGAACCCAGATATGTAGTGTCACTAGTAATTGACATACCTGTCAGTTATTGATAATTTCTGTGTTTAAAAAAAAACGACCACAAAATATACTAATGTGGTTTAGAATGTAGGGTAAAAATAAGGAAACATGATGGTTTTAAGTGTAACTTCTGAATTTCCAGTATTTAACCTAACTGTGTCAATTATAGGAACTTGACTGTCAATTTCTAGATCACCCAGTTTGACATAAATCTTCTACGCCCTATTCGCCGATTCTTTTTGTTGGTCCTGAATCTTGTCACAAAGACGATCAACAGATAGCCCAGGACAAGTTATCTTCCAAGAAAAAAACTACTATTCTGTTTACTATGATAAGACGTAGCATAGGATGAATTGGATGAATTTTGCAAAGTTGGAGAACAGTTGTCAAAAATCAAGTTTTTCTATATGAACAAATTGTTGGCCAAGATCTGATGATACTGCACTACTGGAAAACACCTTCATTTTTTATGGTCTTTGCACTCTACATGGGAATCGACTGATTTTATTTATTATTTCAAAGGGGAAAAAAGATAAATGATCAACAAAGTTTTTAAAAGCACAATTTTAGTTATGTTAAATACTTTACACATTCTTAAAAATGCTTGATTTCTTCAGCTACTTTTGAATGTTATCAATTTTTTTTGTATAAATATATAATAAAAATGTGTAATTAAAGTATTGTCAATTACTGGTGAAACTGCCTGTCAACTTCTGGTGCATTAACTGTCAACTACTGGCGATTCATGCATTAGTTAGGAAAAAATTTAATAACTTAATAGCTTTTAAAGATATAATAATTGTATAGAGATTGGCGCATTCTGCATTCTATTTACAATTTAATGGTATAATTAGAAAAGTTTCAAAATACAATTTGTATTACGTACACAATTTTGTTTCACAGTAATGTCTTAAACTGTCAATTACTGGTACATCTACCCTATCTGCAGATGGAATGTTGCTTTCGTGTGCAACCGCATATAGCTCGTACCCAAAATCAATGATATCAAATCGTTTTCAGAAACTTTAGATAAAACATTTGGTACAACAATCTTATTTAGCAATGACTTATATAAAAATAACAAATCCGTAAATAATTTTAGGCTATCAGCATGATAACTTTGGAACAACTGATTAATACTACAAACATCTTTCAAAACATTTTAAAAAGACCATGTAAAGTTTAAACGCTCCACAGCTCATGATTTCTACTAGCCAGTCCGCCATATCACACCTGTCTTTTTCTTTTGCCAGCCTAAATAGCAAATACAACTCGTCCCATTGATTGGCTTACCACTCTCCAAGAGTGAAGGCCTTTGTTTTCGTTTCAGAAACTCAAAATTTCGTTTCAGAAACTCGTAAAGATATTTCGAAATTTTAAATAAAAACATTTCCGTCTGTAAATATGTGACCAATTTTGTGCAGCTAACTCCTCTGAAACGGCAAATAGCCGAACCAAATAAAAATTATACATACTTAGAGGGTTCCTTACATTGTGCCTTAGCGTATATTTTATGTCAATTGGATAAGCCTTTTTCGAGATATTAATTATTTTCTAAAAATTAAAAAATGGCTGTAGCGTTCAAATGAGAAAACCAAACTCAATAAACTCGACATGTACGTACTCCTCTCATTAAGGCAAATTATTTTGTAAATGACTTGTTTGGCTGTGATGAGCCGTTTTGAGTTATTTACTATCCCCTCCCCCAAGACCCTCCCCTGCTGTCAATTTTTTTTTATTTTTTTTAATTTTTTTTTTAGAAATTCACAGAGTGGGGTTCTTAAACTATACAATGACCATTTTTTATGGAAATGGGCTAAGCCTTTTTAAAAAAAATTAATTTTTTTTGAAAAAATGAAGAAATGGCAGAAACATTCATTTCAAAGCTCCAAACACAATATAAACGGCATGCAGGGCTTCCTCTTAATGAAAAATACAATTTTCTTTTTGACGTAGAATACGTCTTATGTTTCGATACTGGGATGCCACGCTAAAATCGTGAATGTCACGAAAAGTGTTGATCACGAAAACCTTAATAACGCCAAAATTATTCATGATAGAAAAATGAATGATATTGCATTCGATAGTATATAAAACAAAGCATGCTCTAGACTTTGACCGACTTCATGCTGACGTCATCGGCTGATGCAATCGAAGTACAAAGTTGAGTCAGAAAATCTGCTCTCTGGCAGAGATTAATTTAGTCTAGCTCCGGCTTCCTTTGTGATAGCACGACATTTTAGGTGTCATTTCTTTTATCGTTTTGCGCTTTATAAAACAGCTTAAAAATTAAACCTCAGTATTTAATAGTACCTAAGATATCGGCCTTCGAATTGCGGAAATTTTGCAAAAATTATACAATTTCCAAGTTTATGAATAATAAACGCCAGAAAAATTGTAGAAAATGTCACAGGTAAACAGATTTAGAGATGGGGAATCCATGAAGACCCAGATGTCCGATGTTGAACGTCTACGGGCTCAGCAGAAACGACTGAGAGTTGAGTCGTGGAGCCCGCAAAGTGAGCTATAGCCCGATACGAATGCGCCAATAACTTCCACTGCTCAGTTTGACGCAAATAACATATCTGATGATATAAACGTTTCAACACTGAGTGATAAAATCCAACCCATGGAGGTCTATAATGAGCCATAACCGTCAACATTAGCAGCATCTTCATCAAATGCGATTTATGTACGGAGCGATATACAGGGTGAGGCTTTTATCTTGAGACAACTGAATATCTTGGAAACTAAGCATTGTACGAAAAAATGTCCAAAATCAAAAGTGAATTATTTCGCGGGGGAAATTCATTAGGTTAAAAAAATTACTCCCCCCCCCCCTTGTGAGGGAGGCTGGGGGGAAGGGGTAAGTTTGAAATCTTAAATAGGAACCCCTATTTTTAATGATATATTCAGATTGTACATAATATTCTTGGTGTTTTTTCAATTGATCCAACCGTTTAGGAGATAGAGGCCCTGAAAGTGTTGAACTTTCAAAGTTTTGAACCCAATTTTATCGATGAAGACAAAGAGATAGATAGTGGGTCTTACAGACATTGCTATTCTACTTTTTAATGGTCTTTAGGAATCCGAAGTCAGAATGTCAAAAATTCAAAATTTTTTGGTGCACAAGTAAACTTTTGGGGGCAGCAGTCCTATGGAAACAGAGTCAATGCGCGTGTATTGAAAAATATGGTATTATAAGTTATAGGAGAGCAGGTGTTTTTGCAATTTTTTGAAATGAACTCTTTATCGAATGTGAAACTATACTGACAGACTGGTTCATCTATACACGATTGATCGACGCTGATACCCAATGATGTTTGTATTGTTAAAGCTTTGTAAAATTGTGTTGTTTAGATCTAAACTAGGAAGTGTCTACTCTGAGTGGTCAGGTTATAATGACCACCTAATGTTTGTAGGCAAATTAGCTATGACTTCGCGCTGAAGTTGCTAAAGAGCCGGACTAGTGTAAATAGGCAAGCAGGTTGTCTACCATGACATTGGAAGTGATTTGTTTCAGAAGATTATAGGTAAAAGATTAGCATCCTTTGATGACTGTTGGCGCTCGGAGCCATGGAGCTAATATCAGCAAAAAGGTTGCATTCGTTAAATGTTCAAGAGCAACTGCTATTAAATTGTTACAGACTGGACTGTCTGCCGGAAAACTGAGTCTGAACGTGCCAGTTGTGGCCATTGTGACGTTCCGGGTTAGCTGGAAGTCACGTGTGTCCGGCGGAGGGGGTGTATTTAACGAATTAACAGTATTTATTTGATTTTTGAGAGGCTTATGTATGTTACAGTTAGGCAGAGAAGGGAATTAAGAGTGATTGTGTTCTGTTTGTTTGTGTTGGATGTAGAGCAGAGTGAGGGTCTAGGCTAGTAAATGGTAATTCTTGAGTATTTTGTAACCTGTTAGTAAAGATTTATTGAGAACTTATTTGGTTTGTCTTTTATTTGCGCCTATCGTATTATTGTAGTTTTATTTTTGATCGTTTAATTGTTGTTTGGAGTGTGAAAGTTTCGTGTATGTGCTTTGTTGGTGGCTGTGGTTGTTAGCGTGTGTGAAGGTTTTTGGTTGTTGCTCGTGTTTAGTGTTTGTTGTTTGTTTTTTTTTAGTTTTTTCCAGAGTCGGCCTCTGAGCGCTGTGGACGTGAGTATGGAGTATAGAGAATCTTACTTTTTCGAACACAGTGAGGAGAGGTTCGAGCTGGGATGAAGGTCGCTCGTTTTTGCAAATTAGAATGTAATTCCTGTGCAGTTAGTGCATTTAATTTGTTTGTTAGAATAATTCTGGTTTAAATAAGTTTTTAATAGTTCGTGTATTTGCGAGAGCCGGCGGTGCGAACATGAAAAAAAGCGAGATGGGAGCTTAACGATGTCGGATAGAATATAAAAGAACAGTTGGGTGGCAATTGTCCGGATACCCATTTTTCATTGTGGGCACTTTTACCCATGGGCTTTTTTCCATGTGGGCATTTTTCAGTGTGCGCAATTTTCCGTGTACGCTATTTTTTGTGCGCAATTTTCGTGTGCGCATTTTTCATGGGCGCTTTTTTCAGGGAACTGTTTTTAATATAATGGCAATTTCTTTCTGGACAATGTCTTCCGGAGTCTTTTGATGAGGAATTTTAACCTGTTTCCTACGCATACTAACTTTTGGGCCTGCTGGGTGAATTTTAGGTTACTATCGAAAATAAGGCCCAAAATTTGAATAGTTGTTGTACAAGGCTCGTGGTGTTTATCTAATTTGAGTATCGTAGTCTTCTCAGGGTTGATAAGCATGCCTCTATTACTAAACCATTGTTGAAGCCGTTTGACGTCCGTATTAATATCTCTGTCAATGTCGGCCATATGGGACCGTGGATAAGCCTTAGTTAAGATAATATCGTCAACGAAGGCGCGTATTCTTAAGTTCAAGCTCAGTTGGAAAATTGGAGCAATCAGGGCCGCAAAGAGGGTATTACTGATAGAGGAGCCCTGTGGTATACCTCTCTTGGCAGGCCCATATATAGTTTTATTGGCAGTCACAATACAGTTCATGCGTTGATTAAAAAGGTCTTTAATAAGAGCAAGTGTTCGGCCTGCGACTCCCAGAGCTTCCAATTCCGTGAACAGCTGAGGATGTGAGACTGTGTTGAATGCCTCAGAAATATCTACGCAGACCATGACGTATATCTGATTATCGTCCAAGGCATTAACGGCTTCAATGTTTATAGCCAAAAGGAGCTCCTGTACTGAAGAGTAGGGCCTACCTCCATATTGATCACTTGGTAGGTTCTCCCAAAGATGACTTATCATGGGTTGAAACAAAATCTTTTCTGCGATTTTATGGATGGTTGGTAGTGCGGCAATGAGCCTATAGTTCTTCATATAGTTAGCGTTCCCAGATTTGTACACTAGTATTACATCATAGTTTTCAGTCGTGTAGGGAAAGCTTCAGTTTGTCATATTTCTCTAATGAGATGTGCTCTTGTGGGAGATTAATCGGAAAGTCCCACTCACATATTATTGTAACAGAAAGGTTCGATATAGGCAAAGGAATGGTGGTGTTGAGGGGATCGTCGATCCATTCCAAGTATTCCTGTAGTTTCTCTTCTGGGAGAATGGCGTTGTTTGTCCCACCTCTTTTCCTAATAAATTTCCATAAGTCGAAGTGGCTTCCAACAGTCACAGTACGTCTCTTGGCTTTTCTGATCTCGTCTTTATACCTTCTATTGTATTTCTTTAAAACCGTTAAATCCTCACTGTTTCCGGAAATAACCGCTCGTTCGTAGATAAATTTCCTTTCCCTCCATAATTCATAGATATCCCTCGTCCACCAGTGGGATGTTTTACGGTGCGGGATGTACCTTCTAGTGGTCAAGCCTGACTCAAACAGGAGATTCTCCATTATCTGCTGGAGGAACTGTAATATCTTGTCCACTTCGTGGATATTGAAAAATGGTGTCCAGTCATAATTAGCCACTTTATCCTTGAAGGTAAACCAGTTGACGTGGTTAAAATTAATTTGGTTAAAGCATGAGTAGGTTGCTGGGAAGGTTGATAAGGAGCCTTACCCGAATCTATGTGCGCTCCTGTGGTCACATTTTGGCAGGGTGTCCAAATGGAGGCTAAGTACGGGCCATTGTCTAGGTAAAAAAACTTGATCAATAATCGTCTTAGTACTGGCTGTAATGCGGGTGGGCTTATGAATAAGCGGTCTAAGTTATAGCATATCTGTAACGTAATAAAGTGATTGCCTAGCAAGGGATGGTCAAGAGAACTCGACGTTGAAATCTCCGACGATAATATGCGGTCAAGTTTTTGTATAAGCTGAATGACCCTATCGATATTAATATAATTTGGCCGATAAATGGTAAGTATTCTATCCGTTGTATTAAACCCTGTATATTATATTAAAATATAGTCTAGGCCATCCTCAGAATTACCTTCAATGGTGTGGGCGCGAAAATCGTCTCTAATCAAGATGGTGACCCCTCCACCCTAGATTGTCGGTCAGTGCGGTGTAACGAAAAGCCGTCCAGATAAACGTCTGTTGAAGGGATATCATTAGTAAGCCAGTTTCAAATAGTGTACATATATGGACGTTTCTGGACTTAATCCATATCTCAAGGTCCTCTAATTTATTGTTAATAGAACGAACGTTGGCATAAGCAAGTACTAGAGACGGAGGACTATTTTGTCCTACACAAATGGACCTCGTTATGAAGGTTGGAATAGCGATGCCTCGCATATTTTTTATCCCTATAGGCGTCATCCAGTAGAGTAGGTGATTTGCCGAGAAAATGTCGTACAGTTAGTCCTTTGGGCCACTCACGCTTCTGCCACTGAGGAGAATTCTCTTCATCTCTAATCCTCAGAAAGAAGTAGTGAGAGGGTTTCCCTTCTTTGGTGTTCCATCTACCACATTCTAACACATTTATATTCCGTTGCAGTAAATTTTCAGCTAAAGTTGTCGAGGTGATCGTGTCATCGAGGTTACATATACATAATCTAGATATGGAAGATCTTTATATAGACAAACCCCAAGTGGCTTGTTCCTACACATTTAAGGTTACATTAAGATGTATAGGTACGTGGAGCTTTGGGCTAGAGATGAGGGCGTTATCCATCTCCTTGGGAAGGTCACTTAATGTAGACTTGTGATAACTTAAGATTAATGGAGAATGTAGCTCTTCGGCCTCTACGTTTGCTTGCCTTAATTCCATGTGACCAAAGTCTTCTAACTCAGGAGTGGCATGTTGTTTATTGGTAAAGATTAATCCACCTAAGTCACGTTCACGTGCATGACCGTTACATAAAGGAGGATTGTCTTCCGTATACGGTTGCGTAACAGATAAACTATCATGTATGTTAGAACAGGCTTGGATCGGTTTATCCACCTGTAAAAGTAGTTTAGCTAGTGCGGACTCCGCCGATCCAATAAGGTCCATAATTTTATCTGTCACACTAAGCATAATTTGTTTCACAGTATCCTGTATTGATGAAATCAAACCATTTATGATCGCGGTTATCATGACGTCTTGATTTAATGAAGAGGATGATAACTGTGGATATTCCCTACTATTTTTATTGAACGCGCCAGGTGCCGCATAGATCGCACTAAGACCGAACGCAACCTGCGATAGAGATTTTCATTGAAACTGAATATGAAAGTAAAGTTTCTATCTGTCGATAGGGCGGCGCTGCAGGCGCAGTTGGGTCGATTGTACATGCAGCGCCACTTTTCAATTGAGTTCCCGCCCTACCAGGAGCTAGAAACTTTAGCTTCATTTTAACAATGGAGTTCGATGACCATGGATATCTATAGACCGTGATTGGTAGAAATATGTTTAACAATGGTCGAAATATGATATAACCATTTATGAGGTTTTAGTTGTTTGGCTTTCTTTCTGTACAATAAAACTGCAAATGGTGATCCAAAATGCAACAATCTGCAGAGTTAACTTGCAACTCCACCTCTAGTTAAAAAAAAAACGACCGAGTTGCTTCCTTGAAATTTGAAAAATGATTTATGACATTATTAAGATATTAGCAGAGGACCCGGCGTTGACCGAGATAATTATGCTTGTAGGTAAACAGAACAACCTCAAAAAGCTAAATTAAACCTCCAAATTGGTTAAATAATAACTCAATCACTACAATATAGAGCGAAGGGACTGTCCATTCTAAGAAAAATCCTAAAGATAGGAATTTACCTCTTTACTGAAAAAATCCATTCTAGATGATATACCGGGATTTAATTTATTGAAAGAAAATTTTTTAAAGGCTCACAATGGATGGACCTCTCCAAGCATGCCTTCTAGTCTAAATAATTTTTTACTCACGTAATCTTACTTTAGATGTACACTTGATGTTGTTGCAATTTCCTTTCTTCTTTCGATGTCTTGAAGCAAAAATTGGCCATTCATCACTTTGTGTTGTCTAGCAGTCGCCGATTCTTCTATTTACTTGCTTACCATCTGCTCAATACAGCACGGAACTAAAGGAGTGCTTCCTCTATCGTCTTTCACTCTTTCTTAATAGTCTGCTAACTCATTATCTCCAGTTACTGATCATTTTTAAAGATTTTCAAGAAATTGTTAAGTACTAAGAATTCTCTTTTCCAAGAAAAGCCTGAATAACAGGAATTCTATGCATTGAATTCTATATTGCACAAACTTTGCCTTGCATTGTTGGTCATGAGATATTTCTCATTAATATGCCCTGCCATAATCATGAGTATCGATTTTTTATCAATAATTATTATTTTTTCGAATTCTGAGGTAGACAATGACCTTCCTCATGCTTTGAAGGTCATGTATGCGAAATTTTATCAAGATCGGAATAAAACTGTAGATTTGTATAAAAAACAAACAAACAAACCCAGAAACAAACATCCTTCTTTATATATATAGACAGAAGATGGACCGGTAACAATTATGTTAAAGTAAATTAAATGAGATCAGAGGTGCGCTAGATAGATTTAATTTACTGAAAATTAGTTTTGAAGTTTATTTTGTAATACAGTTGAAGCTCTCTATAATGAATAGCGACTTTTTCCCCTATAACGAATTTTTACTATGGTCCCAACCTAGATAAACATATAAATCTTGAGTATCTTCTATCTATCTTCTATCTATCTATCTTCTTCTATCTATACATAGTATAAATCTAAGTCACTTCCCCGGTGTATGTGCTCGATAACCTTAAGAACTACTGCATCGATTTTTATGAAACAAGTTTTGTTTGATAGGGGATTTATGTAGAAACTTTGTAGGCTAGGTATTAATTCATAAAAACTGGTTTTATATTAAATTATTTACGTTAATTGCTCTCAAAATGCGTCAACATGGCTGCTCATCATATGCTGATCGGCGATCGAAACGCTTAGCGCCATCTCTTGAGCAAACAAACAAACATAAGCTAATTCTACTTCATCTTAATAGCTGAGTAAATTTGCAAGAACATTGTTTCTCACAAGGCCAACTGTATGTTGCCTGTTCTAGAGTTAGCGATCCTAGAAATTTATACATTTGCAGTAAAGATGCAACAACATTAAATGTCGTTTATAAGGAAGTACTCAAGACTTAGGTATAGTCCAAAA
Source organism: Rhysida immarginata (assembly GCA_023313115.1). Lineage (NCBI taxonomy): Eukaryota > Metazoa > Arthropoda > Chilopoda > Scolopendromorpha > Scolopendridae > Rhysida > Rhysida immarginata. Next base: position 1,254,353 of record JAHWFO010018052.1, on the reverse strand, counting down.
ACTTCCATTAATTTTTTGACATTAAATAAAGGTTTTTTAAAATTTACCTATACTGTAACTCCACAACTTAATATTTCAATAAAAAAATAAAAAATATATAACACAAAAAAATTCAAAAGAACTCAATGAAATACGTAATATTTTTGCGATAGGCTGCCATGCTTTTTTCTCCTCTAACAGCTGTGTAAACAGAAACCATGCGAAGCGAAACCGAAACCTTTTTTCTCCTCTAAACTTTTAAACTTCCCCTCACAATTATACCAGGGGACACTCCTTTCTGCCAAATAAAAAAACAAAGTGCTACTGCAAAATTACTTCGTCAATCTTCCTTGATAGTTTGGGATGAAGCTACTAAGGCAAATAAGGTTGTTGTTGAAGCTTTGCATCGCACTCTAAAAGATCTTAGAAACTCCAATCAAATAATGGGTGGCTTGACATTTTTATTCACAGGTGACTTTCGTCAAACTCTACCAGTTATAACAAAAGGTACAGTTGCTGACGAAGTAAATGCTTGCTTAAAAAGTCTTTTATTTGGGAGCATGTTATTCACCTTTCACTCACTAAAAACATGAGGGTCCTTTTAAATAATGATCAACAGGCAGATGCATTTTCTACAAAATTGTTGAAAATTGGTTGTGGCAGTGAACCAGAAGTAAATGGTAGGATAAAACTTGATTCTTCATTGTGCAATTATGTCGAATCAATAGATTCTTTGATTGAAAAAATTTACCCCGATATTTCTAATATTCAGTCCAAGTGTTTAGGATGGTTCCAAGAGAGGACTATATTAACACCATGTAACGATTCTGCTAACCTAATAAACTTAAAAATAATGAACAAAGTTGAAGGAAATGTAAAACAGTATTGTTCCATCAACACAGTTTTACAAACTGAAAATGCAGTACATTACCCAGTGGAATTTTAAAACTCATTACAACCTTCTGGTTTTCCACTTCATTTATTGCAACTTAAAATTGGTGTTCCTATAATGTTACTTAGAAATTTAAATCCTCCAATACTTTGTAATGGAACAAGGTTAATTGTGAAATCACTAAAAGATAATGTGATAGAAGGTTCAATTATTACTGGAAGTGGTCTTGGTGAAACAGTTTTAATTCCAAGAGTCTCTTTAATACCTACAGACTTACCTTTTCAGTTCAAACGCATTCAATTTCCAGTTAAACTTTGCTTTGCCATAACAATTAACAAATTTCAAGGCCAAACACTGAAAGTAGCTGGAATAAATTTGCAAGAAGATTGTTTCTCACATGACCAACTGTATGTTGCCTGTTCTAGAGTTAGGGACCCTAGAAATTTATACATTTGCAGTAAAGATGCAACAATATTAAATGTCGTTTATAAGGAAGTACTCAAGACTTAGGTGTAGTCCAAAAACGTCCATTAATTTTTTGACATTACATAAAGGTTTTTTAAAATTTACCTATACTGTATTTTTATTTCATGATTTAAAAAGCCCAGGCAACGCCGGGCGCGGGTTTGCTAGTTAACCATATTTCTGTATAACAAATTTTCCGTATAACAAAATTTTTGGGGAGTGGCGAATGATTTCGTTATAAGGAAGTTCGACTGTATCAAGTTAAGGCTATTTGTCGTGGGTCGGAATTTTTTTCTGTGGACCGGCGGTCAATAAACACTCCAATACAATATGAAAATATGGCAAAATATCTATTTGTAATCCGCATATGATTTTAAACAACTATCCACAGCAAATATGAGAGATCACTATCAGCGCTACCAGGTGGCAAAGCGAGAAGATTATTTTATTCAAAAAACGTCCATTTTACAATACCATGTTTTATTCAATTTGAATTAGTCTACTTACGTCCTTTCGGACATCTTCAGATTCGTTACAACTGATTTTTAAATTTCTTACAATATAAATATTTTAATTTTGAACAATATTTATCTATTCATTGTTAATGCTTTGTTTTCTTTTGAGATTCAATTATACAGGGTGATTCAGTCAATTTCTGACCATTTCACTCGAATGACGTGCATTAGGGATAAACAATTGAAAGAATATGAGCGCTATATCGAATTTCTAAATAGTTGGAGTTTGTATTGTTGCAACGGCGCTGCATGAAAATCGTACTTACTTACTTACTTTTCAAACCCGCTAATCCGTTAGGGTCGCGGGGGCAGCAGCCCTATGGAGGATCTCCAGCG
>JAHWFO010018052.1:1228955-1251766 GCA_023313115.1 Rhysida immarginata | reverse complement strand
TCTTAGTACTTAACAATTTCTTGAAAATCTTTAAAAATGATCAGTAAATGGAGACAATGGAGAGTTAGCAGACTATTGAGAGGTCCATCCATTGTGAGCCTTTAAAAAGATTTTTTTCGAATTTTCATTAAGAATTTTTACTGTATTAATTCTAAGCATTTTCATGTGTTTATTTTTAAGATATTGCAAAATTTAATTTAATTTTTTGAGATTGTTCTGTTTTCATCCAAGTAATTATCCCGGGCAACGCCGGGTACCTTTGCTAGTACTGTATAAGAACATGCATGTAAATTGTTCAGTTTCACAGTGTTCGAACAACAATGTTAAAAACAAAAATCTCAAGTTTCATGGATTTCCTCCAGATCGAAAAATTCTGTGAGGTTAAATGAGATATCGTAGCCTAGCCCAATATTTAGCATCGTCACTTTCGTAAATCGTAATTCATATAAAATTTGCTCACTGTTAGTCAATACTTGTTTATTTCCGTCAGTTTTCGCTCCTATTAACTGATGCTTTTCTTTCAAGTCTTTAACTTTCATGTTCACTAGCCTGCTCCTGCCTCTATGTAGTACATAGTGCCGCACAATTTTATCGTTACAAAAGCAGACAAGGAATGTACACTTCAGAGCACTCGATAATGCATTTTATATTTTTATATTTTGGTTTCTGAAATTTTTTGGCAAATTCCTTTGGCAGGGGTAGGCCACTTAATGAATGACTGTAATATACGATATAGAACATCTAGCAATTTATGCCTTACTTTTTGTGGTGAAATTTGGATGAGGAATTATCTTCCTCGGTCTTCCTTCAATTATCTTCCTTCAATTATCCAAGCCTTTGTTATTGGCTTGTGGAGCTAAATAAGAGAAAAAAATCTTCTCTCTTAAGTTTAAAGTGGATAATAGAAATTATTCTAAGATGGAATGAACAGTTTTATTACATAGAAAATATCATATCATTACTTTAGAATAAAATCTTCTCTCTCTTTTTCTTATTTTTTATTTTTCCTCTCAAGAGCTCTCAAGAGCTCTTTTTTCTCAAGAGCTCTTTCTTTTAAGGGAGGGGGGTGCTCTGACTGTGAGGAAAAAAAATTTATATATATATAAACTATAATTCTCTTATCCGTCCGAGGCCAACAAAGAAAGTTACAACAATCCAGGGACTGTTGTGGTTTAAGACAATACTCAGTCATTGTTATTAATTAAATAAATAAACTGAAACTTATTTTTTTCAAACCAAGCTTTTATAATGTTTTATTTAGTGGCAACAATAAAGCTTAATTTTGCAACAATAAACAATAGATACATAACTCTCGCCATAACGAATTGTCCAATTGTCACAACAAACAATTCGTAGTAATGAATTAGTACCATTAGAACACGAACCAATGAACCGAGTTGAAAATTTTTTTCTTTAACATAAATAGTCATCGATCCTGTGTATGTGTATTAAGTTTCATCTCCCTAGCTTGTCGGGAAGTTGGTTTAATATTAATTACAAGATTTGACCTAAACAAACTAACATTGCAAGTTTAATAAAAGCTTCTAAAATAAAAAAATAATAATTCTCTTGGTCAGTCTAAAGCCAGGGATTGTTGTAGTAAGATAATACTCAGCCATTGTTGTGAATTAAATAAATAAACTGAAAAATGTTTTATGCAGATAAACAGTATATTGTTGCAGAATATTAAGTTTTGAAAAACATTGCTGCTCCACTTTCGTTTCTTTACCCTTCAACCTGTACGGTTGATACCCGTCATGTGACAGATGGAATTCTAGTAAATAAGTAATTTGCACCCAGTTATTTTGATCTACGGCATTGATCCATATGCATGTTGGCGTTGTGAATCTCGTGAAAATCGAAAGAACCGAATATCAGACAGAAAATTTGTATTAGAACAGTTTGTGCACCATTTGTTAACCAAGGAAGTAAAACAAATTGATCCTATCGTCTTCGGTTTCATAAAGAGGTAGAAAATACAGAAAAGAATCGGCTGATTTATTTTCCCATACCGTATTTTTTCCCATTAATTTTACTAATGCACTGTTGCACAACTATTGGCATTTCTTAAATTTAAATCACTCTCGAATTCGCTCGGACGCTATGCTGATGCTGAGTATCTGGTAAAACCGGAAGTCTTTTTGCTGACCGACCCGTCTCTCTCTTGTGACGATCTTTTCTTCAGGCAAGGTCTATAGGCTATGGCTATGGCTGATCAGACTCCTAAAACTTTAAGTTAAGATATCTATTTTTTCCATGAGCCGATTTTGATGAAATAAAGCCTATATGTTGCTCCATGCTACGCTCAAGTTACCTGTGAAAACCCCATGAAGATTCGTCAAGTAGTTTTGGAGATTAGCGTGTTCAAACAGATAACAGACAGACAAAAATTTTTTAAATGGTCTTATTTAGGCATGATTTAGGCAAATATTTTCAATGTACAGACACACCGGTTCTACAGTTTTGTTATATGTATAGATAGATAGATAGATAGATAGATAGATAGAAGATAGATAGTAGAAGATAGAAGACAGATGACATTTTTTTAATGAACAAATGGATCTGTTGACTTAAAAATACATAAAACAATCAAAAGTCAAAATTAGTGTACGTCATTTTTTATTCTTTTTTATTTCCTGTATTGAAGGTACAGTCATTTATAATTTAAAGCAGACTTATAAAATTGGAACCGTGCTTTTTTTTTCTTCCTTTCTTTAATTTGATTTTTTTAGATTCATGATCATTAAGTACCAGAATTTCATTATTTGTACAATACCTGAGTTTATAAAAAGTGCTAGATTATTATTTTAGAATGTTGGCATTATACTAGTAGCATGATGAGGTCAGCTCTGTGGCTCGGTCTGCATAGGGTTTTTTTTTTGTTTTCTTTTTTGTATATTTTTTTAAATTTTCTGATAACAGAAACAAAGTAATAATAATGGTAATAATATTGATAATTTTCTTAAAAAGGATATTGCGTGAAAACAAAGCAGGTGCTGCAAACTATCTTTTTCAAAAGTTAATAATTTATATAAACAAATATTTCACATATATACAGGGTGTAAATTTTAAGTTGACAAAGCAGAATAACTCGAAAAATAAGCTTCACACGAAAAAATGCGTAGAATCCAAAGTTGATTATTTTCGAGGGGGCATCTGCTGGTGCTAAAATTAGCCCACCCCCCCGGCCCCTGGGGGTGGGGCGGGGGGCAACTTTAAAATTTCAAATGGGAACCCCTATTTTTTATTGCAGATTCAGGTCCTACATAAAAAACTACGTACATTTTGTCTGAAACATTTTTTTTATTTTTGGTAGATGGCGCTGTAATTCAAGAAAATCCATTTTCTCATTTTTGCGTGGAAATAACTAATTTATTATTCATTTCGATTCCTACATTGTTTTAACTACAATGTAATTTGAAGACATTTCGTCAACAAACAAATAACGTAAACATTGGCATTTTTTTCAGAATGTTTACATTTTAAATTCTGATCTTTAGAAGAAAAGATTGTAATTTTTCAACTGTTTTTGTGAGTGTACAACGCCGTATTGCTTTTGAATTTACATTATGAATTATCTTTCTGTGGAAGAAAAAATTGAGATGGTGTACATTTATGGAGAAAGTGGGAGAAATTTTGATAATGCAGTCGCGCTTTATGCTCAGCGTTTTCCTGGCCAAACGCGATCACGGTCTTCTTTTGTTCGAGTTATTAAACAATTTACTGCGGAAGGTAGTGTGAACCAGAAAAAAAGAACCCGTGCAGCTACTGTTTGTGGAGAAAACAATCAAGTGTCAGTCCTAGCTGCTGTGGCTCATAATCCACATGCGAGCACAAGAGAAATATCAAGGCAATCAGGAATTTCACATATGAGTGTTTGGAAAATGCTGAAGCTCCACAAATTTCATCCATATCATGTATCTATGCATCAGGAACTACATGGCAATGACCACCAAAACCGTCTAACGTTTTGTCACTGGGCACTTCAGCAGATGCAAACAAACCAACATTTTTTTGCACGAGTTCTTTTCTCCGATGAGTCAACATTCACAAACCACGGGGAAGTTAATCGACATAACATGCATTACTGGAGTGAACAGAACCCACACTGGATTCGAGAAGTCAACCATCAGCGACCTTGGTCAATTAATGTTTGGTGTGGGATAATTGGCGATAAACTTATCGGTCCATATTTTATAGACGGTAATTTGAATGGCAACAAATATCGTAACCTACTTGAAAATGAACTACCAGATCTACTTGAAGACCTGAGTATTGAACTTCGACAACACATGTGGTTTCAACATGATGGTTGTCCAGCGCATTATTCATTAGTAGCGCGCGAAGTACTACATCGACTTTACCATGGTCGCTGGATCGGCAGGGAAGGTCCTGTGAATTGGCCAGCCAGATCGCCTGACCTTACATCGCCAGATTTTTTCTTATGGGGTTACCTCAAAGATATCGTTTATAAGGAAACGCCAACCACTCGCGAAAACATGATTCAAAGAATAAGAGATGCTTGCGCTGCAATTACACCAGACATGTTATCAAGATGTGTTCAGGAATTTACAAAACGAGTCAATAAATGCATCGAAGTTGGAGGTCATCAATTTGAACATTTAATTTCATAAAACGGCGAGATGCAAGGGATTTAAGGACAACAAGCAGGCCGAAAGTGAGAGGCGAGGGGACTCACTGGAAATACAAGCACCCCGAAATTCATTTACTTGCAAGTATTTGCAAATAAGAAAAAATAAAACGAAAACAATCGGTCCTTTTAAGGACCACCAAATCTTAAACGGGAATAACTTCATCTTTACACAGTCTTTTACTTTTTTACTCTGTTAGTTAATGAGTTCACTCGTTAGTACGTAGGATGTTCGGTTAGTTAGTTAGCTAATCAGTTGATTTGTTTGATAATTATAAAGTTGTGTGGCCTCATGACCACGAAACAAAACAAAATTATCCTAATCCGCGGCAAAAAATAATAAAATAATAACTTTGCGGCAAAATTTACGAAGTAAATAAGTATTTTTTATTTCTCCGTAACCATTTCCACGCAAAAATGAGAAAATGGATTTTCTTGAATTACAGCGCCATCTACCAAAAATAAAAAAAAATGTTTCAGACAAAATGTACGTAGTTTTTTATGTAGGACCTGAATCTGCAATAAAAAATAGGGGTTCCCATTTGAAATTTTAAAGTTGCCCCCCGCCCCACCCCCAGGGGCCGGGGGGGGGGTGGGCTAATTTTAGCACCAGCAGATGCCCCCTCGAAAATAATCAACTTTGGATTCTACGCATTTTTTCGTGTGAAGCTTATTTTTCGAGTTATTCTGCTTTGTCAACTTAAAATTTACACCCTGTATAATAAATCTTAAAGTCACCAGAATAGGAATGTTCAATAAAATTATACGATATACATTTAAAAATATTTCTATTTTTTTGCTTGTATGCATTTTTAAAGATCAAAAGGAAAACTCTCAAGCAGTCTGCAACATATGTGTTGTTAATAAAAACTGCAATTTGAATTCAAAACATTGGTGTGACATATTCCGAAACCCCCAAAATAACAATAAAAAGAAGCAGCAGCAATAGATTAAAAATAAAAAAGAAAGAAAGAAAAACGAATATTTTTATTAATCAAATCATACACTGTCACCATAGATGGTCCTTCTAGAAGACGATGGTGATAAAATTGTACAGACAATCAAACATCATATATACAAGAATAATAATAATAATTAATAATATCATTATTAAAATATAATAATACTATTGAAACTAGGCCTGTCAATGATAATACAACCATTATACTGATTGTACTTTTTAGGGGTAACTGCTGCAAAATGTTGTGATACATATTACAAGTTTGTCAAAAGAAGTTTTATACAATCTACATACAAAGGCAAAATGTAACATTTCTTTGATACAAAGCACATTACATGAATTTCTGGGTACAAGAGAGAATACTCAGGACACCAGATGGTGCTGCGTAACATTTTTTGAACAATGTTATAGATAAAGAAATAAAATTGCATTATTGCAAAATAATTTTTTTTCCTTTTTTTATGATGATGGAACACAATTTAGATAAAAAGAAGGATGATAAAAGTTAATACTTTGACTTTTTTTGTTTTGTTTTTATTTATTTGTTGTTGTTTTTTTTCCCTTTCAGTTTGTTTTTATAAAGTCATGCATTCTTTGGGAAATGAAAAAAAAGGAAACATTAAGATAAAACTGCATGTAGATTTTTCTTTTTGAGTGATTATGATAAAAATAAGCTATGAAAAAACAAAAATTCATGCTTTTTGTTGAAATGACTCTTTTTTGTTACGTTTTTAATGATTTTTTTTTTTATTATTCTCTGATGATAAGAACATCATAATTGTTTTTTAATTCAAATGACTGTATATATTCTGCAGACCAACCGTGCGTACAACTGGCAGCAAGAGCAGAAATACCACAGTAATGCATACACCAATACAAAAAGCCAACGGACAATTGAAAAATCTTGCAAGAAGATAACTGAGCCAAAGCTTTAGTTTTAGCTGCCTAGCCTACTGAAATTAGTAGGAAATATTCTTGTTAAACATAGCAATATACAGAGGGAGATTTTTACAGACATCATGAAATATAAAGAAAATTTGAAAAGAAACTGATTGCAGCCAGCATGAACATTGATCAAGTTAAAATGGGCTCTTGACAATTGAAATCATTCTCATAAATGTACAGAGAACCGAGAAAATGTTCTTCAGTTCTATGCAGCACCGAGACTCAGAGAACATATTAACAAATAAAAGTATAATAAAAAATAAAAATAAAGATTTCATTTCTTCATTGGCAGTTTATTTCTTTCCCAATTTCCTCCTTTTTTTCTTTTAGCAGTTCTCTCCAAGAAACCAACAACTCTCTAGTGACTGCCTTCACTTTACACAGGATTTTGGAAGGTAACTCACTGATCATAGGAGAGAGCGAAACAGTCAACACTTCAGCAGCGTGCAAAATCATGTTCCACCATTTTTCTTGACATCCGCTATTAGCCATCAAACAATGCCAGTAAGTCGTCATTAGCATTATTTGGTGCATTACTGCCATTGCCAGGTCCTTGTGCCGAACCTGGATTGAAACAACACCTCTTATAGAGAAAGCTTCTGCACGGAAACGTCACACATTTTTACATCATCTAAGTAGGGCATTGTTATTCGTATTTCTACCAATAATAAGCCCTGAATTTGCACTACTATGATGATGTAACAATGTATGACGGTTTCCGTGCAGAGGCTTTCTCTCTCGGTGGTTATGGCCAGGGCGTATCTTTTTCGTCGGCTGTGGCAACACATCCTAGAGAGAGGGCCTGCGGACCAAAGGTGTATGTATTGTTACATCATCATCAAGCGGCCAAATTTAGGGCTTATTATTGGTAGAAATACGATAACAATAGCCGCTTGATGATGATGCAACAATGTATACACCTTTTGTCCGCAGGCCTTCTCTATAGGAGGTGTTGGCTGTGGCATGTATTAATTTCATCCAATGACGTATATTAAAGATAGACTCCGAATCCTATTGTTAACAGCGGCAAAAAGTGAAGCAAATTGAGCCATGATAGTTCTGGGCAGGAGTGAGCCGTGGACTAATTAGCTGTCTGGCTGCTTTGTTTTTGAAGATTTTGGGCCCCGAGGAATTATTAATTCAAAACCATTATTCAAAGTTGTTCTGCGTACGACTGTACAAACAGACACGAAAATGGATCAGGAATCATTTTCCACAAAAATAAATCAAAATACGTAACTAAAATGAAAATACGTTACTGAAAGACAATCGACACGAAATTGAAATTGAAACCATGATCGAAAAATTGTTTATAAAATATAATAAAATACTTCAAATACAAAGTAAACGAAAAGATAAACTTATCAGTCCATGATCGGCGTGTGAAAGAATTATTAATCAGCTACTCTCGTGTTTAGCCATGTGTTTTGTATCATCTTCACTCACTTTCAGCCATGACAGTTCTGGGCATGGAGCTTCCCAATTTGCTTCAAGTTACAACAATAGGATTCGGAGTCTATCTTTAATATACGTCATTGATTTCATCAACCATTGTTCACTCAGCCGATTGTTGACGCAAACACCATGGGCTGATTGTTCACACATGCAAGGAAACAAATATAAACCAAGTCTATTTTATATAAAATATAGATATAAGATTATTAATTTCTACGTTTTTAAGAGACTTATCTCCAGTTTTAGATTTTTTCATTATCGTGGTAGTATTACACGGCTGTGTGTTAAGTTTTAACTTTATAGCTTACTTCTAAGTTGCCTTTTAAAACCGGACAAACATACTTACATTGCCTTTTATAAGTATAGATATATTACATAAGATATAGATAGACGATTACGAATCATTACGAATGCAAACTAACATTAAATTTATTTGGCATTAGGAGGTGTTGATTGGAACCACTGGTTCCAAATAGCTAGGTGCATGCCGCTTGGAGCGCTAGTGAATTCGCACCTGGTGGTGGCTAAATCAACTAAAGTCGGGAGAGAAACGCAATGCTTGCATTGAGTTAGCTGGTATTTAAGAATTTCAAATTGACACTCACCATAGAAAATGTGTTTAAATTAGTTTTTTTATGAAACAATTTACAGTTCATCTTTTCGAGCAAGTATCATAAAAAAGGGAAATAATTAGTTCATTCAAAGAATATGGATTCTGTGAACAAAGAAATTTATAGCAGTCACAGTGTTATTGTCGGACAATGCCTGCCTCAATCAAGCATAATGAGTAATGAATTTTAAAGGGGTGGTTGTCAAAGAACCAAGCACTGCGACCTCAGGTCTATTGTACTATCCCCAATGATGATGAAGGAACGATTATGAACAGGACAAACACAAACATCCATGCCCTCAGCGGTATTCGTACCCGCGACTTGCTGGTGACGAGTGCGGAAAGACCTGTGTCTTAACCCTGTCTGCCACTGAGCCGGCCAAACAAGCATAAATAAACCAACTTATAAAATCATATTAAAATGAGTGCTAGCAAAATTTCATTGTGACTTAATTAGAAATATTGAACATAAACATCCAGTAGACACAGATTACTTTTGCTGACCGTGAATTACCGCTGAAAGCGTTGAACTTTTTTGTCAGTCACATTGGATGTCGAACATCGAACTATTGGAATGTAATCAGGATGACTGAGATGATTGTTTTTCGTTTCACCAATGAAATGATCGCTGCATACATACGATTTTGAGGTGGGCATCCATTCGTCACCTGTAATTCTGTGGAACATATTGTTCAATCATAATTAACTTATGAAACTGAATAATTATTTTATTTGATTAAAAACAAATCTTAAATTTTTCGCTCCATAAACTGGATCATTTCTGCCTCCTTTTAGTTTCCTATGGCCTGGACGGTCACTTGTAGAAATGAATTTGTTTTTCCTGTTTTTTTGGCAATTTTACACCCATTACCACATCCTACTATACTGCAGTTGTTATTTGACATCTTTAAAATTAATTGGTATGCTTATAATATAGCACAAAAGTAATAACTAGTCTATTTTTGCCTTTTGTTTTACCTTGTGCACGCATGTAAACAAAGGAGCTCTCCCGAAGCTAACGCAAGAAAGGCTCACCAGAATCCGCACACTTTGCACTTGCACCTAGCTTATGGAACACTTTGCGCTTCCAATGGAACAGTTACTGCCACCTGGTGTTGTTCCATTATTACTATTGCTGGACGGGACACCTATATCAGGAGAATCCCCTATTGCTCCGTTGGATCAACTACGTTATCTGGCAACAACTAAAAAATTTAAAATAAGAATAAATAAGTTATAATGAGATACACATATATAATATATAATTATAAATTATAACATTAAAATGTCAAGAAAAATAAAAATCGGTGAGATAAGGGTTCATAATACTGTTCCTATCAACGAAATTGGTTGTAACTTTACAGTATAACATAGGGACGACAGAGATTCCAACTAGTTTCGCCTTTTGTTCCCGGCTTTATCAAGGATAACACAACAAGAGGCTCGCAGGCCTTATATACAGAAACAAGGTATAGTAAGCAAAGAGATTGGAGGATGGAAATAGAAAGTGAACCAATAAAGAAAATAGGAAAACCAATAACAGAAATTACTATATGAAACCAAGAACAGAAAATACTAATGAAACCAATAACAAAAATTATTATAGGAAACAAAACAAAATGATAAAAGAGGAAAGCAAACAAATCGCGGACAGAAAAGAGAGCATATCTTTTTGTCAGAATACAAGAAGATTTACAAAGGAGGATGAAAGTTAAATTATATAAAAATATCTGAAAATAAATAAATTATACAAGGTCGGAGACAGAGTTAAGTATGGCATAGACATCAAAATCCGTTTGACAATTGAGGAGGAGGCCAGGAGTAGATCTCTTGGCTTTAAATATCTCTATTGACTCAAGGGTCGCAGTCTTGAACGGGTCGTTGGATTTGTGTAAGATGGACATCACTTCATCTTGGATTTTCAAAGTATGTCCGGAATCGGTAAGATGGTTGGCATAGTGGGAATTACGATCTTGTTTTTCGTAGGAGTTGACGTGTTCCTTGAAACGTATTTTGAAATTACGGGTCGATAAGCCTATGTAAAATTTATCGCAGAAGGCGCAGTTCAGGCGATAAACTCCGGATCGGGCGAAATCGTCAGATGCAGGTAGGGTAGATGGGCGCAAGGTACGAAGAAAAGGGGTAGGGGAACGAAAAGAAACTTGGCGGCCAAGGGAAGAGAGGAAATTGGTATCATTGCTATAATCAGCTGAATTAAACAGAAATTAAAATTCTTCATATACTCTTTTAACATTGAAAAATCTCCTTTTTAGAAAAACTGCAACATTTCTTCCTAAATTATTTCCTAATGAATAATTTACCGGTATATTTTTTCTGCAGCAGATAGCTTTCATTAAACCATAATTGGAGTCCATGAATTTCCCTAGCTATTATAACAGATGAAATCATGGACTCAATAACTAAGTTATGATAAGTATGTGCTTGGCCTTCTGCATAGATAAATTAAAAAAAATTGAGTCAAAGAAGTGATTGGTTTATTTTGGTATTAACGTCCTTTTCAACTGCTATGGCCATTTCAGGACGGCGTTATAGGGGCCGCAAATTTTGCCACGCAAGGGTTCTTTAACGTGCAGCCGGCAAATGACTACACGGGACCAACGGCTTTACTTCCCTTCCGAAGGAAGTGCGTGATCTCAGGATTTTTCCCCCAGAAAAAATCCTCGTCGTTCTCGGCCGGGATCGAACCCGCGTCCTCGGGCATCAGAGGCGATCACGCAACCACTGAGCAAAGAAGTGATTGCCTAAAAGCAAGTGCTATATACCAATATCTTCTTTTTTTGCATCTTGTGATGACTTCTTGAGCCTATTAAGCTTCTCGTCTACCTCAGTATATACTCTGGCTTTTTTTTTTAAAGAAAGCTGTGTTTAATCGCACCACTGTTTCTGTCCACTCAAAAAATGTGTACTTGATCGTTCGATTGTCAATTGTTGATGGTGAGCAAATACAATAGAAAATATTTCTAAACATCTACTATGAAAAATAAGATTAAGTCCGTAAATGTTTTCTGAAGAAAATTTTTTATAGATTTTACTTTTAAGAATCTATTTTCTTTTTTAGAAACAGAAGTTGGTGATTTTTTTAATCTTCTATCCATCCAGCTTATTTCTTTCTTTAAAAATCTGAAGTGCAGAATGTAATTTTAGATGGAGAACTTAAAAATAAATTAATTACTGAAACAATGACCTATAATTATATTGATAATATTATTTAATTTTGGAAGCATTTTCTAGGTTCTACATGAATGAACATGAGATTTAATAATACCGTAAACTGGGGTCACTTCACCCATTTTCTTATAATTATTTTAATTCTTAATTATATCTCCACTATTATGTATCTTTTGTCAATCCTTCCTTTTCACATTGTAATTTAATTCCTATTATTTTCAAAACTGTTTAGTTAAATTCTTGTAATAATGAAAAAGATGGGGAAGACATCCTCTGAAAATGTTTTTAAGATCTCAATCATCTAGTGCCAACTCTATTTTGAATTTCAACTTCATCTTCAAATTTCAACTTCATCAATCAATTCATTCTGCAAAAAATACCTTTGAAATTATCAGAGAAACCTACACATAAATATTGGCACAGGACTTTCGATTAGCATTATCTAGTGATGCAAGTGATACTATCCGCCAAGAGATCGTCACATTTGGTTTTCATGGACGAGGAGCAGTTCACAAGCCAACTATCACACCCCTCAATTACAGTGGTGCAAGGAACGGTGCCACTGGACTGCAGAATAATGAGAAAACCATCCTATGGAGTGATGAATCCCACTATCAATTGTGGCGGTCCAATGGATGTGTGTGGGTTTGGCCAATGCCGGGCAAACTATATTTACAAACTGTATCATACCCACAGTGAAATTCAAAGGAGGTGGCATCATGGTCTGATCCTGTTGAAGTGTACCAAACAGTTCTAGACAATTCTGCGCTATCGACATTGTGGGTATACTTTGGCCCATACAAGATTCACCACAACAATGGTCCTAGTCATACAGCTTCTATCTCCTAAACGGTTGGATCAATTGATAAACACCAAGAAGATACCATTAAAAATGGGGGTTTCCACTGCACATTACAAAGTTGACTTCCACATTTAAAAATTGTGTCTTTTTTTTGGAAATTAAATACACGTAAAAACCCCTCACGTAAAAATCCAATAATTCTTCCATTGAAAGTACTCTGTTAGATTTGTATTTTAGAAGTGGTTATTGGTTCACTTTAGGAACGACACCCTGTCTGTACAAGTACTTCAAATTAAATACTTACATTCAGTCTTTTTAGACCAAGACAAGCACCATCAATAACTGCTGCTGGTTCAAAATTCAAGTCAGAAGTTAAATCAGATTGATGTGGCAGTGATGATGAGCCATCATTTGTTGACGGTGATGGACCTTGACTGCCAGGATTGGAGGAAATTGCTGAGCTGGAGCTTCCAGTATCTGCACCATGAGAATGTGAATGAGTAACAGACGATACACTTGGTGGACCAGATGTACCAGGAGTAAGTGGAGTGTGTGGTGCATGAGGAGTGTGTGGACCATATTGCATCATCTGTTGCTATATAACAAAACAAATGAATTGCATTATTAAGAGGATAAACAATTACATAATTAACAATTAAGAGTTAAAAAAATTAACAAAAACTTACTTGGCTATTGGACTGATTTATGCTGTTAGTTTGGGAATTATCCATATTATTTCTATTATTATTATTATTGTTATTATTGTTATTGGTGTTGTTGCTATTGTTGTTATTGTTGTTGTTACAGTAGGAATATAGCCGAAACTGTGGATACCGTCATATAAATAAACGAAAAACGGAAAACACTACTCCACATAGTATTTTATTACAGACTCAAATGTACATTTCGGAAATCAAAAATCTATCATCAGTGAGTGATTTACAGACGGAAAATACACATATATATGTATATAGTCAATCAAACAACGGAAGAAAGAAAAATTACAAATCGCTAGTACCGTATAGCAAATGAAAACAATGTGAGTCATTTTCTAGTTCTGTTTATACAGGGGTTGGACAAAAATATGGAAACACCTAACAAAAACATATTATCACCTTTAATATGGAGTTGGATAACCCTTGGCTTGTAGAACAGCTTGGAGCCTCGTTGGAATAGACAAATAGAGATCCTGTATGATTTGTAAGGGAATCTTGTATCATTCTTCATGCGAAACAGGCGCCTTTGATACAATTTCGACTATTATTAATTTTACGTTATATTCATTCATGGTACATCATTCCAAGTCATTTGATATATTACATGTCATATTTTAGTATTGAAAGTTCCAATGAACCATAATGGTTCCAGGAAACCAGGGCCTAAAATATGGCACGTAATATATCAAACGACTTGGAATGATGTGTCATGAATTAATGTAACGTAAAATTAACAATAGTCGAAATTGGTTTCAAGGAACCTGGTTTAGTGGAACCATTATGGTTCATTGGAATTTTCAATGCTAAAATATATAGCATGTAATATATCAAACTACTTGGAATGATGTGACATGAATGAATATAACGTAATATTAATGATAGTTGAAATTATTTGAAAGGTACGTGGTTTAATGGTATCATTATGGTCCATTAGAAACTTCCAATGTTAACATAGGGCGGTTTATAAATATAGTTCTGCGAATGGTTTAGTTTAATCTTTCGGTACTTGGTTATGTCATTCCTTAATAGTTTATTTAATATCTCATGGGGCCTGAAATATGCATTTTCAGCCAATGGTTCCTTATCTTAAAAAATTAGTTTACAGCCTCTACTATCTGTAAAATTTTGACCATAAGGCTTTGACCCTGTATAGGATGCACATCCCATACATTCTTGTGCGACAAAATGACTGCAGCATCCATGCAAAAGGTTCCTTAAGATCCAATAATCATGATTGTTTCAGTTGTTACAAAGATGTCAAAATTAACTTTGATTAACTCAGAATGTACAGTTGTTTGCTTTATTCTTTTTTTAAATACCGAAAGGTGCTTTATGCTATCAGTGTGGGGAAACGTGTCTGTCTGTCTGTCTGTCTGTGCGTCCATCTGTCTGTCTGTCCGTCTGTCTGTAACTCAAACTCCTCCGAGGTTATGAAAGATTTTCAAAATCTGTTTCCGGCAGTCGATGAATATGGTTCATGGTACGAACCAATAACAAATATCTAAATCAGTTCATTGGCACGTGCACAAATGGTACCTCAATTTTCCCACCAAGCAATTTTCAATGGGAAGACATAATAAGTAATATATCAAAGAAATCGTAATGTCGAAGAGAGAAGCAGTTGTTCATTACTATTTTTGCCAATTAATAAATATGGTTCCGGGAATGAACCATTTTGAATATGGTTGAAATCGAAACAATGGCACATGCTCTAATGGTATACTTATGACACTCTCAAATGTTTTCAAAGATAAGATATGGCATGTAATATATCAAACAAATTGGGATGATGTGTCAGGAATGAATATAACGTAAAATTAATAATTGGTTTCAAGGAACCTAGTTTAGTGGAACCCTTATCGTTCATTGGAACTTTCAAAAATAAAACATAACATGTAATATATCAAACATCTTGGAATGATGTGACATGAATGAATATAACGTAAATTATTGATTGTCGAAATTGGTTCAAAGGCACCTGGTTTTGCGGAACCATTATGGTTCATTGGAACTTTCAATGCTAAGATATGGCAGGTAATATATCAAACAACTTGGAATGATGTGTCATAAATGAACATAAGGTAAAATAATGATAATCCGAATTGGTTCAAAGGTACGTGGTTTAGTGGATCATAATGATCCATTAGAAACTTACAATATTAAGATAGGGCGGTTTAAAATATGGTTTCGCGAACGGTTTAGTTTAACCTTTCGGCGCTTAGTTATGCCATTTCTTAATGGTTTATTGTTATCGGTATTCCAGTTAATTTTTCCCCAGGTCTATCACACTAATACTAATCTCGCATTGTGAGTGAATCACAGTTACTTAATATGGTTAGCTAATCAACACTTTCACTTCGCACTGCATCTATGGGAATTGATAGTTAGTGAATTGACGATGATTGGTTTAATCATGGAGCTGCTTGTCTGATGGCAGTTATGTTTAGCCTTTCTCAAGTCTAAAAATTTTTCTTCCCAAAAGTAAGCTTTGGTTTACTCACCAGATCACTCACTACTGTACTTTCTCTTAGCCAGCACATTTTGTTTTCCTGTTTGTTTGGTGCTAACCAACATATGACTCTTAACAGACCTGAAAACCAAAGCAGGTCGCATAGTATTTCTCGATCATGACGAAGAGCTAACAGTGTTCAAGTCATAGTGCGAACATAGTACACTGGTGCTCAAATTAACAGGACAGACACATTTTCGTGGATTTCTCTAAAACTACTGGACCGATTCCATTGAAATTTGGGGGTTGAAGCAAGTTAACAATGAGGATTACTACTAACCAATAATAATCGTTCAAGTCCTTCTTTGCATATGTAAGTTAAGATACTTCAAAATAACCGTCTTTGTGACATCGCTTTAAAAGGCTGCTGCGTGTAAGTTTTGGACATTCTAGCCATTTTACGGAAAGATGGAACATCACCGAAGGTTAAAAGATTCCGAAAGATGGAGAGCAGTGGGACGATTGGAGGCTGGACAGACCCAAGCAGAAGTTGCGTGATTTTTTCATGTTTCGAGAAATGTCATCTCAGAATTATGGAGACAGTTCCAAGATTCAGGGACGATTTACAAGGTTGCCCTGGGGCTATCTCAAGACAAGAAGACAGGTATCTTGCTCTAACAGCCAGGCGGCATAGGGAGATGACGGCCACTCAGCTCGCAAACGAGCACTCATCTGCTACTGGAACATCTGTTTCGAGGCATACTGTTTTCTGGAGGCTTCATGAGAGAGGGCTGTATGCCAGGAGACAAGCTGTCTGCATCCCACTCATTCCAGGACACAGGAGAGCCCGGCTGACTTGGTGCAGACAACACCAGCCCTGGACCCAAGCACAATGGGCCTGTGTTTTATTCAGTGATGAGTCGAGATTCAGTCTAAGCACAGATTCCCGGCGAGTTTTCATCTGGAGAGAACCAGGAGCACGCTACAATCCCTCTAACATCATGGAAGTTGACCACAATGGTGGTGGTGGTATCATGGCCTGGGGGGGGGGGGCATCAATTTGGACGGACGCACAGACCTCCACGTTTTTGAGAGAGCCTCTCTGACTGCTCAGAGGTACAGGGACGAAATCTTAGCACCCTATGTAAGGCATTTCAGGGGTGCCTTTGGTCCCCATTTCATTTTTATGGACGACAATGCTCGTCCACATAGGGCAAGGCTGGTTAACGAATACCTCGAAGAGGAGGATATTCAAAGGATGGAATGGCCAGCAAGATCTCCAGACCTAAACCGGATAGAGCATGTTTGGGATGCACTGGGCACAAGAATTGCAGCTCGCCAAGTTTCTCCCAGAACCCTCCAGGAGCTACGAACTATCCTGGTGGAGGAGTGGGGTTCCTTGCCCCAACACCTCATTAACAGCCTCAAAAACAGCATGAGGAATCGCTGTGAGAGCTGTATTGCTGTTAGAGGTGACTATACACCCTATTAGTCTCCTAAAAAGACCCTTAATGCAATCTTGTTTTTGACATTCCATAGTTTCATGAGCATGGTTTGAAAGTTATGTTCAATAATTATTCGTGATAGCTTATTCTTTTACTTTACCAAATTGTGATAGCTTATTCCATTACCCTACCAAATTGTGATAGCTTATTCCATTACCCTAGCAAATTTCAATGGAATCGGTCCAGTAGTTTTAGAGAAATCCATGAAAATGTGTTTGTCCTGTTAATTTTGAGCACCAGTATATTAATGATAAACACAACAATTAATAAAGTTGTGTTTTAATTTTTAGGTTTTTGTGTTTTGAAATGAACTGAAAAACTTTCTGAATCTCATAAATATCTTTATTATTCTGTTATCCCCCCTAAAGAAATAATTTATAATTAAAATTTAAAACTACTCCTATAAATAATATATGTATAGTATTTGAATTAAATTAAAATTTCTTTTTTACAGTAAATCTGTTTTCATGGGATTCTTCCGATTTAGAATTCTAATAAAAAAACATCAACAACAGTAACAACAACAAGAAAAAGTAAAAAGAAATTTTAAAATATATTATCTTCAAAATAAATTAAACCTAAAAATAAAGTCTACTTAAAAGAAAAAGCATTTTACACCAAGTAAATTTTTCCTATACTCATAAGTCTATGAAACATTTGAAAAATTTATGAATAAATTAAGCAACGGATCATAGTAAATCTTATGGCAATAGAGAGGCAAATTCTCCAAGTTAAAAAAAATGTCCTGCAAGCATAGTTGCCATAGTTTCCCGCCAGGTAAACAATTGTAGTGGCAAATATGGTGTTCAGGATAGAATGCAAAGAAAAAGATGCTACATTTTGTGGTGACTTGGTGAAATGGTTGCAACTTTAATTTAGGTTACCGAGAAATGGATGCACAAAGACAGTGTCCTTGATGAACCCCCACAAGAAGTAGTCACATGGTGTTAAATTTGGGAATCAGGGAGACATACCATTGACGCAGCATCGTCTTTTCCCTTGCGTTCTACCTGAACGCCATTTTTACTACAACTACTTCCTTATCACAGATTAATACAGATGGTCAATTCGGCAATAATCACGTGATTAAATGTCCTGCAGCGCGTCAGTGAGGCATACAACTAGTACAAATGTCAATACCACGGTCTATGGATATTCATGGTCATCGAGCTCCATTGTTAAAATGAAGCTAAAGTTTCTAGCTCCCGGTAGGGCGGGAATTCTATTGAAAAGTGGCGCTGCATATACAACCTGCCAAACTGCGCCTCGGCAGAAAGAAACTTTACTTTCGTATTCAGTTTCAGTGAAAAACTCTATCGCTGGTTGCGGTCGGAATAGTTAGAGTCCCTGTAAGTAAAACGAGTAATGACACTCCATTCTTTCCTATGGAAAGCGAATTCAGCCAATTAAAGCCGTTTATTAATTCACGTGACAACCCACAAAATGGGGCTCTCAGTATTTACAGGTATTCACGAACGTCGTATAGAATGAATTTTTATGATCTTAAAACGGTAAAAACTGTGATATTAAAAATATCAGATTTCTCACATCATTTATCACTTTACAAGTTCTTATTTTTAGTTGAATTGAATTTTTAAAATAAATTTGTAATAAAATATTTAACAAGCCGGCTTGATGGCCAAGAGCGTTAAGGCGCGGGTTCGAATCCAGCCGAGGGCAAGCATGTTTTTGTTTTCCCTCTTTTCATTATCATCCTTTCATCATTTTCATCCATACTCTGGAACTAACAATTCCAGTTTCAAATTTAATCAGGTATATACAGATTCTTCCCCTTCAAATTTCAATTAACACAGTTTTTAATTACGTGCTCTCTAGACAGCTAAAATCGAATATGAAGAAAATATTTAACAGAAGTGCAAATTTAACAATTTGTAATAGCTATTGCTTTCAGAAATTAAAAAAAAAATACAGCCTAAGCATTTGTATGGAATTATTGATTATGTAACTGAGCAAAGTGATGTTCAAAAAAGAGCAGTTTTTCTCATGGAATTTTTCGGAGGAATTCCATCTCACACTTAAATAAAATATTTTTTAACAATTTTCAGTTGGTAATGAATTTCCATACATTTTTAGAAACAGAATTATTTTCCCTCGTAATTACAAAAATTTAATCAAACTTGCAGTTTTTCCCGTAGGATAACATTATACATGGCTGCCATATACATCCAAAATGGCGGCGTGTCATTACTCGTTTTACTTACAGGAACTCTAGGAATAGTGCGATTTATGCGGCACCTGGCGCGATCTGTTTTCCTTAGCTTCTCGAAACAATGGAAAATGGCCGAAGCTCGATGACCATGAATATCTATAGACCGTGCTCAATACCAATCCGGATTGGATGAATATTCGTTCTTGTTGAAAATTCTACCATTATTAGAGTTATACAATCTGTGATTCTACCATTGTTAGAGTTATACAGTATGTGTTTCTACCATGAAGAAGAAGAGGAAAATTACCCTAATGCTACAAGTATTGAGTAAAAATAACCTAGCAAAGCGGTTTCAAAAAAAAAACTTTTGGGAACTGACAAGCAAGTAAAACGTAGCATTAACAAATTGTTATAAGATCTTATTGAGTATTTATATTAAGTTATGAATTCCGTTTTTAAATAAAATTAACGAATTTAATTTTATACTGTGTTTAAAGTTGTCATTTCTTTTGTTAGCATTACTCAATTCACAATCGGAAATAATTTGTTTTATTAAATTCTAGAATTTTTTATAAATTTTTCAAAATTAATTTAAAAAATGATTCTAAAATGAGTCTATGTCATATATTGCTCAAAGAAATATACGTCATGCATTTCATAAACGGCGTGATTAATGGCATTATATTTTTAGTTTTTATCTCAGCCCTTGGGTATCAATGCCGAACGCTGATTGGCTAATCAACCAAATTCTTTTAACCTTGTAAAATACAGAATCTGTGACAGAAAGTATGGCAACTATGCACTCGGGATATTTTTAAAAAAACTTGGAGAATTTACCTTTCTATTGCCATAAGATTCACTATGATCCGTTGTTTAGTTCACTTGTTCTGAAGTTTTGAAACGTTTCATGGACTTGTGAATAACCCTGTATTTTCTGGTGCACTCTTTTGAAGCCTGCAATCAACAAAAGAAAATGTGCAGAGAACAACTACTGTACATGTAAACTTTTCTTAAAATACCTGTATAAACTATGTATTATTCACAAGACCCAAGAGCTATGGTAGAAAAGTGCGACCTATACACAAGAAATTTCTATGTAGGGTAATGTTGAAAAAGTGTGTATAACTGTAAGCAATGACAGAGGTGACCAGAATGAACATTTTCTTTTAATACAATGTGGGTCCGAATTTTAACGCTGAGATATGAACAGAAATAAAAATGCCGCCATCAAAATCAACAAGTGAATAACTCAGGTTCTGCAAGGCCTAGAACAATGAATTTTGGAAAAATAATAGGGTACATAAAACTCTGTATACTGTTAAAGTTTGAACGAATTCCAACGAATAGTTTCTGAGTTACGCATTCAAAATCGTAACACGTGATGGTTAGTATCCACAAGTGAGCACTGTTACGATTTTGAATGCATAACTCGGAAACTACTCGTTGGAAATTTTATGTACACTATTACTCCTCCAAAATTCATTATTTATTCATTGCAGAATCTGAGTTATTAACTTGTTGATCTTGGTGGTGGCATTTTTATTTCTGTTCATATCTCAGTCAGCGTTCAAATTCGGACCGACATTGTATTAAAAGAAAATGTTCATTCTGGTCACCTCTGTCATTGCTTACAGTTATATACACTTTTTCAGAATTACCCTGTATATAGAACAGTCATAAAAATATTGAAAACTGACAAAGAATTATAACCCCGTTAAAAGAAAAGAAAACTTAAAAAACACAAATATACAATTGGCGTGTTTTGTTTCTTTTTTTAAAACTTTCTTTTTACATTCAGTATTTTAAAGCTGTCTTCATTTTTAAAATAAATGTTTGAAATTTTTTTCTTATAAAATGAAACATGTATCTTCTCAACTAAACTTATTTTGTAGAGTAAAATTTTCCTGCACAACATTCTCATCTTCATTGCTCCTTTGGAGCATGATCATTTTCTACTTGAAGCATTAATCAATGCCATGGGGTACATGACTTCACTCTGCATATTCACTAGATACAGGTTTTTACATATTTCACCATTTGAACCACTTCTTGAAGGATAAATGATTCACCTAACTAAAATGCTGTGATTCATGCTGTCAGAAATTCTTAGACCGCTATGATGCTACTTCTGCCATTGCACCATTTTTGACTGAAATCAGATTGTACTGCTGCCGAAGGCAGATATTTTTCAGAATAAATGTATTTCTTTTACTGCCGTTTCTGTTTATGTTAGATTCAGCCAACCTAACCTGCAACCTAATATATTTATTATATTAAACATTAACATTTGAGAGAATTCTTATATAATAATGACAACATAAAATTAAAAAGTGTTTATTTCTTTGATGATACTTTTGGGTGCAAACTGACTAGCAGATGTACTCTTAAAACCAATTATTCAGCCAATCCATTAAACTTATTAGTAAGAGTATTTATTCAAAATTTATTTAAAATATACCTGTTCATTGAGTGTTTTTTCCATGACATTCGGAGGATCAATAGCTGATACAGTGTCACGTAAATGAGACAGTGGAACAGAATATGCAGCTGGAGAATGGACGTCAAAATTTTCTGGAGTATTAGAACCACTTACTGGAACATTGCCAAAGCCAGTAAAATTCTGTATTGATGGTGGGCCAGAAGGTGTAAGACTACTACTTAGACCTAAATATTATGAAATAAATGTTTAAAAAAATATAGACACCAATTAAATATCTTAAGACCAAGAAGTAATATTAATGAAATATTTTCCCTACATACATGTGTAAATCAAAATGGAAATTGTTAAGTGATGGGCAAGTAGCTGAAAAGTTTTAACAACAAAACCAATTTGTTTTCAGATAACAAAATCATCTTATTTTGTAAATGGCATTCAAGCATCTTATGTCTTCTTAGACAGAAACAATTTTTCCACTATATTAAAACTGATTTGGTTGTCCATATTAACAATCTTTGACATATCAAAGAGCACTACGGAATTAAAAAAGAGAAATGTATGAAGAAACTGACAATTAAAATGTATTGTCTGGGAAAGCAATGAAAACTACTTATTAGAAAAATAGCATGTGCTGGCAAATAATCTAGAAGATATAAACCAAATTTTATGGTAGGAGGAGAAATAAACCCCATCCATTTGTGCATCACTGTTAATGAAAACTCATGGTGGAGAACCATGACTAGCAAATGGATGACAGAGGAGGGTTCAAGTTTCTTGTAACATTGCAAGTACACATTTCAATTACACATGCTGCAAAGTAGGTAGAAAACATTTGAAGAATGGTTATTGCGGAGGAGAATTCCTTCTGTAGCAAAAATACAGGGTGTTTCAAAATTATGTACAATAAATTTAGTGACATAT
>JAHWFO010018052.1:1167058-1218955 GCA_023313115.1 Rhysida immarginata | reverse complement strand
TGGCCAAGTTTTGCTTCAAGACATCGAGAACAGAGTAGGAATTGCAACAACATCAAGGGGAACATCTAAAGTAAGATTACATGACTAAGAAATTATTTAGGCTAGTATAAAAAAAAATCATTGTGAAAAATCTATGCATTGTGAGCATTTAAAAAAATTTTTTTTCGATATTTCATTATGAATTTTTACTGCATTAATTCTAAGCGTTTTCAGGTGCTTATTTTTAAGATATTGCAAAATTTAATCATAAAAACAGTCCGAGCCATGCGGGGGTTATCACCTAGCTTATAACAGATGCAAACGTTTCATAAAAATACATTTTGACTAAATTCTTTGTGAATGGGTATATTTTGGAAACTGAGATACTGATAATGCGATGATTGGACTTTCGTTCCCAAGAATTATTAATAATGAGCATAAAAGGATGATGCAGTAACAAGACATAAATAAGGCAGCGTCTATTGAAGAGAAAAAGGAGTTACACGTGTCTCCCATGAGCTCCCTAACAAACGTCCAGACAACTGGCAAAAATGTATGTGTCTTGAAAGGAAAGAGAAAAAACGAGTATTGGTGGAAACTCTGCACCTAAAACAGAAAAAGCTATACGGGAATTGGAAACATCTGAACAACGGGAGGTTCGAATAGAGCAATAAGGTATACAAGCTTCTATGTCAAGGGCATGAAAAAGTTGGGTCCAAAGTATCCAGTGATATTCTCCAGTGGTGAAGATGGAAATTGTTTTAATCTGAGGCAAGTCAAGAAGAGTTTATAAAAGTCCCAGTATATCACCTAGAATTCCTGTTTTTCTGACTTTTCGTACAGTGGATATTCCTTTCGCTCTGTGTTGTATTGATTCCTTTGACCAATTTGGAATTATAATTTAACTTTTTGAGATTGTTCTGTTTATCCCGCGCAACACTAGTTCCTCTGCTAGTACTCTATAATGGATAACTAATACTCCCTCTGTCCGAAAATATTGTATATATTTACAATACAAAAATAATATTGGAAATGAGTACGGTTTATATTATACGTTTTCGAACAGAGGTTATATATTTGATAAACAGTTATCAAATAACATTGCCATTTAAAAAAAGGAGATCAATTGATATCTTACTTGCATACAGGACATCTCCAAGTTCCTTTTTCCCAATTCAGTTGAAGATAAGATTTTAAATCAAAGCACTGGGAGAAAAAACAGTGAATAAAATATTTATTCCAATAATCTCAACAGAGACCTTTAACAGATGAGCATGAAAACGCTCCTTGATTTAAAGTAGTAAATCAAACCTTATTGCAATATTCTTACACATCGGTGGCTATAGCTGTGTCAATTCATCGTATCATGTGGTATCAGTTAAAATCACACACAGACACATACCCACTCAATTAGCACCCCCTTCTCTTTCTCAGCAAACATAAACTCACTAATTTAGCTCGGAGCAGATTTTCTGCAACTTACCTAGCGTGATCGAGTTTACAGATCTTCCAGCATTGGAGGTACCTGGATGATCTACAGGAATGCATCACTGTAGCGTAGTATAGGTTGGTTTATTAGAATTTTTGGCGTCGACTACTAAGGTCATTTTGCGCCTTTTACACAAGTTATATCTGTACGCAGCCCAGGACAAACACAAACATCCATGCCCACAGTGGGATTTGAACCCACGACCAGGCGGACTCGAGAACTAGAAAGCCTACGCCCTAGCCCTCTCGGCCACCTGGCCGGCTAGCGTAGTATACCAATTACAAAACAAAAACAATAAGTAGATGTGTAAGGGGCACCACAAACGTGTAAGAATATTCTAACAAGTTCTGATTTTATTTCGATGCTGGAAATGATGTAAGTAAAAGAAGTGAGGCTGGAGATGAAGAAAGTTACTTGAGATCAAGGAGTGTTTCGTGCTCACCCCATACCTCCTTTTATACAGGGTGATTCAGAAAGGTATGTCAAGAATGAAATACCATGTACAGTTTGTAGCGGGGAACAAAATTTCTCTTATAAACATGGGTCCGGAAATGCATCCTTACAGAGATGATGCAACTTGTACGAGCTACGATTGACATTTGATAGACCGTCGTTTTATAGACCTCGTAGGCAACCTGTGTCTCGAAGTCGTTGGTCTAGTGTTTGAAACGCCCGGCGATGTGGTGATCACGGCCTCGAAAACGCTGTTGGTAAATCCTTTCCGCTTCAGTAGCATTACCCTGTGCCTCACCGTAGACGAGATGCATGTCCGCCAGCTCCGCATTATTCAAGCGATCCATTGTACGACAATGGAGTTGCATGTTTCGTTTCCTCTTTTAAAGGAGAGAACACGAACAATTTACATGTTTAGATCCTAATTTACATGGACCCTACCATTGCCGTCCGGGTAACGCACATCCATTCCTACCTCGCACAAGTTGTATTATCTCTGTAAGGATGCATTTCCAGACCCATGTTTATAGGAAACTGTACTTTTCCCCGCTACAAACTGTACATCGTATTTCATTCTTGACCTACCTTTCTCAATCACCCTGTATAGGGCTAGTCAAAATTATGTTAACAATAATGGTTTATACAAACTGTGAAGTTACACATATCATCCATTCCCTGCAAAATTTGTGTTGGGCATGAAATAGTTCTCTTGCTCAGTTTTTTTTGTGGGTGTGTTAAACAGGATGGTGATCAGGTAAAGATGTCTTGTAAAAAAATGATTTCTACCAAACATAATTTTGACTAACCCTGTATGAGATCATAATTTCTCGCAAAAGAGGTAATAGAGCTGGTGTAGCCAAACTTATTTTTTGTATTGCTAAGTTATTAAAAAGACTAAACATATAACACACAGTTTTGATAATGTTATTTCTTGAAAATGATAAAAATGAGTCAATAGCAGAGGTATGATCAGTAAAATTCTAGAAACCGTTTTAATTTGTATATTATATTGCGGAATTTTTTATAATTAATGAGTGCTGTGTAATGATATCTGATTGCACAATTTCCTTTTTCAGAAATATGCAGAAAAAGAATTGCTCATATGAAAACATGCTTATGTCGTGGGAAGCATTTTTTATTTCTTAAATTTTTAATAAATTTAACTTTCAAAGAATTAATCTATGATTTAATATCATTCTCAAATTTATTTTTAAATTATTAGGTACCTGAATGTGCTTGCAATCATGACCTGTTGCTGGCACTGTAATACGTTTTAAAGTTATTGGACATTTCAAAGACACATCAACGTCTGTTTCCTCCCTTCCATGTTTTCCACTACTGGATGCAGCAACACTGGTAAAGTTATGCTGAATTCTCGCGAGACAGTCCTGAGTAGGACGAAGCTGTTTCCTTAGCAAGTGCTGCACAATAGTACTCATGCTTGGTCGATGGACGTATTGCAATGCAAACAGATGTGACTTCAAAAGAAAATAAAACAAAAGAAAATAAGATTAATTTTATTTCATGCAGAAAAAAAACATATGAAATTTATAATTTTATATTATCCAATTAATAACTGATGTGACTATTACATTAAAAAAAAAATTCTGAATATGCCACAGAAAGAACAGATTTGATTAAGTAAATTATAAGTAATATCAGAACTGCAAATGTCTGGGGTAAGAAGACTATTTCATCCATTAACATTATAATGATTCAATTGTGAAAATTAGTAAAATGATCCAGGTGGGTAGAAGATGGGTAATATGGGAAACTAGTTGGAGATAAAGTGATTAAGTACTATGAAATTTTAATAAATTTGATCAAAATTTTTTGAACTGTTCTTCATTAGGTTTATTAAATATTTGGTACTTGGTAGTCTTCTGGTAGTCATAAAATACAAGATGTCCATAAATAATCAACCAGAGTATACAAATGCCCAAAATGAGACATTTTCTTTCTGCAATGTTACCAGTTGCACATTTGGGTTTCTGCTTATGCATATTTGAATTCTTATTAACTATCACAAATAGCAGCATTGTTGCAGCTGTTAATTAAGATGGCATTCACCCTTGTCAAAATAGGATACCACTATGGAATACACCTCCTTGCCAAAAAAATAGAATCATCTGGTTTTCAGTAATATCAGCACTGGTTAAAAATTATTTTCACTTCAAATTTTAATTTTTTAAAGGTTTTTTTTTTCATATCTTGTTCACTTGACCCTATATTAATAAAAATTATTTACCAAGAGATTATTTTTTTTTAAAAATTAGCAAAATCTAATAACTACTAAATGACAAATTAATAGAATATTATTGGAATAGGGACAAAAAAATAGAATATTTTTACATTTCATGAGTTCTAACCTATACTATTGGACAATTTCTTCAGAATATGCAAATTATACATTCTCACATTAACTAGCAAAGGTATAAAAAGCAAAAAATTTTTATTTCTGAAATATATTTCATTTTGCCATGGGACGTAAACCAGATGTCAGTAACGCTCAGAGAGATGTGATTGTTGCTTTATACTCCGTTGGACGAACTCAACGTGAGATTGCCGAATATGTGAATTGTTCACAATCTACTGTGTCCAAAGTTATTCGCCATAAGGGCAGTAGAAGTAAATCCAAACGAAAGAATTGTGGACGTAAACGTGCTACCACTCCAAGAGAAGACCGAAAATTGAAACAGATTGTAAGACAGAATCGTTTCAAAAGTGTTAAATATATGCATCTTGAGTGGAAGAATTGGAGAGCATCAGTGTCGAGTCGAACAACAAATCGAAGACTGCATGGAATGAACTTTAAATCGACAGTTCCTAAGATAAAGCCACTCATGGCGAAGAAGCAGCGGCAGAATCGTGTAAGATGGTGCAAAGAACACATTTTATGGGGTGAAGATGACTGGAAAAATGTGTTATTTAGTGACGAATCAATGTTTTTTTTATCGTACGGTGACCAGGGTGTGAGAGTTTGGCGTTTATCAAGAATCCTTTCACCGTGCATGTTTGAAGAGATCTGTGAAGTTCGCAGCATCCGTTATGATCTGGGGATGCATGTCCGCTGGAGGAGTTGGAGAGCTATGCATTTTGAAAAGTCGTGTTAATGCTGATGTTTATCAAAAAATATTAGAGTACTACATGATTCCATCATCAGAGAATGTTTGTGGCGATAATTTTATTTTTCAGCAAGATGGTGCTTCGCCCCATACCGCAAAAGCGACTAAACAGTGGCTTCAAAATCGGGACATTCCTCTTTTATCTTGGCCTAGTAACTCCCCTGATTTAAGCCCAATCGAAAACGTGTGGAACATTATGAAAAAACAATTAAAAACCATTACCGCAAAATAAAGAAGAATTGATTTGTGCGATTAAAGAAATATGGAAAACAATAACAAAGGAAGAATGTAAAAAACTGGTTGATACTATGCCGCAAAGGTTACAAGCTGTTATCGAAAATAAAGGTGAAGCAACCAAGTATTAAGTTTAAAATAGTTGTAAAATTTCAACAAAATAAAAATATTCTATTTTTTTGTCTCTATTCCAGTGATATTCTATTAATTTGTCATTTAGTAGTTATTAGATTTTGCTAATTTTTTTAAAAAAAATAATCTCTTGGTAAATAATTTTTATTAATATAGGGTCAAGTGAACAAGATATGAAAAAAAAAAACTTTAAAAAATTAAAATTTGAAGTGAAAATAATTTTTAACCAGTGCTGATATTACTGAAAACCAGATGATTTTATTTTTTTGGCAAGGAGGTGTACATGTATTTGATTGAATTTTCTTTCTCTTATAATTATTTAAATGATCTAAATTATGCAACATCTGTTCCAGATTTTAAAAATGTATATGAACTGAAAGCTTTAAAACAAAGCTTTACAATAAAGGTTGCAAAGATTTTCTATGGAAGCAGATTTTCTGCAAGCAGGCATATTAAATGTGTGCAATTTCATTTTTGAAACATCAATAAATTTCACTTTCATGTGGAATAGTCAGGAGAAGCAAGTTGTGTTCATAGTAGAATATGATACTTATTTATTTTAAAGTATAAAACATTGAACAAGAGGCTTACCGAACAGCAGTTTGTGGGGGTAATTTGTATGGTATTTTCACCAGCCTGACAAGCTTCCTTCAAATAAAGGGGTTTGTGGGATATTTTATTTTCATTCCGATCAATAGTCAGAGGGGTCGCATTCACACAAACAGTGACCGATGCCGGCCAGTCAATGCAATTTTGCCTGTTCATGCGTTGGAAGCATTTTAACTGAAGATCCAAGTCTGGACTGGAGAAAGGGAAAATGGTAATTCTGGTTATTTCTATACTAAAAATAAAGTTTTGGCTTTTGTATAAAATTTACTTTGTATTTAATAATTACCTCCGCATCAGTAGCTGATACACAGACTGTTTGAGGTGGAAAACGTGGTTGCTGACAGTCAAACTGAGATCCACATGAAACGGTGCCAATAAATATCCGTGAGAAGCAGGAAACGTAAACCGTAGTTCATCATTTTCTGAAAGAAAAAATTTATTTTAAAATTTTATTTAATATTTTTACACAACTTATTTATATAGTTTTCATGCGTTTAATTAATTTCATACTGGGTGGTTTGATATCTGGGAAAGTAGGTTTAATATCCTGATTAGGCGACATATATGGTGTTACACTTGACGGGTGACACGGGTAACACGGTGACACTGGTGGGGTTGGGGTGCCCGGTATCGAAAGTCGGTAACTCATATTCCGCTAAAATAAAACAAAATAAACAAAATTCAAGCAGACATAAGCAGATAATTACAGTCAAATGCTCTCTAAATTTTAATGATGAAAAGGGAGACAAAAATGCTTCTTTGGATTAAATTTTTATATAATATCTCTATCTATATAAAAATGGACGTTGGTATATATGTATGAGATCGATAAACTCCAACATCGTTTGACTGATCATTATGTAAGTTGGCACACTTGATCTACCTCAGATTTCGAAAAAGTAATAATTATCGATAATGAGTCGATATTCATGATGGTATCTCTTGATCAACAATGCAAAGTTTCTGCAGCAATAGATATCAACAATGGTATCAACACGGAATTTACCAACACTATACATATCTCATCACCAACAATCACAACCAACCAACAATTAAACATTGAATTATTTTAACTATTTTTTTCATTCAAAAAATATTCTATCTGAGGATTCGGAAAAATACCTCAAAATCGTATAAACCTCTCGAATGCCACGTAAAAAATTAAACATAGGAAGATTAACCAGACATGGACGGCAACTGTCAGTCAGAGGAGCTGCTGAAGCATTTGAAGAACGAGAGGGACGCGTGGAAACTAACCGGATCAGAGCGTCTACTTCAAGAGCTGTTGAAACATCTGAAATGCGAGACGCACGACTTGAAAACCTGCGAATGCGAGCTTCTACTTCAAGAGCTGCTGCAACATCCGAAAAGCGAGACACACGACGTGAAACTGAACGCTCACGACAGACTCGATCAAGACGTAGAATAGATCTCAAGAAAGCGGAATTTCATTACGATAAAGACTGAGATTACAGAATGCATCGCGACGTTGTAATTGGTCCAATGACTACATAGTGCATACATTGTCGCGTTTTGAAATATCAGAAAGAAACGCCTGGCATGTGTTACTCCAATAGCAAAGTCAATTTGACACCATTGGCTGAGCCACTTTTAACTTACGTCGCTGGAACTATTCGGGAGTCTAAACAATTTCTACAACATATTCGTAAATACAACCCATGCTTTCAAATGACATCATTTCGAGCAACGAATATTGTGAGATATGATAATTTCATGCCCACATTTAAAGTGCAAGGACAAGTGTATCATCAGATTGGTTCACTTCTTCCAGTACCCGAACAAGAACCGCAATTTTTGCAAATTTATTTCATGGACAATATGGAAAAAGAGATTGATCGACGACGCGCATTAAGTATAGCAATAGATCGGGAAATTATTGCTGAATTACGAACATTACACCACGAGCACAACTCTATGGTCAGAGATTTTAAATCCGCGTTGGAGGAAGCGAGAGCGGAGGACTTGAAAATCATCACCGGGGCAGACAAAACGCCATCAAATGGGCATGGTAGACACTTCAGTGCTCCAATGGCCCCTGAAGTAGCAGCTGTAATTTTCGGAACAGAGATTACCCGCCGAGATATTGTTATCAGCAAACGAGATCAAACCAAGCAACGTATTGTTGAAACACAAAGATCGTATCCTGCACTTCAATTTCCAATACTGTTTCCAAGAGGAGAAGATGGATATCATCTGCAGTTGTGTCAAACTAATCCCGCCACAGGAACGCGACAACGAAAAAAGTTAGTTGTATGGATTTTTAGGCATACGGTACCATAATTCGAGCCCAACAATTCAACCATATCCTGCAGTGTCGTCAACTTTTTCAACAATTCATTGTTGACACGTACGCTAAAGTCGAAAGCGAACGACTCAATTACATTCGTTACAATCAATCGAAACTTCGAACCGAAGAGTATATTCATTTGCGAGATTGAATCGCGAATGATAAAAAAGTTGTTGACATTGGACAAATGGTTATACTTCCAGCTTCGTATACTGTAAGTCCAAGACACATGCAATAATATGCAGAGGATGCTCTGACATATATTCGCACATATAGACGTCCATATCTTTTCATCACGTTCGCGTGTAATCCATCTTGGGATGAAATCAAATATTTACTTCTGCCTGGCCAGCAACCATCCCACCGACATGACCTCATAGCGAGAGTTTTCAAACAAAAATTGATACTATTCATGGATCTCATCACTAAGAACCATATATATGGAGAAACCCGCTCCTGGATGTATTCTATTGAATGGCAGAAAAGAGGATTACCACATGCTCATATCTTAATTTGGTTGGTTGAAAAAATAACTCCTACTCAAATTGACGATATCATTAGTGCTGAACTACCCGACCAAGAAGAAGATCCAGAATTATTTGAAATTGTTAAAAAGAATATGATTCATGGGTCATGTAGCCTACACAACCCACATTCGCCATGCATGAAAGACGGAAAATGCACCAAAAATTATCCACGTCAGCTGGTCAAAGAAACGCCAACTGGTAGCGATGGTTATTCGCTGTACAGACGACGAAAACCAGATGATGGAGGACACACAACAACTATCAAAATCAAAAACGTTGATATCGAAATTGTAACCAATGGATTGTTCCCTACTCTCTTATACTTTCGAAATCATTCAATGCGCATATCAACGTAGAGACCTGCAATTCAGTTAAGTCGATCAAATACATATGTAAATACATACATAAAGGCAGCGATATGGCAGTTTTCGGACTTGCGAATCCCAATGAACCCGTTAATGAAGTAGAATAATTTCAAAAGGGACGTTATATTAGCAGTAATGAAGCTGTATGGCGAATTTAACTATTCACTTGGAAAACGGCCAACGAGTCTACTTCACGGAACAGAACGCACTCCAGAGGGCTGCAGATCCACCAAATACAACGTTGATCGATTTTTTCCCAATTGTGTACAACTGACGACTTCGGAAAAACATTGCTATATCACGAAGTCCAATATTACAGTTGGAATCAATCAATGAAGAAATTTTGTAGAAGAAAAAGAGGCGCTCGACATTCTTTGATAGCTGGAATATTTTCTACTGCCACATTGGGACGAGTATATACTGTTCATCCAAATAATGCTGAATGCTACTATTTAGGAATGCTGCTTCACGTGATCAAAGCACCAACATCGTTTCAGGCTATCCCAAAACCATCGATGGTCAAGAATGTCGGACATACAGAGAAGCATGTTTTAAACTTGGGTTGCTTGAAAATGATGAACATTGGGCATGCTCACCAAATACGAACTCTGTATATATCTGAAATATCTCTCTGCGCCTTCTGATCCGCCACATCTAGAGTAAACACAAAGAGAGTATGAGCGAAGACATACTTTTTCGAGCACGCAGAGACAACCCCAGCCTGGATGTACAGTATTCTGAAGACAATTTCAATGAAGCACTCACATCACCTGAAGATATGTGTTTGTCGATTAACCAAAAAAACCTCCATCAGCTGGGATTTTTTTCACCGGAACGTAACAGAAACGATGTTGTCAATATAGACGTGTTGCGAGAAAAACAATACGACGTCGATGCGCTACAAATTTATGTCGAGGCTCAGAAAATGCTCTTAACAACCGATCAACGAGTCGCGTACGTCTCAGTTATGGAGCATGTACGGCCCGGAAATGGTGGAATTCTTTTTCTTGATGCACCAGGAGGGACCGAAAAAACATTTCTACTGAATTTGATACTCGCAGAAATTCGAATGAAACACGAAATTGCTCTGGCTTTGGCATCATCGGGGATTGCAGCAACCCTACTCGATGGAGGACGCATGGCGCATTCGGCTCTCAAGCTGCCATTGAATTTAAATCTAGCTGCACATCCACTTTGCAACATCGGAAAAACATCCGGAATGGTAACTATATTGAAAATATGCCAACTCATTATTTGGGATGAATGTACCATGGCCCATAAGAAAGGACTTAAGGCACTTGATCGTACTCTGCGAGATTTTCGAAACGATCGACGTCCAATGGGCGGAGCTGTGATATGCTCGCCAGTGACTTCCGTCAAACTTTACCGTCATTTCAAGATCAACACCAGCAGACGAGCTGAATGCTTGCCTGAAAAATTCGGTTCTCTAAAGAAACGTGAAGAAAATTACACTATCGACCAATATGCGTGTGCATTTAGTTGCAGCTGATTCAGCACAAACATTTGCAACCAACCATTGGATATGGGTGACGGCAAATTTCTGGTTCATCCTGCACCACAGGAGATATCGTTCCCGCCCAACTTCAAATCAACTTCAGTCATCAATAGAAGATCTTGAAAAGAAGGTTTTCTTCAAGAACATCACCAACAACTTCAAGAATCACGATTGGCTTTGCGACCGGACTATCTTAGCTCCAAAGAATGATGACGTCAATCGAATCAATAATAGGATTCAATTGAAAATTCCTGGTGCAGTTACGGTGTATAAATACATTGACACAGTTATAGAAGAGGATCAAGCTGTTACTTATCCAGTCGAATTTTTAAATTCATTTGAGCCACCAGGAATCCCACCAATAATTCTCATTCGGAATCTGAACACGCCAAAGTTTTGCAACGGAATCAGGCTTTCCGTAAAAAAAAAACTAATGCAGAATGAGAGTAAAGCAACAATAATTAACGGCAAATGTAAAGGAGAAGATGTGCTGATTCCTCGCGTTCCAATGATTCCCAATGATTTGCCCTTCACATTCAAACGACTACAATTTCCTGTGGGTCTTGCTTTCGCGATGACAATCAACAAAGCTTAAAGGCAGTCGCTGCGCGTTGCCGGATTAAATTTAACAAATCGATGTTTTTCGCACCAAATCAGAAAACGAAAAATATTGTTTATCCACTTGCATTAAGGTAGATGTTAGTATTACTTTACATTATTTCCAGTTACTTCGATCACATATGTGAGAAGAATAGTCAAAAATGTATGTTATTATTAAAAATATTTATATATTCCATCATTAATTTATTCCAAGAAAAAGAATGAGTTACCTTTCATTTTTCAAAATTTCTCTACAATGTTTTATAGATTCAAGGTTACATACAAACTAAATATTTGGCACATATATAAAGTTAACATAACGCACCTGCATTGTTCAATTAATAAGCTCCAACATCATCTGACCGATCACCATGAAAGTTGGCAAATGTGTTTTTTTCATGGAGAAGTTTTTACGCAATCGATTTAACTCCCCACTATATCGCGCTGCAACTCATATGTTATAGAGCCCAAGCAACGCCGGATATATCAGCTAGTCTTCTATATATATAAAGAAGGATGTTTGTGGGTCTGTTTGTTTGTATGTTTTTTATACAAATCTACAGTTTTATTCCGATCTTGATAAAATTTCGCATACATGACCTTCAAAGCATGAGGAAGGTCACTGTCTACCTCAGATTTCGAAAAAATAATAATTATCGATAAAAAATCGATATTCATGGCAAGGCATATTAATGAGAAATATCTCATGACCAACAATGCAAGGCAAAGTTTGTACAACAATAGGTATCAACAATGGTATCAGCACGCAATTCACAAACACACTGCATGAACCAACAATATATATCTCATGACCAACAATGCAAGGCAAAGTTTGTGCAACAATAGGCCCATTGTGTTCGCATCAACAATGGTATCAATGCGCAATTCACCAATAACAATGAGCACACAATGATGATGTAATGTTAAAGCAATCTTTCCAAGAATTATAACAATGAACATAAAATGATGATGTAATATGGATAAGTTTCAATTTGTAACAATGCATAGAATTCCTGTTATTCAGGCTTTTCTTAGAAAAGAGAGTTCTTAGTACTTAACAATTTCTTGAAAATCTTTAAAAATGATCAGTAACTGGAGATAATGGAGAGTTAGCAGACTATTGAGAAAGAGTGGAAAGACGACAGAGGAAGCACTTCTTTAGCTCCGTGATGTATTGAGCAAATGGGAAGCAAGTAAATAGAAGAATCGGCGACCGCTTGACTGCACAAAGTGATGAATGGCCAAGTTTTGCTTCAACACATCGAGAGAAGAGTGGAAATTGCAACAACACTAAGTATACATCTGAGGTAAAATTACGTGAGTAAGAAATTATTTAGACCAGTGGCATCCTTGGAGAGGTCCAGCCATAGTGAGCCTTTAAAAAGATTTTTTTCGAATTTTCATTAAGAATTTTTACTGTATTAATTCTAAGCATTTTCATGTGTTTATTTTTAAGATACTGCAAAATTTAATTTAGTTTTTTGAGATTGTTCTGTTTACATCCAAGTGTAATTATTCCGGGCAACGCCGGGTACCTTTGCTAGTTTATATATAAAAGTGACTGTGTCAGATCGCTGAATGCGAGCGAGAGGAGAAGTGAAATGAGTCAACGATCTAACTCCGAAGAAAAGAAAAGAGAGAGGAAGAAGTAATCAGGAGAAGCAAGAGAAAGAAGTGAAAAACAGCTATCTGCCACCTAAGAAGAATCATAGACCGACCGGAAACAGCTAGAAAGGTGAGCGGTGTCACTCAATGGTTAAAATGAGGGACATGCAAGAAAGGCTCATTAACGATGCAAATAAAAAGTGAAAACAGAAGGGAAAAATTCAGATAGCGTTCCCACCCCATGGAGAGCATGAACCAGCGTCGACGCCCTTCAGAGGTCAAATACAGCGAATTCATCAATTGAGGAAATTCTCTCAAAGCAAAGGCAGAGTAAATAAGCGAAATCTCTGTCATCAACCCAAAGCCCGAACAAACGATGTCTGCTTAGCTAGTTTGTGTACAAATGAAGGGTCGTCTGCCAGGGGAAGAAAGACGCTAGCCGAGGAGGATTCGTACCCCCACGCCCATCTAATTTCCCAGGTAAGTGATAGATTGAGAATTTACAATAATCGAACTTTCATAATTCGAATCTAAGTTCTTCACGAAGTGAGGGAAAACCGAGCAAGACATAGAGCTTTGGCGGATCAAGTATCGACGTCAGCAAGCACATCGTGGAGACCCATCATCACAGAATCAGCCAGAAGAGAGGTTGAGCCCGAGTCTGCGTGAGGACTGACGAATCCTGCCCAACAAGACGTTGAACCCGAGCTTGTACGAGGGCTGACAAGCGATCGCCTGACACTGTGATTGCAAACCAAGCCCAGCCACTGATCAGGAAGGAAGCCAGCAGACCCCACGAATTTAGCGATTTCCCTTCGACTGCGAGCAGTGCAACAACAGCTGAGGGGTCAATTGGAGCCACTATGGTACCAACGCCGGACAATGAGGACCTAAGTAATTCCCCTATATCAGATTTGGCTGACGATAATTTAGAGGACAGCACTATTCGTGCTATAAGCTCCCTACCCGGCCCATCAGAGGACGACCACGGCATTGCATGCGCGAGCCACGCTTGGCTGCCCCTTCGCCATAGAGGGATTCTGATTTAACCCTCCGTCGAGCGCAACTGATCTAATAGGCACAGCTCTCGTATTATAGATCGCCTTCACCCTCCTAGATGCCAGAAACACTTGAACCTTTGTCTCTTATTTAGTGACCTTTACATACATATTCCTTAGTTCATGTCAAAAATTTTTGAGTAAAGACAGTGATAAAAGTGTTCTGTCAGGCACATTGCATCTAACTTTGCAAAGTTTCTGAGGCATGCATTTTTTCAAAATCCATTCACTAAATTGAATTATCTTATTCATTTAACAAATAAATGCTGTGAATATATAATTGTTTTCATAATAAGACATGGGTTTCCTAACGTGGCCTGTAAGGCACATTGCACCTCTCAATTATACTCCTCTTCTAAATTTTGTGAATTTGTCATTTTTTTAATAACTCTTACGCTTTAAATTAACAGAAAACTCTTAAAAAACTTTTTTCTTTAATGGAAAGATGATTTTAAAAAATAAAGAATAGATTTTATGGTTACAATCAGATCTTTTAATGGAATGTGCCTAACAGGCTCATTGCTCCTGAAGATGTGCCTAATAGTATTGTGCCTGACAGAAGGTTAATTCCTAATTATACAATAAGGACTTAATTTAGAAGATACTAAGAACATTAGGTATTCCTTTTAAGGACTCTCCTCACTACCGATTAAGCTTTGCTAATTAAGATAGAGCTATACTTCATCCATTTAATTAGCAATTTGCGACGCTGGACTAATATATGATCTCTTTTCGTCTATTGCTATAGATTTGGGCAACTCAATACTAAACCCACCAGGGTCGCCGTTATCCGAAATAGCATTGGCCAGATGATTAGGATTCTGCCCACACTTCGTGTCGCAGCTAGTGACCATAGAGGTCCGCTTTCCTCTGAGAAGTTTCTCGCCAATGGCTTTGACAAGAACTATTGAATTAATGACTCATTTAGATTGTTCTCAAAATTGAGCTTAACTACTTGTACAAACGTAATTATTAGAGAAGAAATTAATTAAAATTTCCTTTCAATTTTCATGTTCTCCTCCTTTCTCTATTCACGACCATTACAATATTAAGCAAATTGCTTTCTATTAAATTTCTCTTAATAAAAGTCGTGATCGTTAGGGGGATGTGCTTGGTAAGTTAGCAAGGCAATGCCAGAGACTAAAAATATAATTGCTTCCCCTAAAAAGAACTTTGCTAATGTGTGTCTTTACGAAATTTTTTTTTACATGTGGTGAATCCGCCTGAGGAACAAGCTTCAAAGGAAACGAAGACGATGCGGTGTTAATACAAATTGCAATGCAGAGAAAAGAGTAAAGAAGCAGAAGTGAACGGTGATGGTGAGAAATAGATATTACTAATATGGATTTAAAAGCGCTAGGAAATATGCCCTTTCCTACGTTCGATTCCCCAACACCGTGACTGCAAACCTAGCTCAGCTGCTGACCAGGGAGGAAGCTGGCTGACTCCACGAATTTAGCGACGCCCCTTCGACTGCAAGCTAATGGAGTCACGCTGCTACAAACGCCGGACCATAAGGACCTAGGCAATTCCCCTATCTCAGATTTGGCTGACAATAATATAGAGGACAGCGCTACCTGTGCTACGAGCTCCCCACCCGGCCCATCAGAGGAAGACCACAGCATTGCAAGCACGAGCCGCGAAGAGAACTCTCGCCACGAGCCAAGCTTGGCTGACCCCATCGCCATACAGGGGTACTGATTTAATTCTTAATTATATGATAAGGAATTAATTTAGAAAATACTTAGGACATTAAGTATTCCTTTTAAATACATTGTAATTATTAGAGAAGAAATTAATTAAAATTTCCTTTCAAGTTTCATGACCCTCCTTTCTCTATTCATGACCATTACATTATTAAGCAAATTGCATTCTATGAACTTTCTCTTAATAAAAGTCGCGATAGACTGTCGTAACTGTTACCTATACTCTATTTCATAAAAGAAGACCAATGAAATGAACCAATCAGAACACATGCTTAGTTATTCCGTTCATTGGACTTCAAAAATTTACATACGTGATAATAAAACATAACTCTTACAATAGAAAAATAATGGTTACGTGTCAATTCGTCGAGGGTCAACTCGTCGAGCGTCTTTTCGTTGAGAGTGTCAGTTGGTCGGGTGGTTAGTTCATTGGACGTCAATTAGTCGAACGTCAATTAGTCGAGGTGTCAGTTAGTCGGGCAGTCAATTTGTCGGAGACAAATTCGTCGGGTGTTTCAGTTGGTCGAGATAATAAATAAATGATCGGGAAAAACTTTAATAAAATTTATTAACGAAAAAATTTTTGTTATTAATTTCATTACTGGAAAGGTAACAATAAATGCCTTTACTGTTAAAAATCAGTATTTAAATACAGTTTTTGTAAACAATGTGATACAGAGTCTAAAATGAATTGTAGCTGCAATTAACGTGATCTTGTTGACAAATGGTCATGATATTTACCCCAAACTGCTTATATCGCTTCAGTATCCTTCAGTTGCTGTTTACAAAAGCTGTATCACATTGTTTACAAAAGCTGTATCAATATCACGTTGTTTACAAAAGCTGTATTTGAATACTGTTTTTAACGGCAATGGCATTTATCGTTTACTTTTCAAGTAATTAAATGAATAGCAAAAAAAAATTTTCGTTAAGAAATTTTATTAAAGTTTTTTCCGGTCATTTATTTATTATCTCCACCAACTAAAACACCCGACGAATTTGTCTCCGACAAATTGACCGCCCGACCAACAGACACCTCGACGAATTGATTTTCGACTAGTTGACGTCCGATGAACTAACCACCCGACCAACTGACACAGTCGACGAATTGACGCACGACGAATTGACCCTCGACGAACTTACCTGATACCAAATACATCGCTAGTGCATGCTTCTGATTGGTTTCTACTCTGACCCTAATTAAGGTCAACGGTCATCTTTTATGAAAAAGACTATATATATCAGGTTGCATAAGGTATTCAAAATCACTTGTCAAAATTTTAAACAAATATATCCATAATAATATACAGGGTGATTACAAAAGAACTTCACACTTTTAAAAATTTATTACATCAAAGCTATTCATAATATAGAAACACCATACACGGATTGTTATATAAAAACTCTGGAAGTTTATTGTTACACGTAGCATTACGTAACTTGAGGATGATACCACGCTCCCACAACGGTGGATTGGTCGAGCAAACAATAATCTGGAACTTGCAAAGTGGACAACACGGAGCCCCGACCTCACACCTTCTGATTTCTTTTTATGGGGGTGTGTAAAGGACAAGGTCTTCACCCTACCCTTTCCCTGTGACCTAGACGAGCTGAAAGAACGCATTACGGTAG
Source organism: Rhysida immarginata (assembly GCA_023313115.1). Lineage (NCBI taxonomy): Eukaryota > Metazoa > Arthropoda > Chilopoda > Scolopendromorpha > Scolopendridae > Rhysida > Rhysida immarginata. The sequence goes on along the minus strand of JAHWFO010018052.1, from coordinate 1,201,617 downwards.
CAATACGTGGGATTGATGGAGACATGTTAATGCGGGTTTGGGACGAATTCGACTACCGCATTGATGTATGCCGTGTCACGACAGGGGGGCATATTGAACATCTTTAACTGTGCCACAATAAACTTCAAGAGTTTTTCTTTAAGAGTCCGTATGTTGTGTGTTTATATTCTGAATAGCTTTAATGTAATAAATTTTTATAAGTGTGAAGTTCTTTTGTAATCACCTTATATAATAGTTAATTAAACCATTGTATAATACGTAAAGAGAGTATACACTTAACGAGTCATTTCTGATTTTCCATAGCCGTCTAGATCAATGTAGGCCTGGAGAATCTGACACATTTCCAATGGCATCTTATTAAAATTCTTGATAATTACAGCATGAAGTTGGTCATGTTCTGAATGACAATAACATTCTCCATTAGGTATTTCCAAAAATCAGATCTGGGGATCGAGCAAGCTACTCTATAGCTTTCTGCTTGCTAATCCAACACACTCTTGAGGCTGTAGCATTGAAGCTGGATGAGATGTATGGTCATTCTATCTCAAAAATCTAGGGCTGTTACCACTTAGGCAATAGAATGATCCATCTCTAAGTATCCACAATCAATGTCCTACAATTGCTAAATATTTGCAGATGGTTAAGATGCATGTCTCTTTATTTATGGTATATTTTCATCTCAAGCACATGTGTGAAAATACGTGTGTATATATACAGGGTGAGTCAAAAAAAGCCGGCGTGAGGGAAAAAAAACTACGTCCCAGGACAATAGGTTTTGTTGAATAAACCTATTGTTCAATACACCTAATACACCTATTGTTGCAAAAGCTATTGTCCTGGGACTTAGTTTTTTTCCTCATGCCGGCTTTTTTTTTACTCACCCTGTATATGTGTGCATTATAACGTACCTTTTTTGTGGCACAAAAAGCGAGGATCGTTTTTTTGTCTTTAATTTTAATATTCCAACGAACCTGTAGAAACTACTAAGTCACTTGAATTATTCGCTTCCTAGTCGGCCTCAATTTTTTAAGCCTGGTTTACTTTCGGCACATGCCAAGACTCCTACTCGATGCATAGCGTTTCAATCGGTTAGTTATCCGACAGTCTGTGCTTTCCAGCACTTGCTAATTTCTTCTCTGACCAATGGAAATTCCAATTCTGCTTCGTTTACTTTTAGGAGGTTAATGTGGCCCCCTCCGGTGTAACACGAATTTAAAGGGTTCACCTAACACTTTCTGGTGCGTTCGTATAAAGATAGTGGGTACTGCCTCTACTTATCTTAAAAGCAAGTCTAAAGGCTAATATATTAAGTCTGGCCAGACGAAACTTTAATAGGAATATTTGTTTAGGAGCAGTTACCTACAATCAAAATATATATAAAAGGTGAGACAATAAAATCACTTTTAATTCAATATATTCATTTTTGTAGAGCAGAAATATTGGATTCTTGCTTCCGTTCGGTTAAGAATTACGGCAAGCCAAGCGAGTTTAAATTGACCAACCACTAATTGATCCTTAGGTATTATCAATTGTAGTTGTAAAAACAAATCATAAAATTAACTTTCAACTCTTAGCCAAAAGCTGTTGTTGTAAGCTTGAGTACAATGCAATTCCGACTTAGTAATTTTCTATTTATCTTTATCCAATAAAATATTTTTATTGAATATGATATAAATGAATTTTTGGGGAAAAAAAGGAAGTATTTTTATCAGCTAAGATTTTGCTTTTAACAATTATTCGGAATTTAATATTTTTAATTGGCCCATTCTTAGACAACAATAATTTTTGCCCACTTTTCTTCTCTCGAGATTAGGGGTTATTTAAAACCTATCTTTTCAGGTTTATTTTCTATCTCGTTGCGTTCGGTATGACGCGTTGCCTCGAGCAACATTAGCTCGTGCTTTAGGTTATTTTGGTTTGGCGATTGATAATAATTTTTTTATTAGCGACAGAATCTTGAGACAGGCGAGTCAGAGATAGTCGGCCACTCCAGGCTTGTGAAGTCTGTGCAGGACCTTTGCAATATGTGATAGCTTATCGTCTACCGCAGTTCATTGGACTTAATCAGCAATGCAGTTATGTTTTCTCAGAGGTCTATTGCGACCTCGTGGATTTCTTTATTCCCGCAGGATTTTCTTAATGCTATTGTCCACCGACGATGTGGAGGAAAGAGATGTTTCTTAACCGCATTTCCTTTGCGTTTCAAATCTCAACTAGACAAGATGGCGGTTGCAGATATCCATTGCTCACCCAAGGACTCCGTTTGATGTTTACCTCAGAATGTTGTCTACTGTTCGAGTAGTTCGCCGTTGGGTGCATTCTTGCCAGAACCTGGACATGAATAAGATTATTTCTTTATTTTTCTATTGAACTCGGATTTCCTTATTGGATAAATGTAACCTGTTGTGGATACATTCGTAGAAATTTGAAGATTTTTTGGAATCGAACTCTCGTCCTTTAATCTTTTCGTTTGCCACCAGTTCGTCGTTTCCTTTTTACCTGATGAATCCATGCCACTTCGTGAGAATCAAACTTCCTTAACTTCTCTTCGTACTCTTTTGTTAAATGAATTCCTTTTTTAGCCATGTACGTTTTCCTGTTTGCAAGAGACAGTCTCAGTTAATCTTGCAGACCTTCTTGATTTTTGATTCTACCTCAACTTTATTGTTTAAGCTTATTTTATTCTTGATTTTGTTTTGTCGAATTCATTACCTTGCTCTTACTTCTTTAGTTTTTACATATTTAATTTTTGTTTTCGCTTTTCTTTTAGGTAGTTAGTGTGGTCTTTACCTCGTTCCTCTGTTTCCTACTGTGTTGTTCTTCCTTCCTGTTTTTTTGTAGAATAAAATGTTGCCGTGTCCCCGTTAAGTGTAAACTTCGTGTTTTTGGGGTGACGAGTTAAGCTTCATCATAATTTAATAAAACATGTAAACTTTGCCCTCCTTGGTTTCTGTTGTAATTATCATTTTTTAGTGCTTATTTCTTTAGTTTTGTTATATTATCTAATTTTTTCTTTTATTTATTTATTTATTTTTCTTCGTCTGGATCCTTTTGCCTATTAAAACTACTACTCCCTTGCATTTGGAGTCTCTCATCTGCTTACAAACCCTTCAGCTCTCGTCTTGGACTTGAGGTTATCCAAACCACCTTGGACTTGGTAGCTTCGTGTCCCGTCCACCAGTTTCAACGTCAGTCCGGCTCTAGTGATCTCTATTCTAATTAAATATATGCCTTTAAGTTTTTTAATTATTTTCTTTTTCTTCAATTTTTTTCACAGTTCCAAGCAAACGTTTGATTCGTTTTTTTTTTTTGAGCAGTTTCGCTACTGCGTCGCAGTGAACGTTTTTGTTTGGATATTACCTGAATTACGTAGGACTCACACCAGATGTACTACTCCCTGTGTTGGTTTTGTTGGTGGCGTAATCTTTACTTTTATTATTGTAAAAAAAATACCCAAATAAGATTTACCCAATTTTGTAATATTCTGTTTTTTACTATTCCTGGTAATAAAAATCAGCAAATCTGCTTGGAATTGAAAGACTATTTGTTCAACTCACACGACTGAATCATCTTCGATAATTAAAGAAAGGGGAAGTACTAAATAATTAAACCAAGTGTACCTTTTGGTCTCTAACCTTTGCTTAAATTTTTGCTAAATTTGAGTCTTAGCGGGGTTTTTTAATAACTGATATAACTAGGGGAGGTGTTGTTTGTTAACTTAACGGTAAGAGTTGTGGTCAACTTTGGGGATTGGGGGTCACTGAACCTGTTTTTTTTGTTTAGCTGTGCGTGTCACAAAAGGGGCACGCAACAGCATGCATGCATGCATGTTTTGTGTGAGTGCATTTGTTTATCATTGGTGGTTACGATATCATTTTTAAATATTTCCTCATAAATTTCCTCATAAGAAAAAATGCGTGGATTCTCCATAAATTTGTGTAAATTTCTATTCAAATTGCCTAGCTTCAACTGCATAAGCTAGAGAATTGAGCTTTTTTAAAACCTTTTATAAATATAACAACTTTCGATTATACGTACTAGTACATGTACATTAATCAATTTGAAATTAATGCTCACTGTATTTACATTATTATACGAATAAAACAACATGCTATTCAATACCTTATAGGTTTAATAATATTGCTACACACTTTCCAACGAAAGAAAACCTAGCTGAAGGTCGAGAAATTCCAATTAGCGAATCAGGGCGATTTAGGATCATTCAGGCAACTGCTTCCGAAAGTTTGTAAAGCATTTGAAATAAAGCAATTCACCCCTCCTTTGAATAGCCATTATTAGATGATGCCTGAGAACACCTATGGGTTAATAGATATCAGGAGGCACCTTGCCTAGTTTTTCTTTCGTTGGACAGAAGGTAACACTTTGTAATCTTTATATGGACATCCCATCTTTTGCTATTTCAAGTTACCACGATGAAATTTTCACCTGAAAAAGTTTCAATATATTTTTTTTCTATTGTAAGAGTCAAGTTTTATTATCAAGTATGTAAATTTGTGCTGGTGAATCAGCAAAGATCGTCAATTAAAAAGAAATGACCAATACATGTAGTAAATGTCAAATATTGCAAATTTTGAAGCAATTTAGATAAAGAAAATTTTGAATTTTTTTCATGACTAACAACAAGCCAATCCAAAAGAGAATGTCAAGTAGAATAATAATGTAACTGAAGGATATTCAGTCACAAAGAAAATAGATATGCAACGATAAAATAAATATTTATTAATAGAGACGTTTTGCAACCTAAAACGATATGCGAAATAAGAAAGGCGAAATCCGAAAGGTCACATTTCGTCTTTCTCCTTTCGTATTTCGTTTTGAGAGTTTTCGCACACGCGAAATAAGAAATGCGAAAAAGAGAAATTCCAGATTTTCGATACTGCCAACATCAAATTTTACTTGTACACTGCTCAGCTCACTCTGATATCTGATTCTCAGCATCATGGCAGCAAGGAGAAGTAAGTACTATTAAAGTTTAAAGCTATTATATTCTATAATACAGTATATCTAAAATATAATTGCGAAGCAGTTTCCTCGTCGGACGCCATGTTGCTTAATGCGAGGAACTTGCTGTCACATCGTGAAGGTTGTGCGCAGCACGCATGCGCGACGACAAATTTGGTTACCAAAGGGTGCAACGAAATTTTTTAGAATTTTCGTATTTCGTTCAACAAAACCTGGCATGACCAAACGGTACATGGCAGTCACATGACCAAAATGCCACCTATCGCATTTCGCCTTCCGTATTTCGCATATCGTTTGAGGTTGCAAAAAGTCTCTAATGTAAACACCAGGAAAACTGCAAATCAAAATCCAAAAATTGGTAATTTTTTTTTCTTACTTGATATTCTTGCTGACTAAACTGGGTGTTGAATTGTTGTCCAAACTGACTGTTGACATCCATTCATTGCACCTTGTGCAAAGTACTGGCTTTGTGTGCTGGAATGGAAAATTTGGGGTAGGAATTTTGTCGTGATGATGGATACTGAAGTTGCTGGTGGTTTGCAAACTGAGATCGTGGTTCAGAATATTGTTGAGGACCAGAATATGCTTGATGAGGAATTACATTAAGCGATATTATAATAAAAAATGAATAATATAAAAGTACTATAATATTTACAACAAATCATGTGCAAGAATAGTTCTTATGCCATTCCGCGAATAAGCCCTATAATAAATAGCTTAACACTTTTATTAGAGCCAAAATATTATATGCACGGTTATTCAAAAAGTAAAGCCGATTTTTCTGCTCTGGATTTAATTTATTTCTTTTAGTGTGCTATTTCAAAATGGCAATATACTTTTGAACCGTAGCCAACTAAATATATAAGATTTTTTAATAGTCTTTTTCGTCGGCTGCGATTTTTAGATTTTAACAATGTGTTTTTCATTTGTTGGAAACAATGAAACTTGTATTGCTGCTCGTCGCTATGGAAACGGGCATGGAGCAGGAGGACTTAGCATTTTATATATAAAATAAGATCATATAACAATCGATTCCTTAAGAATCAATTCACTGTTACTTTCTGTTCATCTTTTATGCATTGTTGACATGGGCACGCGCACGTGAAATCTCTTTGTCAAGGCTCAATAACTCAATAATTGTACTGGAATGAGCAATAAAATAGAAGTATATTTGGAAAGATTTACATGAATTTCCTCTGCTTATTAGTAACTTCAGCTACAAATAAATTCTCGATTTTAATATTACTTCTACGTCACAGCTAAAGCTCCTCCTTGGAATGTTAACAAGATTTTATTATCTATATATTTTACGCCTGATGAAATGTTTCCTCTCGTCTTGATTCCGCATCAGAAAGACTTTTAGAGCAAATCAATTCAAATCCTTATGAATTTTTTTCCTAAACTGATAAAGCAACCCCGAATGGCCCCTCCTTTTATCTGGAAGCAATCAAAGTGTTCTAAACTGATAAGCCACTACAAATAAAGCACAAACCTCGCCTTTTATGATCCCTTTAATAATCTAACAGATATTTATCTTCGAAACAATTTCAGTGTTAACTCGAAATTAAATACTCTTCACTAAGCTGCAATTTTGTTTATAAATTTGTTTTATACTTAGAGATATTATTAATTTATAAAGAACTCCATAATTATGAAATTTCGATGCCTTGACTTCCATATATTTAGAGACTTTAATATATCTTGTAGTTTAACATATCATACAATTTTGTATTTATTTATTTATCCAATGAGATCTACAGTATGCATGAATTTTAAATTTGGTAACATTTCTTAAAAAATGAAAGGAAACAGTTTTAATAATCACATTGGAATACAATAATTTTCTGAAATTGTTTTCATACTTAAAAAAACATATTTTAATAACTTCCAAGGGACATACAGAAGCATTTTTTTGCGCACAGGCATTCTTTGGAAGTGATAGCGCTACTGTCAGGTTAAGTGGATTCACGAGTATAGAGACAACGCCTCCTAAAGATATAAAGAAATAACATTGTATGACGTTTTCGCGCTCAGGCCTTATCTTTAGGAGGCATTGATAGAGATCGGGCATACTGCACGCGCGACATCTGCGGAGCATAAAACGAAACTACTTGAGGAGCGATTCTCCACACATGCTTGTAACTGCTCGTAGCTGCTTTTGTTTAATTAAGTAGAGGTGTTTAATTATGGCAAAAACTAATAAAATATGGGTTCCAGTGTGTGAATTTTGAATTTCTGAGACCTGCTGTAAAAAAGAAAAGCTTCCAATTAGCAGAAAGCAGACAAATTTGTGATAGTCGAGAAGAAGGTTGTGTTTCTTTTACACAAATAATTGCATCTGTTATCCCACAAACAATTATACTAAAGCTCCATACAAAGTGCAGGTAAGTTCCATTAATACAATATGGAAATCAGCTGTATTGTTTTCCATGATGTTTTCCATGATTGTTCTAAATTCCATATACATAAATGGGCCTCTTTGGCTTAGTGGTTGCGTGATCGCCGCTGATGCCCGAGGACGCGGGTTCGAGCCCGGTCGAGGACGACGAGAATTTTCAGGGGAAAATCCTGAGATCACGCACTTCCTTTGGAAGGGAAGTAAAGCCGTTGGTCCTGTGTAGTCGTTTGTCGGCTGCACGTTAAAGAACCCTTGCGGTCGTTATAACCATAATAATTGAAAGGGACGTTAATACCAATCAAACCAAACCAAAACTGTATATATAAGGTAAACAAAATATAGGGTGAACATAAATTATTGTCGGGGTTTATGTACCTTATAACTTTTGAATAAAAAATAAGACGAAAAAAATTATTACATATTCGCAAAGAATTACAGGTACATAGGAAGGATTTGTTGCTTCCCTTGAAACTGTCCCTGCAATAAAATTATCATTGCATATTCTGGAATGAATTTTCGGCCATCATTATGAAATTTTCGGCCATCATTTACAGAATTCTATTACTGTAAACATCACACATCATCATTACACAAAGCAATCTGCATGGTTGATACCAAATACACACCTTTGAATCTGAACAGTGTGTAGAACACCCATAACACTCCTACAACATGCACTAAGCTTTAATCATGGCTCGGAAAGCAAATCCACGGTAGCGAAAGCAACTATCACAGCGAAAACGAGGAAACAAGCACTGAATGAATACAAACAAAAACCTTTTTTAAAAAAAAATAAAAGAGGAAATAAAAAAATATAAAAACGAGGAAAAAAGAAAACAAAGTAATTTTAAAAAATAAAAACATATTATAACCCCCAAAAAACAAGTCTAATAATCATTCTTATTATTAAAATACTAGCATATTCAGATATAAAAATTAAAGCAAAACCACCACCACTATGCGCAATATCAAACCCAGAAACCAATTCCGACTCACCCTCAGCAAAATTAAACGGAGTACGATTAGTCTCAGCCAACATAGGTGACATCCTTCTGACCTCAACCAGCCGCATGTCGACAAAAAAAGTGTCAAACTTTTGGTTGAGTGAAAAGAGTCTCTTTGGGGAAACTGAAGGAACGATAATTGCCATACAAGACCAGGTTATTAACACGAAAAGCTACAGAAAATATATTATCAAAGATTCGACTGATGGGTATTGCAGGAAATGCCATATCGCGGAGGAAACCATCCAACACATCATATCCAGTTGCAAAATACTCATGCAGACAGATTATTTACACAGACATAACCAGGTATCCAACATCATACATCAACATCTAGCTAAGATACACAAGCTAAGGGACATTCACACTTCATACTAAAAATATATCCCTGACACTGTCTTAGAGAACACCACACATAAACTATATTATGACAGCTATAACCACTGACAAAACTATCCCTCATAACAGACTAGACATTACACTAGTAGATAAGCAAAACAAAGTGTGGGACTTCACCTCAGCAACAATGAGTTTCCAGTAACTGAGGATTGTAAACAATGGGGATGTGGCACGTGCTCACGATAGCTTGACACAATGGCTCTATAGAGTTGCTATGGTGATGAACTGCAAGCTAAATATAATGACTGTTTTGTTAAACATTTACGTTTACATTATACTTTTATGCTCCTCAAATATAATGTGTATCTCTTAATAATATACAACGTCTAATAAATACGTTTCTCTTCCATACGCATTTCTTCTTAATTCGTGACTTACATAATTGATATCTCCATCCCTAACACACACAATTTGCAAAAGACATACACTGACAAAATCACTAAATATATGGATCCTGCACACGAAATAAAACGCCTTTGGGAAGTGAACAGAGTACACATTTTTCCTATCGTTCTTTCTGCCACTGGGGTTATTCCACACTCGCTACACAAAAGCTTATTAACACTAAATTTAAACCCACACTCATACAAAACCTTACAGAAAGCCACAATTCTAAACACCTGTCACATAGTAAGGAAATTCCTACACCCAAACATCAATACTCCCACGAGTGCGTAACTCTCTCGCTCTTGCATTTGAGTCCCTCTGGAATTGGCTTCTGGACTTGATCTGGACTTGATCTTGACTTCCCCAAGCAATAATAATAATAATATAATAAAATATCTTTAAAAAGCCTAAATGAACGATTTTTAGCATCGATTTTTCATCAAGGCCACGTACTAGCCACTTTGTGCGCGATTGTGCTGAGACGTAGAGTTGGTCACACTTATATCAAAGACGCCGCCCTCGAGTTTACAGACTTGTTATTATTAGGCTATGGTTATATCCTCTCTCTAGGCTCTCTAGAGTGACTTCGATCGCAGCGCTGCAGTTTCATCAAAAATCCGCTTGACAGCTTGGGCGGCACCACAGAATAAGGAATAGGCACCACACAGAAACGACATCCAATGTTAACGAGTGGAAAGTGGATGACTCATGCTTTTGACGTCGTCGATAGTAGCGCACGCGGTGGTTGCCATGAGTGTGGATAACTGATCGCTATATGTTAACATTGCCCCTCGCGTGTATTTCGATGTTTAATAAAGCATTCTGTGTTAATATATATTAAATAGTAGAAGAAAATTATATACATAAAACACATCGATTACAATGAACAATGAAAAATATTTAAAATTATTATTATTTTAAAATACAGAAAATTACAATCTACTAGCCTAATGTGATTTGATTTGGATAATGGGTATGATATGTCCAAAAATATGTAGAGGCTTAAAGAGACAGATAGATAACATTATTTTATTGATAGAAAACGCTAGTGTGTATAGTATAAACTGTCTTGACTAGTTTTAATAGGAGTCCGATTTTTTTTTTCTTGAAAATTTTCTTTCCCTTTATAAATTTCAATGCAGTTCTTAAACTATCAATCATAGAGTCATATTTCTGTTTTTGTGAAGATGCCTATGGAATCTACTGTCAGGGGAAATATTAATTTCAAATTAATGCAAATAAAATAAAAAAAATACTGCACCCCTTGATGTGAAAAAAATTGAATAAAAAAACAACCATTTTTCACATTTCCGTTGATATCTAAAAAAACAAAAAACAAACACCAATTAAGGCACCTGTTTAAAACTCATACGAAATTGTAATATTACACCTCTCATTGAAAAAAAACATGATGTTTCTATCTCTTTTTTTACAAAGTTCTACTAAGTTAAATTAAGCTATACCCTCGCATGTTTTCACTTCTTTTCAGGAAAAATGGAAACAACGAAAATCAGTTATGATTATTTATATTGGTTAGGTTGCATTTTAAAAGTTAATTTGACTACCATAAAAATTAATTAATTATGTTTTCAAAATTTTGGCTACCGTTTTGTTGTCATGGGGTCATACAATAAGCTATTTGCCTTGTTGCTCTCCAGATCATTGCATAATTGTTTCTCTTACCTGCGAAGACAGAATAATCTATTAACCCAGTTCCAAGGAAGATAAAATAATCTTTTATTCTAGTTCCAGGAATCAGTTCACTATCAGTGCTTCCAACCAAACAAAATCGTTACAGATTGATATCTTGAAGAATTTTTTAGTCGTGATGTTATCAAAATTGTTGTTCTAGCGTCAATATTATTAATAAATTGTTTCACACAAATTCTTCTTTCATTATATAATAATTTCCTTATTTAAAAAGTTACACTAAAGTTGAGAAGCAAATATATGTTTTAAATTTAGCTATCAGTTCAATCATTTTATATTATTATAACTCGCCAAAGAAAAAAAAATACAGACATAAATTTTTTCAACGAGAGCTGTAATCTTACAGTTTTGTATGAGTGATTAAAAAAAAGCTTTTATTGGATTTTTTTTAGATATTTCGCTGGAAATTTTTTATTGTAAATTGCTTCTCTGCAAGCACTTTAAATGATGAAACCTTTAAATAATTTTAATCTATTTTTAAATGATATGAAAGCTTTCTGCAAGCAATTTAAACGACAATACCTTTAAATAATGTTATCCAGTTTTAAACAATATTATTCGTTTTTACATTAACAATATAAAAATATTTAGGAATATTTTCCAACCTGTAGTCTGCTTCTTCTGTACTGAACTGTTTTCTGCAATCACTGAAAATGATTTTATATAAATTTTATGTAATTTTAAATAATATTATTCACCTACTTAAACATTATAAACATACACTATATGATCACAAATATCCGGACACATGCCCGTTTGCGCTCTAGCCACGATTTCATGGAAATCAATAGGGCGTTGCACATCCCTTTGCCCGAATCACAGCTTCCACCCTTGGGGAAGACTTTCCACCAAATGTCGGTAGGTACTTTCCGGAATGTTCCTCCATTCCTCCCGAAGAGCGAGAATCAGTTCAGGTACAGAAGTTGGCCGATGTGATCTGGCCCGCAAGCGTCTTTCCAATTCATCCCACAGACTCTCTATAGGATTGAGGTCGGGATTTTGTGCCGGCCAACCCATTTCTTCGACCCCTGAGTCCGCAAACCACTGCTGTACACGCCTCGCTTTGTGGCACGGAGCATTGTCGTGTTGGTAGAGAAATGGCCCGTTTCCGAAAAATTGCCACAACGTTGGAAGTGCACAGTTGTCCAAAACATTCAGATAACGGTCGGAGTTCATGATTCCTTGCACAGGAACGAGCTGGCCCAGTCCGTACCATGAAAATGAGCCCCACACCATGACTCCTCCTCCTCCGAACTTGACTGTGGGCTCTGTGCACTCAGGTAAGAAGCGTTCTCCAGGTATGCGCCAAACCCAAACTCGTCCATCGGATTGCCAGAGTGTGTAGCGAGATTCGTCTGTCCACATTACACGTTTCCATTGGTCCATTGTCCAGTTTCTGTGGGCTTTGCACCACTCCAGACGTCGCTTGGCGTTGACCCTGCTGATGTGGGGCTTGTGGGCAGCAGCACGGCCATGGAATCCCATCGTGTGCAGTTCCCGACGAATTGTCATGGTACTGGCATCATTTGCAGAGGCGTTTCGAAACTCTGTGGCAATTTTTTCCGCCGAGGACTTCCGGTTGCTGCGGGTGACACGACGAAGCACTCGACGGTCTCTGTCCGTTAGTTTCTTGGGTCTACCGGTTCGTTGTTGAACTGTTGTTGATCCCCGGGTCTTCCATTTAATAATGACATCGCCTACTGTTGACTTGGGTATCTGAAGAAGGCTGGAAATGTCACGCACGGACTTGCCGCATAGGTGACATCCAACGATGGTTCCACGTTGGAACTCACTGAGCTCTGCCGAACGACCCATTCTTGCCAATGTCCAAGCAGAGTTGTGTCTGAAGGTGTGGGAAGCTATTTAAATGATTGTGCAAGTCATTATCATGTGACATTGGGCCAATCGATGATCTGTGAGGGGTGTCCGGATATTTTTGATCATATAGTGTATTTGTGAATAATTACCTACTTGTATTCAATCTCTTTTATCGTAAATATGCACATATTTTCCAAAAAATGCAAAGACGAATATTACCTGCTACTCATTTCAATGCTTTTGTGTGTGGTGAACCCATGACAACCGCTGGAAGCAGGTCGATCGCTATCACGTAACCTCTTTCCATTTTCCCCCATAGGACGTCACCAATTGTCGCTTCTGTGTACTCCTTATTCTGTGGCCACACTTAACCGAGCTGAGGACTAACTTCAGAGTGGGGGCTATTACTTTCCAAAACAGTTTCTAAATCGTAAATTGGAAGCATAGTTACATTGTCTGATCCTTCTATAATAGAACTGGCGTGCTTTTATTGAAAAATAAGCAATAAAGATGACCAAAATCAATGAAATGCGCAACCATGTGGAAACAGGAGGGGGTGTAGCCTGCTGTACTTTCTTTTTTATTACTATGCCTCCAGGCAGCAGAGTGGATGTGTCGTCATTAAGTTTCTTCATTGGAAAACTAGGACATACTGGTGTAACAGGGCAGAATAAACCCCCAGATAGATTATACGTGGGGTTAATTTATCCTAGGGTGTTTTATACCCGTAGTTCAGGATTGGCATCGTGTCAATCCCCGCTAAACTACCCACCACCCCTGTTGGCTACTTGACCAAATACGCATAGACAATAAAAGTGGTGGGGGTGTCGGCTACTTGACACTCCCTCTTCTTTCCCCCTTTTATTCTGGAAGCTTTTGACTTCCTCATTTAATTCAAGGTTTATAGAACTTGATTTAATTTGATACTTAAATGAAAAAATTTAAATTAGTAATTGAACTGAGAAATTGTAAAAAAATTTAAATTCGCTTTTTGATTAAATATATGAAATTGTAAAATCATATTTTCATTATTTGAAAAAAAACACATAATTTTAGAATTTGCTTTATAAATAATGAGTGATGATTTTAAAGTAGGATCTTGATATTCGCATTAAAAAGATATACGCGTTTTTTATATTAAAATATAAAACGTTTTACCGGATAAGTTTATGATTAAATTTGGTGCACATTTTTTAAAATTTTGATTAAGCAAGAGTCATAAACTCCTTGATTATTAGACATTATTAGAAATTATTAGACATTATTAGAAATTATTATACAATAAAAAAAAACTTTGACTATCTTATTTTTAATTGAATACATCATAAGATAGATATTTATTTTAAATTGTGCACTTTTTTTAAAACGTGAGAGAGAGAGAAGGGGGGAGGTCTGGCTTATTGCAACTTTACATATTACAGCAAAGGAATTCTTCATTCAAAAAAAAAAAAAAAAAGATAAACAGATTGAGAGAGAGAGTGATAAGATAATCTTTAATACGAAAGGAAGATGGCAAAACCCCATTAAAAAGTGTTAAAGTATGTAAAAAACAAACCCGTAAAAAACAGAAGAAGGATCTAATTTGATGATCTAAAGAGATGAATTCGGATAATGAAAATTTAATTTTTATCATCATCAAACGCCAACAAAAGAGCGGGTAATTGTAATGGCTAGACCACATTAGAAAATAAGAATAAAAGTAATATTTATTTATGTATTTTTTTATTTTTTATTTTAATTCATTGTAATCCAATACGTCCATCCAGAGCCTGTATGGCCTGAGGCCGATGAGCTGGGTCTCTGGATGGACCTGGATTAACGGTCCAATTTTCTTCAAAAGATTTCTTGTGCTGTTATGTAACATGTTTTAACAAATAGTTCATCAATAATACAAAAAATATTTGCAATAATAAGTTCAGAAAATAAGATATTTGTAATAAAATAAAGTTCAGATCCAACGATCATTTTGATTGTTTCGTCATTGTTTCGAATGTAAGGGTCAAATGACGTTTTAAATTTTTCAGAGATATTCGTTATATTCAATACTAAATTTTGATAGTGTAATGCTATTGTTGAAGTCACATTATTGGTAATTTATTTTAAGATGTCTTTATTAGCCTACCACTCTCTAAGAGTGAAGGCTTGTGTGTTCGTTTCAGAAACTCAATTTTTTTTTTTTGCTGAAACTGACATACAAAATCATGATTCGAAAAGACATGCTGAAATTTTGAAAAGATAATTCGGTCTGTATGTATGTGTCCAGTTTTTTGCAGCCAACTACGGCAAATAGCAGAACCAGAATAAATTATACATACATGAAACGTACGGTACCTTAAATTTTGCCTTGACGTATATTTTATGTCAATCGGTTAAGCCTTTTTTGAGATATTAATAATTTTCTAAAAATGAAGAAATAGCTATAGGGTTCATTCTCACCAACCACATGGTTAAGAGAATTAAAACGCAGTGATTGTGTTAAAACTTTGAAGTTAGAATCTACTTTCTTTGTCATCTGATTCCCCTTCTCCACCAAATGAAATTATAACACTTTCTACAGCATAATCCATTAATCCTGAAATTCCCAAAAGTTATTTCTATCTTTGTAACCATACTGGCATATATTTTCCTAAGGTTTCAAATTTACATAGCTCCTCTATATACGAAGGAGTTGGCTACAAAAAACTGGTCACACACTTAGACACATACGTACAGACGAATTTTTTTTTCAAAATTTCAACATATCTTTTTGAATCATGAGTTTTTAAGTTGATTTCAGCAAAAAAAAAAAAAAAAAGAGTTTCTGAAATGAACCCTTAGGCCTTCACACGAACCAGGGTCTATAGATATTCATGGTCATCGAGCACCAATGTTAAAATGAAGCTAAAGTTTCTAGCTCCCTGTAGGGCGGGAACAATCTACCCAACTGCGCCTGCAGCGCCACCATATCGGCAGACAGAAACTTTACTTTCGTATTCAGTTTCAATGAAAATCTCTATCGCAGGTAGCGGTCGGGAATAATGCAATATATGTGCCACCTGGCACGATCTGTTTTCCTTAGCTTCTCGAAACAATGGAAAATGGCCGAAGCTCGATGAATGAATATCTATGAAAACATAGGAACAATAAAGACATCTTAAAATAAATTCCCAATAATGTAACTTCAACAATAGCTATACACAATCAAAATTTATTATTGAATATAATGAACTTCTGTGAAAAATTTAAAACGTCATTTGACCCTTACAGGGCCATCATTATAATGGGCCCCAGCATGGAAAAGTCACCTGACCATGTTAGTCCGGCCAACAATCCAACTTTCATTATTTTAAACAAACGAAAAAATACTGATTTTTAAAATGCAAGATGGAAACAAAGAAGATTACATTTTTACTTGGACTAGCATGATCAGGTTACTTTTCCATGCTGGGGCCCGTTACATCATTGACCTCGACCCTTACATTCGAAACAATGACGAAACAATCGAAACGATCATCGGATCTGAAATTTATTTTATTGCAAATATCTTATTTTCTGAACTTATTATTGCAAATATTTTTTATATTATTGATGAGCTGTTTGTTGAAACATGGTACATAACAGCACAAGAAATCTCTTGAAGTATAAAATAAATAAAATATTACTTTCATTCTTATTTTCTAATGTGGTGTAGCCCTTACATTAATCCTGCTCTTTTGTTGGCGTTTGATGATGATAAAAATTAAATTTTCATTATCCGAATTCATCTCTTTAGATCATCAAATTAGATCCTTCTTCTGTTTTTTACGGGTTTTATTGTACTATGTATTTAACACTTTTTAATGGGGTTTTGCCATCTTCCTTTCATATTAAAAATTATCTTATCACTCTCTCTCAATCTGTTTATCTTTTTTTTTTTTGAATGAAGATTTCCCTTGTTGTAATATGTAAAGCTGCAATTAACAAGACCTCCCCCCTCTCTGTCACGTGTTAAAAAAGTGCACAATTTAAAATAAACATCTATTTTAATGATGTATTCAATTAAAAATGAGATATTCAGAATTTTTTTGATTGTATAATAATTTCTAATAATGTCTAATTAATGAATTAATCAAGGAGTTTATGATTCTTGCTTAATTAAAATTAAAAAAAGGTGCACCAAATTTAATCATAAATTTATCCGATAAAACGTTTCATTTTTTAATATAAAAAACGCGTATATCATTTTAATACGAATATCAATAGCCTACTTTAAAATCATCACCTATTATTTAAAAAAACAAATCCTAAAATCATGCGTTTTTGTTCAAACAATGAAAATATGATTTTACTAATTTCATATATTTAATCAAAAAGCGTATTTAATTTTTTTATAATTTCTCAGTTCAATTACTAATTTAAATTTCATCATTTAAGTTAATCAATTTAAATGAGGAAGTCAAAAGCTTCCAGCATAAAAGGGGGAAAGAAGAGGGAGTGGTCAAGTAGCCGACACCCCCACTACTTTTATTATCTATGCGTATTTGGTCAAGTAGCTGATGGGGGTGGTGGGTAGCTTAGAGGGGTTTGGCATGATGCCCATTCTGAACTAGGGGTATAAAACACCCTAGGATAAAGTAACCCTGGTTATAATCTATCTAGGGGTTTATTCTGCCTTGTTACACCGGTTTTTGAACCTGTTGCATCTCTACATTGGAGTCTACGTTTCTCCATGTTAAATGGTATTATAGTTCTATGAAGAATGAGCTGTAATTTAATTTCTGACACTTTTTTGGGGCCTCAGTATTTTGCTTGTAATAGCGTAGTGAGTGGAATATTTCTATTCGGGCTGGAGGCTTATTTAACTGAAGGAGTAGGAGATTTTGATTGATGTTTATTTAACTCCATCGCAAGGGCTGTGGCGTTAATTAGTGGAAGCCTGTCTTCTCATCAGAGTTTCATGGATATATATATTTTGTTACGGATTCTACCATCGAGTAATGTTGGTCTAGATGCAACTCGTTCTAGCCTTGTGTGAACTCTAGCATGTAGTGGACAATTTATAAGGGGCTTATTTCGTATTGTGTTCCCTTAAATTTATATACTTGGTTGATTTATTTAAGCCGAGAATTAAGTCAAGAAGTGTTTAATTCTTCATAGTAACAGATTAATAAGTTTACATGTTAGCTGTCATATCATTCTATTTATTATTGTCTAATTGTGGCTTCGATTGTTTGTTCTTACTTGTAGTTATCGTCTTGTTTCTGCGCTACAATGATGCAGATTGTTGGAGCTGCTGATATTTGTGCTACAACCATTCGTCGACACTACGACCTACAAAAATATTAAGTTTATCGGTACTGTAGAGTTTTGTATGGTGTCCACTGTGTGTGGCTAGGCAAAACCTACCAACGAAGTGCTACATTGATTTGGGATCGACATGCTCCACGATTTAAGATTACCTGCTTTAATGTAAAGTTAATTTTATTATTTGTAATTTTTTATTGTTTATCATGCTGACGAAGTGATCAGCCATGTATTATTAGTTTTATTGGATTACGTTCATTTTAATTCAAAATAAAATTATTATTAATTTGCACCTTTTTCACAGTATCACATTAAATACACATGACATGAATTGGCAGCACCACCATTTCAATTCTTTATAGGTGGTGTTGGCTTTGGTACCAGAGAAGGTCTTCAACAGTGGCCTCTGGATATGCCCACCCTCCCCACCCTGTTCGTCTTGTCAGCAGTGGACAATATATTTTGTCGAAGGTGCACTTAAACAAGAGGAATACGACTTCAAGAGAATCATGATCAGAGCACTTTGTAACCAATTAAGAAGATGTCAACGTAAGTGACTCTTTATTATTCATTTTGGAGGGAAGAAAAAAAAAAGTAATAATTATGGAACCAAACAATTCAAAGAAAATAATTTATTTTCTAATGGAGTTAGAATTCTTTAACGAGCCCATTGATATTCATTTAGCTAAATTTAATGAACTGATGAATGAACATAATATTACGGATTATAAACGTATTCGTGATTATTTAGAGATGACACTGCCGTTTCATGTACACAGTTATTTAAGTGGAATTAGGGTGCTATCACGCTTTGGGTTTAAGTTTGACGTAAGGAAGGTTTGTTCCTCGAAAATCCAGTTTCAAGGACCAAACTCTCTTTACCGTCTTCACTACAGCAAAATTTCGATGTGTGAGGCGAGATTTCTACTCAGCATTTTAAGGTAGCCGTCGTCAACATCGTTTACATTTCCTTAGAGAAATGCGATTGTGAGATCTCATTAATCTATGGAGCGTTTAGACCAAGAACAATTCAAGAAGAAATACTGGCTGGCAAAAGAAATTGTTGTATCAATTATCAAGGAAATTGGCGACAGCATTAGTGGAACTCGGAACAAAGGGGGGGAAGTCCCCACGTTTTTCAGCTTCTTATCACTTTACGTTTCTTCTCAACAGTAAATAAACTATTTTTGTGTAATAAATAGATTAAATAAATGTCTATTAGATTTGAGAAAAAATACTAAGTTACTCTCTTTCAAATACATAAGTTTTATGTTTAAGGTTGCTGCAAAATCGTAAATTGCGATATAGGCCTACATGATTTCCCACAGTCGATGATAAGCAATGAGTGGCAACGGCGTTAGGGAAGCGATGGCCGGCCGACACGTATAAGGTTTCCCCGGCAAGACGTAGTGGTTGGCATGAGGGTGGGAGGTTACAAGATATTATGTTCGTAGAATGAAATAATAAAAAATTAATGTAAGACAGAAGTAAATGTATTTTTAGAAGACGCAGCTGATAAAGCAAAGCATCTGCAATAAAATGCTCACTTTGTTAATTTTCCAGTTGAAAGCATTTACGTTTTGTCCAGTTCTTTTTAAATAAAAAGAAAAGGTCCAGGAACAGCAATATTGGTAGCGTCTTTATTAATGTTCAACGCGTTTCGAGTATTAACTCATCATCAGGAACTGTGAACGACTACAGTTCTTTTTGTCAAGTGCATAATCGCAACATGTAAACCTTAGGTCTTGACAAGTAAACTGAAGTTTTAGCATTTCAGACAATTTTTTTCTTTTAATCAATTTTATTTTCAATCTTATTGGATCACAAATATTATTCAATCCCTACGTCTGATGCTTTTGTGCCAATTTTAATTAAAAAATTGAAATCGTGAGATCTTGGCCATATCATAATCTGTTAAAACATTTCTGTATATTATTACAGACAATATAAACTAAAGAATAAATCATAAGATGTTCAGTGAGGGTTTTATTGTTTGCCAACCTCAGCTGTATAAAATTATTGATGAAAAATAGGATAGAAAATAATATAAACTTTCCTGTTAGTAATTATTTTTCATCAATAATATAAACTATCCTGTTAGTGATTTATTTTATTATAATAAATGTTTTAATATAATTTGTTTATTATATAATCCATCAACAATTATGTTCGACCGGTGAAAAATTTTCTTTTTTTCTGGCCATTAGAAGTTATCAGTTATAGTTATCGGTCAGAAGAAAACATTTATCTGACAAAGGAACATCTCACAAAAGGGGTTACAAACCAAAATCTCGCATCTGGTTGTGATTTCTAACTTAAAAAAGATTCAAATATCCCGCAGGCATAGATTGCTTAGCAACGTGACACTTCACCTGCCAAAGTTTCGTCATATCCGTTATAAATACCCTCAAACCAATAACGAGTTTTCTCGAGGACAGGTTGAAGGACTCATCATATAAGGAGGGAAAGAAAATGCAAGCTTGAACGGAACCAAACTTTTTCGAGCAGACCTTGTGCGTCATTCCTTATGTGAGGAAACCTTATTCCTTCATCAAGGAAGAGAAACTGAGCGAGGTCGTCCATTTTGAATTTACTCGCTCTGAGGAGAAAAAGCTCCTTAAGGTAGCTATTCTGAATATGCGGTAGCTACCTTAAAATGCTGAGAAGAAATCTCGCCTCACACATCGAAATTTTGCCGTAGAGAAGACGATAAGGAGAGTTTGGACCTTGAAACTGGATATTCGAGAAACAAACCTTCCTTAACTGAACGTTAAACCCGAAGCGTGATACCACCCTTAATCCTCAAAACTTGCAAGAACTTTATGTGGAAGTAAAGCGTTTCTTGGAAATTCGCATTCAACAAAAAATGAAACCAGTAGAATGAAGAAATCGTGTTTAGTACAGTTGATGCAATTGAAGAGGAGGACAACACGATAGTTAATCTTGTTATGGAAATTTATTTACAAGCAAGGAGAAGAGGGGATTCGTTAACGGAGGTAATTAGTAAAAGTCAAATATTTTTTGAAACTAAGAAAATTGAATGTAAGAATAAGAGTGCTACCGAATATTTAAATTTAGATCATATTCCTATTTCAAGCGCTAAATTGTGTTCAAGTAAGCAAGAGAGAAACTGTTATCAGCTTTACGTTATTAATGAGCAAAATAATTCAATTCAAGATAAGGAATCAGATGCTACGGTGAATGAAGCCATCATAGTTTGTAAAGACTATATCATGCAGCATTTGGACTACGTATGCATCAAGGTTGAAATCATTTGTAGAATTGATGGATCAAGAGACGGTTAATGACAGTGAATTTAACGCATATGTTGTGCAAATGACCAAGATTTGAATGAAATTACTAAGATTCAGTTAATGTCTGAAGCAGAATTGGAGGAAATGTTAAAGCTTCCTAGTATCAAAAAACACTGTTCTAAGAATGAAGATGGATTGGAATGGGCACACGATTATTCCAATCTTCAACAGGCCTTACAAAAGAGTCTTGTGCACATAAGTAATTTAATTAATTGTAATTGTCTGGTGAGCCCAGTACCGGAATATGTACAGGTTGAATTTAGTTCGGTAGTTTCGCAACACTTAGATAGAAATGAGATGCTATTGCTTCCACTGAACAAAAGGAAACAAGAATATTTAGACATTCAGCAGGATAAATATATAAACTCGCCTCGGTTAGAGAGTGCGGATTTCATTCAAGATGTTATTCCTCAAGAGGCAACAATTCAAGCATGTAAGCACAAATCTTCACAATCCTATGAAGATGAAAGTGAAGAATCAAGTTTGGATGAGAATAAATATTTAAATAGGGAGGAACTCAGTCGTAGATCTTCTGTCAATGAGTCACTAGGTATCAAGAATTGAGTTACTGCAGTGCTGGAGTTTATTTATCGGGAGGCTGCAAGTCAAACAACATCATTGGTTACAAATATTACCAATGATGAGATTGTTCACAAATTATTATTTCAGTTAGATCATTCTCTTACAATAATCGATAAGCTTATCAAAATCATTAAATATAAGAAATTGTAGCGAAGGTAATACTATAACCACAAGGAATTATACAGTTAAGCCAGCATCGTTTAGTAATGTTCATAAAGGAAATCAATGCAAACAAAAAGTTTCAAGTTCGTAATGATTATTCCAAATATCAGAATAGGGCTTTTAATGGACATTACGGCAATTGTGACAAACAAGAGTCTCAAAGAAGTATTAATAAGTATATTCAAAATTTTTGCAACTTCATCAATTCTAACTATAAAACTCGAAATAAGGCTCTAAAACATACAGAATCGTTGGATTTGCCTATGATATCTTCCAGTGCAAATATATTAAATGGCAGAACAAAAACAAATAAGAACCATAATAGAAATTATTTAAATAGTAAAAATAATGGTAGGAAGCATCAAGATCCTAAAGACACGATCTTATCTGCTTAAAGCAAGAATAAATGTTGCTTGACATTGTATGTTTGTAATTTGCAGAGCCAGGATCAGGACTCCTTAAAAGATATCAAGGACTTGAAAACGGTTCATCCTGTTCGCTAAAGAATATTTTCCAACGGCAAGTTTGGGCCATTCAGGGACTTTTTTCAAAACAATTGGCATCAAAGTAATAGAAGCTTGCAGTTTCGTTTACACTCGCAGCAAAGAGAGCGGGTGAGCATATTTAATTTTATTTATTTATTTATTTATTTATTTATTAATAGAAAATTCTTACAGAATCCGACCAGGGCCAGTATGGCTCAAGGCCGACATGTTAGGTCCCTGGTGGATTAAACGATAAATACACATTGGTAAATTAAACAGATCTAGGTTAGTGGGTTAGTAGGGGAATTAGAGAGATATTTCTTTAGCCTATATTTAAAAGCAGTCAAGGAGGGCGAAGAACGGATTTCATTAGGAAGGTTATTCCAAAGCCTAATACTAGAGTTGGTTATACTTTTAGATTGATAGGTGAATTTGGTCAAAGGGATAGTTAATGTGTCATTGTTGCGGAGATTATATGGACCGGGTGGTTTGGGATTAAAAGAGTTTAGGGGAAGCGAAGAGATAATTTTGTTATTTAATGCTTTAAAAATAAAGAGAGCGAGATGAAAAGAATGTAAATGATAAATAGAAGTGATGCCTATTATGGGGAATAGATGTGAGACTGGATCGGATTTTTAAAATTTGAATAGAATACGGACAAATCATTTTTGGATACGATATATGCGTTTTAAATTAGTTTTAGTGGTAGTGCCCCAAAA
Organism: Rhysida immarginata; assembly: GCA_023313115.1. Lineage (NCBI taxonomy): Eukaryota > Metazoa > Arthropoda > Chilopoda > Scolopendromorpha > Scolopendridae > Rhysida > Rhysida immarginata. The sequence continues at coordinate 1,178,394 of JAHWFO010018052.1, read as the reverse complement.
TTGAATACCATAAATGAGGGAAGATTGAATAAGGCCAAAATAAAGAAGAAGCAAAATGTTTTTTGGTAGATAATGAAGTCGAGAGAAAAGACCAAGGCGGTAGTTTAAGGTAGAGGCCAGAAAATTAATGTGAGCGTCCCAAGATAAGTTGTATGAAAGGAAAATCCCCAGGAATTTAACACTTTTAACAGGGGCAAGTAATGTAGTGTGATATAGTAAAGAAAATTTGAGGAGATCGAGCTTCTTTTGATGGAAAATAATGTATTTCGTTTTCTCGAGGTTTAAATGAAGATGATTTTGTATATTCCAACTTCGTAAATTACTAAGTGCAATGTTAAGAGTATATTGAATCGCAGGAAGGGAGTGGTCAGAGCAAAGTAAAGTTGCATCATCAGCGTAAAGAATCATGGTTAGAGGAAAAAGTGATGAAGGAAGGTCATTAATAAATAGATTGAAAAGCAGGGGGGATAGGATGGAACCCTGAGGGACACCTATATTACGGGTTAACGTAGTTGAAGTTTGATTACAGAGGGAAAGAGTGTATTGTCTATCTTTCAAGAAGCTGGAAATCCATTGAAGAGGGGGGCCTTGAATATTTTAGAAATTGGTTAGTTTAGATAGTAAAAGATCACGAGGAATCGAATCAAAAGCCTTAGAGTAATCTAGAAAAATTGCCGCAGTGATTTTGCCCTTGGTCATGTTAGAAATAATATGTTCGATTAACTCAAAACAAGCCGTGGTGGTGTTTCGTTTAGGTGAAAACCCATGTTGACCCGGGGAAAGGTAATCGTTAGTGAATATATGTGAGGAAAGCCGAGAATTAAAAAGTTTTTCAAAAATTTTTGCAAAAAGTGGAAGAGTGGAAATGGGGCGATAGTTAGAAAAATCCGTGCGATTACCTTGTTTAAAAATGGGTATGACTTTAGCGGATCGGAGGCGTTCAGGATATACACCTTGTGAGATAGAAACGTTGAATAGAATGGTCAGTGGAATAGAGAACCCAGAGCATGCACCGATCAGAATGACCGGATAGATGCCAAGAATATCTGGGTTGAAGGAGGACTTAAAATTGAGGATAATGTTGGAAACCTCCTCTGCGTCTGTGGGCTTAATAAACAGACAACTGGGTTTTGGTTGAATGTATTGTGGGTACTCCGAATTAGAAGAAGAGGTAGCAGGGGGTTGAGGCAGAAGGACGTTTAGAAATGAAGTTAAGTAGTCTAAGTTGACAGTGGAAGGGTCTGAGTACGGGGTAATGGGGGGAGAATGGCCATGAAGTAATTTATTAATAGACCTCCATTTCGCCTTATTATTAGATACCCTATTGAAAAAGTTGGCAAAGTAGGATTGTTTCGCTTCATTTGTACAAAACAATCTCACGCGGTGGAAGCAGGGAGCCACGGGTTCGAGGCTTTTCTCTGACAATCTACTGGTATAGTAACTTCCAGCGGGGAACGTGCTACCCCCGTCAGGAAAATGTGACTGGTCGGATGGAGAAGGAGTGAGCAAGAGGATTTTATGGGGACTCGGTATGCAGCAACGAAGTGAACTGGATGGGAAGAGAGGTGCCTGTGTCTTTACAAAGTTGGGGCTCAAACGAAGGCTCATGGAAAGCATGAAATGCGGAAAATCTCTCCTCGGCTACTAGGCGTGAAAACGGGAATTGAAACCAGGAATCCTGGAGCAGTGAAGGGCCTTGTAATGAGGTCGACCCAACACACAATAGATTCCACTCTCCGATAAGCAGGGAGCTTATCGCTTTAAATTTAGTGCAGGAGAACTATGTTGAAGAAGGATTGAATGTGAACTCTAATGATATTTCTAATGAACATTTCTTTCCGTTAATAGGCAAGGCTGAATGCCGTCATTGTGGAAAGGAGAATTCTGTCTTCCCTCTAGGCAGCAGAGTGGATGTGCCATCATCACGTTTCTTCGTTAGAAAACGAAGACATAGTGGTAATAATTCCCGTTTTATTATCCTGTTGCATCTCTACATTGAAATCTACGTTTCTCCATGTTACATAGTATTATAGTTCTGCAAAGAATGAGCTGTAATTTAATTTCCGACACTTTTTCGGAGCTTCAGTATTTTGCTTGTAATAGGGTAGTGAGTGGAATATTTCCATTCGGACTGGAGGACTATTTAACTGAAGGATTAGGAGATTTTGTTTGATAAATTTCCTCCATTGGATTTTAAGCAAGGGTTGTGGCATTAATTAGTGAAAGCCTGTCTTCTCATCAGAGTTTCATGGATATACAGGGTGTTTTTGAATTGAGTTTTTTGGGAGATGATAGAAGAGGTCCTTAGAAGTATTTTTTGTCATATGAACATGGGGTCCCCGCAGCTCCGTTTACTTACAATACTGCATTGAACAATCAATTGACATCGGGACGCGGTGTGCGTTGGTAGGCTAGATTATTTTATTTTTAACAATTAACACAAGCAATCTACTGTAATAACGTTTAAAGTAATTGTTTGCAAAGAAATTTCAAGGTGCACGTGCTTGTTTGTTGAAAAGTCTTAGGACAAACTTCGTCAAGGAGATTCCATGGTATCCAACCCCTTTGTAAAATACGATTAGTCCATATGTAAATGAACTAATCACATTCTGGGAAAGCAGTAGGTAAAGATTTGTTTTAAAAAGTTCACTTGATGTATGAATCATTTTACATGGAATGATTATGCAGACATGCCTCTGTTTCTCGGTGCTGCTGGTACCATGGATGGTGCAAGGCCTTTGTATGCTGAACGTTATCCCAACAGAATTCTTCCAATTCACGAACATTTGGTGCAGTAAATCGTCGTCTAGGAGAAACAGGCGCATTCGCTCATTATAATCATCAGCGTGGACATCGTCGGTGGTTACGCTCCCCTGAATTAGAGGATGAAGTTTTGGAAAGGTTTAACCGAAATCCATCGACAAGTACTCGTGCGGTCGGAGCTGCTTTGAATACTAGTCATACCACCGTATGGAACATTTTACTTGCAACATCCGTTCAAGCTTCGAAAAGGTGCAAGAATTATGTCCCAATGATCATGATCCCCGGCGTGCTTTCGCGGAATGGTTTATGAAGCAACAGAATAGGATTCCAGACTTTCTTTCCATGGTTTTGTGGACAGATGAGGCAACGTTTACATGAGAGGGAATGTTCAATAGCTATAAAAGTCATCTGTGGTCTCATGTCAACCCATTTGTAACACATGTTAACAGTTTTCAGCATCGTTTTTCGTTGAATATTTGGGCTGGCATGATTCACAATGGCCATATCTCCTACCGTCTTAACGGGCAAACATACCTTGGTTTCCTGAAGGAGGAGCTCCCTGGTCTTCTTGAAGATGTTCCACTAATGACCAGACATTTGATGTGGTTTCAACAGGATGGCGCACCTTCGCATTACACAAGAGCAGTTAGAGATTATCTAAATGAGACATATCCTGGTCATTGGATTGGATGGATTTTTTTTATGGGGAAGCATAAAATCAATGGTGTACTCCGAACCCGTAGATATCGAAGAAGAATTGGCAGCTCGTGTTGTCGCGGCAGCAGGTGACATCAGCGACCGTGCAAATCAACTGTTTCCACGCATACATCAATCCATCATAAGGCGTTGCGAATTGTGCTATGAAGCAAATGGCGGTCATTTCGAACAAATACTGTAAAAATCATACAGTAGATTGCTTGTGTTAATTGTTAAAAATAAAATAATCTAGGCCAACCAACGTACACTGCGTCCCGGTGTCATTTGATTGTTCAATGTAGTATTGTAAGTAAACGGAGCTGCGGGAACCACATGTTCATATGACAAAAAATACTTCTAAGGACCTCTTCTATCATCTCCCAAAAAATCTGTACTCAATTCAAAAGCACCCTGTATATATTTTGTCACTGATTCTACCATCGAGTAATGTTGGTGATTGATACAACTCCTTCTGAATTGATGCCTTGTGTGAATTCTAGCATGTAGTAGATAATTTATAAGGGGCTAATTGTGTATTGTGTCCCCTTAAATTCAATGATGTGAATAAAAGAACTGGATTGCGAGCGTGAAGCTATCTCCCACTCAGCCATGCGTACAGGAGTTTCCCCGACAAAAGTAGTCGAGCGATCTGAATTGTGGGAGAAAAATTCCTTTGCCCACATGTGAGATATTGATAGCTACCTGAATTGAAGATAATATTAGCAGAAAATTAAATTATTGTGTCATACAATAACAAAATACTGGTTTGTACTAATGCTTATCTTTCATTTAATGACATGGAAATTATTTATTTATATAGTATTTTATTTTTTTCGATCCCTGTAATTCAGTAATCGTTATTCGCAGGTTCGGGATTACCTGAACAAAAATAAATTTGGAACAAAATATAGAACTTTAGTGTTGTAGGTAAATTTTTTTTGATAAAGTGATAATAGATCGTGGAAAAAATAATTCATGCTTATAGTACAGTAGAGTCCCGATTATCCAACACAAACGGGCGGATCGTGTATTGGATAAATGAAAATGCCGGATAAAACGGAACTTAAAGAAACTCTTAATTCTTCAGTTATTGAATTATATATTATTTGTGAGGATATATTATGTATAATTGAAAGATAAATGTTTCAGGTGATTTACATTCTATTCAATTAAAGAAAAAATTAATTACAATGTTTTTAAATTTTAGATTTAAAATTTATTCAAAAACTTTAACAAATGAAGCGAAACAAAACCAAGAATGAATGAGAAACAAATTGAAAAAAATTATAGCATTCGCCAATATGTAAATTACTTCAATTTATTTTGTTTAAAAAAAATATTAATTTAAATTCGTTGTATTAGATTATTGTATAATTATAAAAGGAAATTAGCTCACAACAGGCTCATAGAAATTCTAGTCCAAACCCGAGATCACGCCAAAAATTAATAAATTATATAATTAATTTTTTTTTATCTCTCTCTGCCTCTCTATTTGTGGCAACAATGGGCTAATTTAGTCAAAGTAATATCAATTATTTAGTGAATTGATGACAATACTAAAAGTCCAAAAAGTAATACCTGTTTGCTAAATTAAAATGAAAAAAAACTTAAAAATAAAGGGGGTTTTAATTTTACCAGGAATAAATAGCAGATAATTTTTTTTATTAATCTTAATAATTGAATACACAAATTATTGGAATAATAATTTCGTAGCGCATGGATGGTGGAAAAGTTCAAATAAAGAAGTAATTTATTTTTTAAACGGGTTGAACTATTTATTAAAATAAATGTATTGCAATAAACGACATTTTAAAAACAGTAAATGAGAGATAGGCATTAATACTAGCCATTATTCTGTTAATAATATTTTTTGCTGATATTACGTGCCAATAACGTGGAAAACAATATATCCTGCATACTCATTGTATGCTGCTCCCTCCCACATTTCAGATCACTCACTTACAATTTCAGGGAAAACTCTTGTACGCTCGATCTTCACTCGCGCAATCCGGGTCTTTTATTCACATCATTGCTTAAATTTATACAGCTGGTTGATTTATTTAAGCTGAGAATTAAGTCAAGAAGTGTTTCTTTCTTCATAGTAACAGCTTAATAAGTTTACATGTTAACTGTCAAATCATACTATTTATTACTGTCTAATTGTGGTTTCATTTGTTTGTTACTACTCGTTGTTATCGTGGCTAGTCAAAACCTGTCAATAAAATGCTATGTTGATTTGGGAATGACATGCTTCCATGATTTGAGATTACCTGCTTTAATGTCAAGTTAACTTTATTATTTGTAATTTTTTATTGTTTATCGTGCTTACAAAGTGACCAACCATGTATTCTTAGTTTTATTGGATCACATTCATATCAATTCAAAATAAAATTATTATTAATTTGCACAGTACCTAATTAAAAACCCGTGACACATACTAAATAAAAACAGAAAAACTGCAATACCAGCAACATTGGACGTACCTGGACTTTCAAGAGAGTGACCTACTCCAAGCAGAAACCAGAGGTTGTAGGGCTGCAATACCAGCAACATTGTAGCCAAAGTCAAGCATCTCATCTCTGCAGAAAGGGCTGTCACAAACAAGGTAGGGGTATCACAGTCAATGGTATGCAACATAGTCCACAATAATCTCCGACTGGTTAAGTGTCACCAGTCTCAGGTTCATAAGCTCTTTCCGAGGCATGCCGTAGGATGATGTACCAACTGTCGAAAAATATTGAGAGTGGTATCTCTCAGGTCAGGCGATAAATAGCAGTTCGTTGTGACCTTGGATGAGGCACATGTTTACGGTCAGTGTGCAACAAACACAGAGCAATTTACTATAGGCCTAAGGATGAAAACATTACCAAATATGGCACAGGAAATGCAGAGAAAGTTTTCCCAAATTATTCATGATCATAGCTGGATACATCTACATTGGCAAATTGCATATATGGAAGGTCAGTAAAACTGTGAAAGTGAACTCTCTCAACTATCAGAGGAACTTTTTGGACCCACTGTTTCCATAAAATTCCCACAGTGTATGGACAGGACCGAAACCTGATATGGATGCATCAGATGAAGCTGCGAATCATACGTCCAAGTCAACGGTCGCCCATTTGCCCACATCTGTGTCTGTGATGACAATTCAGCCCACCTTGGCAGCTGTAGGCTTGGGAGCAGGAGGCCACAAGAGGTGCACCTCTTCAGCAACACATAGTCTGGTCCAACCAACTTCGACATTGGACTGCTGAGGACTGGCAAAGGGTTTCAGCTCATACAGGCTGATAGTCATGTCCCTGTCTGGCACAGGCCACATGAAGCCATGGATCCCACTTGTAAGGGGACCACTCAGGCAGGTGGAGGCTTGTACAGGTGCTGATACCCCCATCACTACTACATATGAAGTGTTGCAGTCTCGACCCTGGTTGTTGGGCTGACATCTCCAGGCATTAAACTAGTCACTGGTATTATATAATTGCATAAATGTGAACAAAAACCAGAGATTACGTACATTAACTTAACATTTCTTTATTCAGCAGGTACATCCAACAATGCACAAGAGATTTCACATCTTCATGAAGGTATTATGACAAATATTCGAGGGTCATTTTTAAAGTAAGAACAGTTTTCTAATAAAAAAAACTACTATATATATTCTCAAAATTTTTTCTTTAGCAGATTCTATGTTCCTATAATTTTTTTCCACATAGATTCCAAGTTTATTTACCTACTTGTCATAGTGCTCAATGTACCTCCGCATGATCACTTCAAAGAAGCTGCTGTCAGTGAAGAATATCACGCAGTTTTCACTTGTTCATCGTTGCTGAAATTCAGGCTGCTGATCTGCTTTAGCTCCCAGAACAGGTAGTAGCCACTGGACGTGAGGTCCAGACTGTAAAGGGGATGATCAAGTTGTTCCCAACTAATCAGATCTTTTGTTTGGCAACAACTTGAAAACAGTTAAAATAGAAGATTTGCTAAAGAGACGAATCATTGCCCTTTTCAAACTACAGGAGAAAGGAGAGGGATAGGAGAAACATGCACTGCAATGTCACAGTGGAGATTAACAGATAAAGAGGTCACCCAAATTAAAGAAGGGTGTAACAAAGATAAGCGAAGTCAAAGAATTTTAAGATATACCAAGGCACCCTATTTTATAGAAGAGGATTTGATTTTTCGGAAAGAGAAAGACAGAATAAGATTGGTAATCCCAAGAAGGCAGGAAATCATTATTAAGCTTATTAAGATGGTGCACGACGACCTAGTAGTAGGGCATTTGGGCACCTGAAAGATGGTGGAGCAGTTGGTGAAGTTATACAGTTGGAGCGTCTAGAAAAAGATGTCAGGAAATACTTTGCGAAATGGAAATTCTGCCAACACAATAAAGTGGATAGAGATTTACCATATGGAGATTTACAGCCAATCAAAATACTGCCTTGGAGATGGCACATGATAACATTGGATTATGTGATGCCACTCCCTAGGTCAACTCAAGGAAATGACGCTTTATTAATGATCACAGACAAACTCTCAAAACGAGTACGACTATTCCCGTGAAAGATGGCCGTTATGGCAGAAGAGACTGCGCAGATTCTGGTAAATTAGGTTTTTAAGTTGCAGATGTCCGGCACGGCTTCCCCAAGGCGATAATATGCTGCCAGGATGTCCGGCACGGATTCCCCAAGGCGATAATATCCTGCAAGGATGTCCGGCACGGCTTCCCCAAGGCGATAATATCCTGCCAGGATGTCCGGTTTACATCGAATAAGTTGAAGGAAATCTTTAAAATGTTGGGCACTACATTAAAGTTTGCAAGTACCTTTCACCCTCATTCAGACAGACAATCTGAAAGGACGAACCAGACAGTAATTCAATTCCTGCGGAATTACATCAATGAAGACAAAAGCAATTGGGAGGACTATCTTACTTCAACTGAAATTGCTATCAATTCTTCTATTTCGGAGTCTATGGATATGTTGTCTTATTTTTGTGATCTGGGGCAAAGACATCCAAATTCCTTCATCAATTAATAAATTCGAAAATCGACCTACTAAGGAAACTACAATTAAAGATAATCTTAAGCAAATCCGGTGACTGGTACAGCAACATATAAGAAAAACCAATAAAAAACTATAACATTAAACAGTGGGCCTTCAAAATGAAATTGGGTGACAAGGTACTGGTCAGATCATCTCAGATTATGCGATTTAAAGGAATTATTGACAGAAAACCGTATAGAAAGTTTTTGGGGCAATTCAAGATCACAAAAATTGCAAACAAAGTCTAGGCATGGCTGGCTATACAAAGAAAATAGAAATGACACAACAAAGTGTTCCATTTTTCTTTCCTTAGAAAATACGTGCCAAGAAAGAAAGAAAGAGACATCACCAGGGCCAATCGCAGATCCCCAGTTCAGGGATTTATCGAGTTGAGACGTTACTTGACGTGAAAGGAAAAAAGCCCGAATGCAGTTCCTGGTGAAGTGGGTCAGTTTAGACAGCCATAATGGGAACCACCGGCCGACCTGAATAGATGTGAGGGTCTCATTGCGAACTTTTTCAAATGGCATAGAATTCCACAGAAAAACAGAGCATCGATTAATGAGATTACTGAGAAGCCTAGGTTGATTTTAGAGGGCGAGCATATCATGTGGTAAATCTTACTGATCGAGAGTAGTGGTGTGCTCCAGCCACTGTGATAATGGAGAGCAATATCATCGGAACTCTGTTAATCTGAGGGAATCACATGAGAGACAGAATGGACTGAGACACAAAGCCTAATGGACATCCAGAAAAAGTCAGCAAAATGAGAAGATGGGATTTTGCCACAATAAGGCCAAGGGTTCATCTGAATGGAAAAGCTAAAGGGAGCTAGTGATGTTAAGTGAAACAAGCATGAGATGCAGGAATTAGTCCCTTCGCCTGGATTTCCCGATATGGAGAAGGACGTGCTAATTGTTGTGAAGGAAGGAGCTGGGACATTAAATTCTTGGTGTCTACGAGTGCAACGTCAAAGCGAAGGTGCGCTCTCAACAGATAGAGTCAACACCATGAATTTGCAGCTGATAGTACTCATAGAGCAATGTGTTATTAAAAAACGTTGTTAGTAAAGGCTGAGACAAGTGGAGCCTGGAAAAATATTTGCTACCTAGGCTGTGGTAATGAGCCTTCCCTCACAGGAGATGAGACATATCTAAGCTCCAAGGTACGAAGAAGCTCGATAAATGAAACTCAAGTAGGATACCATTTTTCCCGCTTTACGCCAAAGTAGGATACCATTCTTCTATTTGAGTGATTGTGCTGCATTGCCAATATACCCCAGCCATAAAACTTTTCCAGGCATCTTTTATACGAACTATTGTAAACTGTTTGGAGTTTTCCCATTCTCACTTAGCTGCTACAGCGAGAGAGGAACAGGGGGAATATTCGCGCAGCCTGCGACTGTGTAAAGACAATTGACATTTTTCCTTTACCACTCAATTTAGTAATAGCATAGATATGTAATGTTCCTTGTCACACAAAAACTACATCCTTCTTTTTAGCAGAACCCAGGGGCGAGCCTAGCTATTTGTCAACCATTATTTATCATCAGAATTTGGTCTAATTTATGGTTTCTGCAATTCACAGCTGAAAAATGCCTATCATCAGTAACTTTTGCTTCATTGTCTACAGTGAAGACCTCTCATCACAAAGTGTGGGTGCCAGCATGGTTAACTGCCAATCGTCAGATTTACTGTGGTTTTCTGGTATAAATGGTGCAACAGAAAGCTACAAGATGTCATTAGTGGTGGAATAATTCAGCATTATAATTATGCTAAATTCTGCTAAGTGTGTTTGTGTGTGTTCGGCATAGACCTATTGCACGCCTGAGTGGCACCACAGTCAAACTGCTTGATCAAAAGGATTTTGCAGCAAGATATTGCTCTGATGCACAATTGTAAAAATGTTTGTTAATTATTGATTGAAATTAACAGTTGACTGTGGTAAAATTCAACTATAAATTTAGGTTGTTAATCTTAGAATTGTTAGTATTTTTGTTCAACAATTGTTAATTTTTAATACTGGATTGCGTATTTAAAACAATTTTTAACAATATTGTTTAAAATATACTAAGAATTATCTTTCATTCAGAAATGTAATTTCAGTGAATAAATAACACACATTTTCATAATTTTGCATTGGAGCAATATCTTGCTCATTTTCAAAGCAGATCGATTGTGGTGCCACTCAAGCGTGCAATAGGTCCATTCAACCAGCTTGACACAAAAGGAAGCCCCAGCTAATGGTACTGTTAGTTTGTGTGTGCATAAATCAAGTGCTCCAAGAAATTTGTGGTGTGCTACATTACTGGTTACATGATGTGTGATCAATTTGCGAATTTTCCTTAGAATTAACGAAATTCTCTGGCAGAAGTTCTGCTCTGAAATCTTCATTGGAGGTGTTGGGCTGGATAAGTATTAGCTTTGACCTTTGTTTGCTTGCCTCGGCACCTGCTTCCACTGTAGGTTTCAACAAATAATGTTGCAAAGGTTAAAATCTATCCTCTGTATATGTGGTGCGAGAGAAGAATCCGCATGTTATTAAATTCAACCATTGCTTAGCACTGCTTTGTCAAAATGATGTCATGCTAACCTGGCAAGCTGTTTTAATATGTACTAGCAAAGGTACCCGGCATTGCCTGGGATAATTACACTTGGATGTAAACAGAACACTCTCAAAAAATTAAATTAAATTTTGCAATATCTTAAAAATAAACACATGAAAATGCTTAGAATTAATACAGTAAAAATTCTTAATGAAAATTCGAAAAAAATCTTTTTAAAGGCTCACAATGTCTGGACCTCTCCAAGGATGCCACTGCTAGTCTAAATAATT
>JAHWFO010018052.1:1151537-1166658 GCA_023313115.1 Rhysida immarginata | reverse complement strand
TAACATTACATCATCATTGTGTGCTCATTGTTATTGGTGAATTGCGCGTTGATACCATTGTTGATGCGAATACAATGGGCCTATTGTTGCACAAACTTTGCCTTGCATTGTTGGTCATGAGATATTTCTCATTAATATGCCTTTCCATAACCATGAATATCGATATTTTATCAATAATTATTATTTTTTTGAAATCTGAGGTAGACAGTGACCTTCCTCATGCTTTGAAGGTCATGTGTGCGAAATTTTATCAAGATCGGAATAAAACTGTAGATTTGTATAAAAAACATACAGACAAACAGACCCACCCAACCATCCACAAACATCCTTCTTTATATATATAGATAGATTCTTGAAAACGAATGTTCTGTCATTGCATCATTTTATGTTCATTGTTATAATCCTTTGAATAATTTTGTGCTCATTGTTATTGGTGAATTGCGTGTTGACACCATTGTTGGTACCTATTGTTGCACAAACTTTGCTTGCATTGTTGGTCATGAGATATATATTGTTTGTGCATGCAGAGTGTTTGTTAATTGCGTTTTGATAACATTGTTGTTATTTATTGTTGGAAAAACTTTGTCTTGCATTGTTGGTCATGAGATATTCCTCATTAACATGCCCTGCCATAACCATGAATATCGATATTTTATCAATAATTATTATTTTTTCGAAATCTGAGGTAGACAGTGACCTTCCTCATGCTTTAAAGGTCGTGTGTGCGAAATTTTATCAAGTCGGAATAAAACTGTAGATTTGTATAAAAAACAAACAAACAAACCCACAAACAAAGAAATATCCTTCCTTATATATTTAGAGACAAGAAGGATGTTTGTGGGTGGGTTTGTGTTTTATACAAATTGTATCAACAATGGTATCAATGCGCCATTCACCAATAACAATGAGCACAAAATGATGATGCAATATTGATAAGTATCACTTTGTAACAATGCATAAAATTCCTGTTATTCAGGTTTTTCTTAGAAAAGAGTGTTCTTAGTACTTAAAAATTTCTTGGAAATGATCAGTAACTGGAGATAATGAAGATGTTAGTGCAAGTGTCACAATTTACATCTTCATGTATTTGTTTTTCTTTATTATTTTTGATTGCAATTGTTTTTCACCAATTGTTTTTAAAAATGATTTTGCACGTTTTTCATTGTTAATATTTTATGATTTTTTATTCTTGTTGATTTGCCTTATTCAGTTAATTAATGTCAATGACGTTGAGCAATAAATGTCTAGGCTACACATGCTGCGTAATTTTGAAGTTTTTTTTGTGTATCACCATGTCTTTAAATCAAGCTAAGTAACATGATTGATTTTAACGTGTCAAAAACACTTTTTTGGTAAATGAGATTAGCTCGTTCTTCTTCAATTTCAAAACATTGGTTTTTCGAGGCGGATTATTTTCGCGAAACCGACAAATACTACCTGTGTTGGCGGCCATTCTGTGTGCGGCTGCAACGTCAACGACGGTGAATATCGAACTCGTGCAACAATTGTAAGTTTTATTTGTGTCTGCAATTGTTATCAACTAAGCAATGGAAGATCTTGTGAAACAACGTGGGGTGATTAAATCAAAAATTACCCGTGTGCCAACTTTTTTGCAGCATGCATCAGCATCAACAAGTAACACTGTGCAAGAACTCTCTTTAAGGTTAAAACTCTTAGATGACGCATGGAACGAATACAACAACGTGGAAGCAAAAATCATTGTATTGGCAACAAGCGACGAAATCGCATCTCATGAAAACGATGAAGCAGAAGTGGAAAATACGTATGTGAACACCAAAGCTGGTATACAAATTTTACTAGACACTCTCACTATCACAACTGCACAAAAGAGTATGCCGTTATCTCCTTCAAGCATAGCTGATTTTTCACAATTCCATCCGGACATTAAGCTACCACACATGGATATCCCGACATTATCAGGAGATTATCTTGAATGGACTACGTTTCATGATCTATTTTCCTCCATGATACATCGCAATCAAACCATTAGCGATTCTCAGAAGTTGCATTATTTAAAGGTGAAGCCGCATTGCTAATTCAGTCGCTGGACACAACTGATGTAAACTATGGTGAAGCATGGAAACTTCTCACCGAATGATACGACTTCGAACGACAAATTATATCCTGTCACATCAGGAAACTGTTTAAACAACCATTAATAAGGAGTCAACAATTGACCTATGCAAACTGCTAGACACGACAGTCAAGCATGTGCATGCATTAAAAGCATTAAAGGTGCCTGTGGATTCGTGTGATCATTTATTTATTAGTCTTCATAGTAGGTGAGCGGATGGATATGGAATCTCGATGTCAGTGGGAGCTATCCATTTCAGGAAACAAACATCCTACATTTGAAGATGTAAAAACCTTTCTTGAACAACGCTGTCATGCCCTTGAAGCGGCTACACCAAGTAAAAGTCATCGATCAACGCATGGAAATCGTTCACAAGGAACTGCACAAGTGCATAACAGTATTGTAAATGTGTGTGATGAGTGTAGTGCTCCTCATCAGCTGTTCAAGTGTGCTCGGTTCCTAGCATTAGACCCTCGTGATCGTTCGAAATCAGTGCGTGACCATTCATAGTGCTTTAATTGCCTTCGGCCTGGCCACAATGGCAAGGATTGTCCATCGAAGGGCACTTGTAAAACATGCAACAAAAAACACAATACGCTGCTGCTTTTTGGAGGTGCTGCATCAGCTACATCCAGTCAAGGTGAAGAGACTACCACCACGGGCAATGATGCTTTAGCTGGTAGTAATGCTGCAGTGAACATCACATGCACTAACCACAAATGAGCATTACTTGCAACCCCAATTGTTCATGTGCAAGACTGTTACAGTCAAACCCAATTGCGTCGTGTACTACTCGATTCCTGTGTAGAAGCTAATCTCATCAGTGAAAAATGTGTAAAACGACTTGGCCTGCCATGCCAACGCAATACAACCATTATAAATGACATAGGTAACATCACTAGTGGACAAGCTCGTGGACTGGTGAAGTGTACGATTCAGTCAATGCATTAACCCATGTACAGTCTTAATCTCACAGCATCGGTATTCTCTGGACTGATATTAAAACATGATGTTCATAAATCAGATCATCCGGACAAACAGCTTTACACTTAGCTGACCCGCCCAGTTGACATCCTTATCGGAGCCGATTATTTTTTTGACATTTTGGGAAATAACAAATGTTACACGTCCAATGGGAATGTTTATGCCCTAGAGACCGTTTTAGGGTTGGTTATCTGCAGCACGGTAGCAAGACCGAATGAAGACTCATTCACAATTCAATTGACAACACTTGACACAAATTTGCGTAAATTTTGGGAATTGCAAGAAATTCCACGAGAACCATTTTACACCACTGAAGAACAAGAGTGTGAAGCTCACTTCATCGCAATACATAATCGTATAAGACAGAACGATACTCTATGGCCCTGCCCATCAGGAAAACTGCTGGACAGCTCGGACAGTCATTAACGATGGCAACTAGACAATTCTGATAGTTGAGAAACGACTACAACAGTCACCAGAGCGTTACCAACAGTATCGCGGATTCATGCAAGAATATGAAAACCTAGGACATATGACGAGATTACCTGGCAAGCCAAATGCCAGCCTGAACTATTTGCCACATCACTTCATACTTAAGGAAGACAGCACGACAACTAAACTGCGAGTGGTTTTCGATGTGTCAGTGAAAACAGACTCTGGCATTTCAATCAATGATAAGGTCATGGTTGGCCCGAAAACCCAAGATGATATCTTTGATATAATTCTTCGCTTCTGCTTGCACGCAGTCGCCTTTTTAGCTGATATTGTAAAAATGTATCGGCAAGTGACAGTGCATCAAAGCGATCGTCTATTACAGTGCATTTTGTGGCGTGAACAACCACATTTACCTTTAAAGGCATGTCAGTTGAATCCAGTGACATACGGTACGGCATGTGCATCATATTTGGCACTCGTGCTCTTCAACAATTAGCAGAAGATGATGGACACTTATTTCCACAAGAAAAAATGCACTCAAGAAAGACTTTTATGTTGACGATGTGATGTCTGGAAATACAACAATATCCAACACAATTGAAATGCAAAAACAACTGTTACAATTACTACAAAGTGGAGGTTTTGAACTTCGGAAATGGTCATCGAACAAACCTGAAATCCTTGAAGCACTCCCAAATCATTTGCGAGCTTCACAATCAACCACGAGTGTTGACTCGACAGTGACAAAGACATTAGGCATTCAATGGGACACCACGACAGATGAGTTCTTCTTCAACATCACTGCATGCTTGGCAACGCAACTACCAACGAAAAGAACAGTGTTATCAGAGGTAGCAAAATTGTACGATCCAATCGGATGGTTATCACCAATTGTTGTTCGTGCAAAGATGTTGTACAGAAATTATGGCTCACTGGCATGGACTGGGACGATCCACTATCAGATGAACAAAGAAGGTATTAATTGGCATTTCATCCCCCCCTCGAGCACCTCATCATGGGAGGCCGGTATAAGATCTATGAAAAAGCATCTGCGTCGTGCCATGAATAACATCATTTTCACCTTTGATGAATTATACACCGTTCTCACTCGAATCGAAGCATGTCTGAATTCAAAACCACTCTGCGCCATCTCAAGTGATCCTGACAACTTCGAAGCACTAACACTAGGGCATTTTCTAATCACCAGACCACTTATGGCCTTACCAGATTCCAACTATACTGCCTTACCCGTCAACAGATCCACCAACCGCTGGGAGTTGTTACGACTGATCCACCAACACTTTTGGAAACGTTGGCACCAAGAGTACTTAGGCCAGCTATTGCAACGTAGGAAGTGGACAACAAAGGCACCAGACATCAAAAGAGGCGAACTCGTACTTATTCGCGAGGAAAATTTGCCACCCCAACAATGGGCATTGGGACGAATCACTGACGTACACCCAGGAAAGGATGGATTGGTTCGTGTGGCAACTGTGAAAATGGAGGCTGGACTGTTTAAAGAACCTTTAGTGAAACTAACTCGTCTCCCAGTCGAGGACTATTACTGACATTCCAGTGTTGAAACCAAATGTTTTGACGCGTGGGAGTAATGTTAGTGCAAACATCACAATTTACATCTTCATGAATTTGTTTTTCTTTATTATTTTTGATTGCAATTGTTTTTCACCAATTGTTTTTAAAAATTATTATGCACGTTTTTCATTGTTGATATTTTGAGATTTATTATTCTTGTTGATTTGCCTATTTCAGTTAATTAATGTCAATGACGTTGAGCAATAAATGTCCAGGCTACACATGCTCCATAGTTTTTTTTGTGTTTCACTGTGTCTTTAAATCAAGCTAAGTAACATGATTGATTTTAACGTGTCAAAAACACTTTTTTGGTGAATAAGATTAGCTCGTTCTTCTTCAATTTCAAAACAGAAGAGTTAGCAAGAGAAAGAGTGGAAAGACGACAGAGGAAGCACTCCTTTAGCTCCGTGCTGTATTGAGCAAATGGGAAGCAAGTAAATAGAAGAATCGGCGACTGCTAGACTACAGAAAGTGATGAATGGCCAAGTTTTGCTTCAACATATCGAGAGAAGAGTGGAAATTGCAAAATCACCAAGTGTACATCTGAAGTAAGATTACGTCAGTGAGAAATTATTAGAGATGTCCATCCATTGTGCGCTTTTAAAATTTTTTTTTCGAATTTTCATTAACAATTTTTACTGTAATAATTCTAAGCATTTTCATGTGTATATTTTTAACATATTGCAAAATTTAATTTAATTTTTTGAGATTGTTCTCTTTACCAACAAGTGTAATTATCCCGGGCAACGCCGGGTACTGTCGCTAGTCTATATATATATATAAAGAAGGATGTTAGTTTGTTTGTGGGTTTGTTTTTTATACAAATCTACATGAATCTTCATGAATTTTGCATACTTGACCTTCAAACCATGAGGAAGTTCACTGTCTTTCTCAGATTTCGAAAAAATAATAATTATCGATAAAAAAAATCGACATTCAAGGTTATAGCAAGGCATATTAATGAGAAATATCTCATGACTAACAATGCAAGGCAAAGTTTGTGCAACAATAGGTAACAACAATAGTATCAACACGCAATTCACTAACACTCTGCACGGACCAACAATATATATCTGACTAGCAAAGTTACCCGGCGTTGCCCGGGATAATTACACTTGTAGGAAAACAAAACTATGTCAAAAAATTAAATTAAATTTTGCAATATCTTAAAAATAAAAACATGAAAATCCTTAGAATTAATACAGTAAAAATTCTTAATAAAAATTTAAAAAAAAATTTTTAAAGGCTCAAAATGGCTGGACCTCTCAAAGGATGCCACTGCTAGTCTAAATAATTTCTTAATTCACGTAATCTTACCTCAGATGTACACTTGATGTTGTTGCAATTTCCACTCTTCTCTCGATGTGTTGAAGCAAAACTTGGCCATTCATCACTTTGTGCAGTCTAGCGGTCGCCGATTCTTCTATTTACTTGCTTCCTATTTGCTCAATACATCACGGAGCTAAAAGAGTGCTTCCTCAGTCGTCTTTCCACTTATTCTCAAGAGTCTGCTAACTCTCCATTATCTCCAGTTACTGATCATTTTTAAAGATTTTCAAGAAATTGTTAAGTACTAAGAACTCTCTTTTCTAAGAAAAGCCTGAATAACAGGAATTCTATGCATTGAATTCTATATTGCACAAACTTTGCCTTGCATTGTTGGTTATGAGATATATATTGTTGGTCCATGCAGTGTGTTCGAGAAGTGCGTGCTGATACCATTGTTGATAACTATTGTTGTACAAAGTTTGCCTTGCATTGTTGATCTTGAGATATTTCTCATTAATATGCCTTGCCATAAACATAAATATAGATTTTTATCGATATTTTTTATTTTTCCGAAATCTGAGGTAGACAGTGACCTTCCTCATGATTTGAAGATCAAGTATGCAAAATTTCATCAAGAACGGAATAAAACTATAGATTTGTATAAAAAAACAAACAAACCCACAAACATCCTTCTTCTTCTATATATGATGTTTGTTTGTTTGTGGGTTTGTGGGTTTGTTTATGGGTTTGTTTTTTTGTATATTATACAAATCTACAGTTTTATACCGATCTTGATAAAATTTCGCATACATGACCTTCAAAGCATGAGGAATGTCACTGTCCATCTCATATTTCGAAAAAATAATCTTTTTTGTTCAAAAATCGATATTCATGGTTATGGCAGGGCATATTAATGAGAAATATCTTATGACCAACAATGCAAGACAAATTTTTTGCAAAAATGGGTATCCACAATGGTATCAACACGCAATTCACAAACACTCTGCACGGACCAACAATATATATCTCATGACCAACAATGCAAATAAAAGTTTGTGCAACAATCGGTATAAACAATGGTCTCAACACGCAATGCACCAACACTATGCAAGTTATCACCTAATTTATTTGGTAGCACATCAGATCCAAACATTTCATAAAAATACATTTTGATTATTTTTCTGTGGGAATGTGTATATTTTGGAAACTGGGATATTGATAATGCGATGATTGAACGTTCGTTTCCAAGAATCATTAATAATGAGCATAAAATGATGATGCAGTGACAGAACATCAATAGGGCAGCATTTATTGATGAGGCAAAAGAGTCACGCGTGTCTCCCTTGAGATCCCTATCAAACGTCCGGACGACTGGCAAACATCTATGTGCCTGGTAAGGAAAGAGAAAGAACGAGTATTGGTCAGAGAAGTTTTGCTTCAACACATCGAGAGAAGAGTGGAAATTGCAACAACATCAAGTGTACATCTGAAGTAAGTTTACGTGAGTAAGAAAGTATTGGAGTGTTCCATTCATTGTGAGCCTTTAAAATTTTTTTTTGAATTTAAATTAAGAATTTTTACTATATTAATTCTAAGCATTTTCATGTGCATTTTTAAGATATTGCAAGATTTAATTTAATTTTTGGAGATTGTTCTGTTTACTTGCAAGTGTAATTATCCCAAGCAACGCCGGTTACCTTTGTTAGTCTATATACCAGGGTTGGGGCATTAGTCATGGAAACTATTTTTTTTCTTGTAGATATATGAACGGATCACAAACTTATATGTGTCGTGTGGAAGTTCTGTAGGCTTAGTGTGTATGCAGACCAACAGATGGCTCTGTGATAGCTGGTAGTAGCGCAGCATGGGCTGTAAAATCAGTCAGTTGGTGAGTGTCGTACGAGATGGAAGTAACCCGTGTTGAGCAGCGTGCTTACATCAAAATAGCCGTTCTCCGAGGGAGAAATGCGATGGAATGTCACAGTGAATTAGTGAAAGCCCTTGGGAATAATGCCCTACCATACCATAGAGTAGCACGGTGGGTAGGAAAGTTTCAGCAAGGACGTGTGTCAACCAGTGATGAGGCTGGCCCAATTCACACATGGTGCGGCAAATGCTGAGACTGATGGTATTCAGCGCCTCCCACATCGTTGGCAGCATGTGGAGACAGTAGCAGGAGACTACTTTGAGGGTCTTTAGGCCCAGGTTTGTCACGTCAACTTTATTTGTACTGTGTTGTCATTCTTTTGCACCGTGAAGGCCATATTGCCCTATATACTACCGTAAAAAAGTTGTGTGTTACGATATTTCAGTGCTATTCATTGTCCAACCATGAGGTTAACACCTTGTCCTTTCGTCTGTATATGTCACATTTTCCAACCGGACTGGTATCTTCAAGAAAGAAAATAGTTGCCATGACTTTTGCCCCAACCCTCGTATATAAAGAAGGAAGTTTGTTTGTGGGTTTGTTTGTTTCTGTGTTTGTTTGTTTGCTTGCTACTTATGCAAATCTACAGTTTTATTCCGAACTTGATGAAATTTTGAATACTTAACCTGCAAAGCATGAGGAAAGTCACTCTCTCTCTCAGATTTCAAAAATATAATAATTATCGATAAAAAAATCGATATTAATGGTTATGACAAGACATATTAATGAGAAATATCTCATTACCTACAATGCAAGGCAAAGTTTGTGCAACAATAGGTATCAACAATAGTTTCAACACGCAATTCTCAAACACCCAGCACGGACCAACAATATATATCTCATAACCAAAAATGAAAGGCAAAGTTTGTGCAATGATCAAAGTTTTGGCTTTTCTTAGAAAACAGAGTTCTTAGTACATAGAATTTCTTGAAAATATTTAAAAATGATCAGTAACTGGAGATAATGGAGAGTTAGCAGATTATTGAGAAAGAGTGGAAAGACGACAGAGGAAGCAGTCCTTTAGCTCAGTGGTGTATTGAACAAATGGTAAGCATGTCAATAGAAGAATCAGCGATCACTAGACAACACAAAGAGATGAATGGCCAAGTTTTGATTCAAGACATCGAGAGAAGAAAGGGAATTGCAACAACATCAAGTGTACATCTAGTGTAAGAAATTATTTAGACTAGCATTGGCATCTGTCACGTGGATTTCGCAGAAAAGCGGGAATGTATAATTAACATAAAATTCTTTATTCATGGCAAATTTTAAATTGTAAAGCAAAACAGAAAAGTACGAAAATGATGAAAGTCACTTTGATTTCGCACAGTGGAAGATTAATTAACTTAGAATGAAGATCAAATGAAAAACTATAAAGTTTCAAAATCCCGTTAAATTAATGTTGCTGCAGTTCCCGAGGAAAGAAAACGTAGGACGTAACCCCTGGACGCCTCTGCCTCGGAAAGTGTTTATCTTTGAAGAAATAAAAGAAAACTCCGAATCTAACTCCAGGATCCATGAAAATTAGTTCCGCCGAAGCAAATACTACTCTAGCTGCTGCGGATGATCACAGATGATGAATACCAGCCTCGGATAACTTCCTTGTCGAATGATTCTTAACTTTGTAGATCAGTAACGTCAAAAACCTTACTGAAATTGATGCGTACAGCTCCGCTGTAGATAACTGCGCTGGTAGACAATAATTAAGACGAGACGCATACACTGCTGCCTCCGCTGAATACTTCTCCAAATGATATCGCTTATCTTAGACGACACACTCCTGATCAGCCTGCCTGGAGATTCTGATCCGTAACACAAATAACATTAGGGTATCCACACACACAAACACATCCTTCGTGGATTTGACCAGCAGAATTCAAAAACTCAATAATATTTTCACTATCTCTGCACCACCAAATCATGAGGTGCAACCAGACCACAAAACACAAACACTGCTGCTTATCGCACCCCTTGTGCTATTTGAATATTGCACTCACAACACTTGATTCGTAAGATACACTTTTTGAAGAAAAAGAATGCACTTTCGCCTTTCAACGAAATATTCGAGCTTCACAGGAATAGTTAAGCTACATCAGCTCAACTCTCGAATTAAGCACTTTAGATTCAACAATACATAGAAAGACACTTCGCTCCTTTAAATTTAACGTCGCAATAATAACAGAAATATTGGAAACCACTCCTAACTTAGTCGGAATAACTTTATTTCTGAAATCACTAAAATAGATTGATACGACCAATTACACACGTAGCACAACACTTGGTCTCTTAGACCTTAATAACACAATACTAGATGAATTATTATAAAACACTCTTATCTTGGTCGGAATGACGTTAATCCGGAAGCACTAAAATATATTGGGAAGACCAATTAATTGTATATAGCCATATGAGATAAAATGCAGAGAAAGAGCATGGCACTTGCTACTTTGCTTTTGGCTAAGATAGTAAAATAAGTCACTCGGACAAACACTTCCGCGTACGTGCATAAGACCCAATCGCGCACTCAAAGAAGACACAGTTCTCGCACTTAAATTTCTCCTGCTAAGAAAAATCGCATCATATGCGCAGGGATAAATCCTCCCGTTCCATGAATACAGTACGCTCTCAACGAGAAAGGATAAATTCCTACTGCGTCTTCTCCTTCGCCGAGTTCAACCAAATCTGGCTGAAATAAACTTTGAAAAATTTCTTGGCGGCGGAAATGCCCGGCTACATACAGTAACGTCAGTGTTCTGCTGAAGCTACTACGTAGACTCCGGCTGAAGTCAAATAATATAAGGCTCTTACCGTCTCGTTGAGTAACTTGACGGGTAACCGTTGTTTCTCCTTCTATTGACGGGGACTGTCCATGAGCTCCTTTGTCGTCGCCGGGGTAGAGGGAAGTGCGTCGGTCTTTCCTTCTCCGTTACTATTTGCAATTTCTCCCACGACGAAAATGATGGCCCGCTCGATAATCGTTCTCAGGCGGCTCTCCCATTCGGTGGAAAAGATTAATTCAGGACCAGCTTCCTGCCTCGGAAACTCCGGTTTTTCAACGCCGAGTTCGTTTTGCTCGCCGGCTGCGTTCAACGTTCCTCCGTCGTCGCGTCCGTAGCCCTGCAAAGATCTTGTCGTCGTCGCCTGCAAACCGCAGTTCGGCGAAAACTTCTTTCTGGCATTAAAGACGCTACGGAGCCTTCTACGGAGCCATTGAATCTGCGCCTTATCGCGCTGAACAGGAGTACACGACCTTCTCGGTCGCCGACGATAGCTTTTCTGTCTTTCCTTCACGCTCACGTGTTTCGGAGCGGCTCGCTCGACGTCATCGTCGTCACCTCCTTGTCGGCCGTCGACGATATCCACGTGACAGCATCCTTCGAGAGGTCCGTCCATTGTGAGCCTTTAAAAATTTTTTTTTCAAATTTTCATTAAGAATTTTTTCTGTATTAATTCTAAGCGTTTTAATGTGTTTATTTTTAAGATATTTCAAAATTTATTTCAAAAAAAAAAGTCCGAGCTACGACGCGGTTATCACTTAGCTTATTTGGTAGCACAGCAGTTCCAAACATTTCCTAAAAATACATTTTGATTCTATTCTGTGGGACAGTGTATATTTTGGAAACTGAGATGCTGATAATGCGATGACTGAACGTTCGTTTCCAAGAAATATTGATAATGAGCATAAAGTGTAGATGCAGTGACAGAACATTTATAAGGCAGCGTGTATTGATTAGGCATAGGAGTCAGGCGTGTCTCCCTTGAACTCCCTATCAAACATCCAGACGATTGGCAAAAATTTATGTGTCTGGGAAGGAAAGAGAAAGAACGAGTATTGGTCAGAGAAACTCAGCAACTAAAAAGGAAAGCTCTGCGGGCGTTTGAAACATCTGAGCAACGGGAGTTTTGAAAAGAGCAAGAAAAACCTGAGTCTAAAATATCTGGTGATGCTCCGAAGTGGTGAGGCATGTCAAGAAGAGTTTCGATAAATTCCCGGTATATCACCTAGACTTCCTAGTATTTTTAGTAGAATGGATATTACCTTACTCTGTGTTGTATTGATTGAGGGTTTTTTTTAAGCAATTGGGAGTTATAATTTAATTTTTGGAGATTGTTCTCTTTACTTACAAGTGTATTTATTCCGGGCAACGCCGGGTACCTCTGCTAGTCTTCTATGTATATAAAGAAGGATGTTTGCGGGTTTGTGGGTTTGTTTGTTTTTTATACAAATCTACAGTTTTACATCGAACTTGATGAAATTTTGCATACTTGAGCTTCAAAGCATGAGGAAGGTCACGGTCCACCTCAGATTTCAGAGAAATAATAATTATCGATAAAAAATCGAGTTTCATGGTTATGGCAGGGCAGATTAATGAGAAATGTCTCATGACCAACAATGCAAGGAAAAGTTTGTGCAACAGTAAGTATCAACAATTGTGCGAACGCTGCAATGCACCAACGCTAGGCAGGGATCAACAATATACATCTCATGACCAACAATGAAAGGCAAAATTTGTACAATATAATTCCTGTTATTCAGGCTTTTCTTAGAAAAGAATTCTTAGTACTCAACAATTTCTTGAAAATTTTTAAAAATGATCTGTAACTTGAGATAATGGAGAGTAGTACTATTGAGAAAGAGTGGAAAGACGAGAAAGGAAGCACTTCTTTAAGTCCGTGCTGTATTGAGTAAATAGTAAGAATGACAACAGAACAATCCGCGATCACTAGATTACACATAGAGATGAATGGTCAAGTTTTTATTCAAGACATCGACAGAAAAAAGGGAATTGCAACAACATCATGTGTACATCTAGTGTAAGAAATTATTTAGACTAGCATTGGCATCCTTCGAGAGGTCCGTCCATTGTGAGCCTTTAAAAATTTTTATTTCAAATTTTCATTAAGAATTTTTTCTGTATTAATTCTAAGCGTTTTAATGTGTTTATTTTTAAGTTATTTCAAAATTTATTTAAAAAAAAAAGTCCGAGCTACGACGCGGTTATCACTTAGCTTATTTGGTAGCACAGCAGTTCCAAACATTTCCTAAAAATACATTTTGATTCTATTCTGTGAGAAAGTGTATATTTTGGAAACTGAGATGCTGGTAATGCGATGACTGAACATTCGTTTTCAAAAATTATTGATAATGAGCATAAGGTGAAGATGCACTAATTGCTATTTCAGTCAATATTAAGAACTCATCCCAGTCCGACTTATCTAAATTATCATAGTTTCGAAGGATTTGCATGACCGTTTGGTTGGTCCTTTTAGACTGGCCGTCGGACTGGGGATGGTACACGCGTGAGAACTTAAGTGATGTACCTAAAGCTTTAAAAATGAATCTCCATAGGCCCGCATTAAAACGAACATCGCGATCGGAAACTATGGCTTGGGAAAAGCCATGAATCTTGATAATGTTGTCCACCAATAGCCTGGCTGTTTCTTTCGCGGTGATGTTAACGTGGCATGGTATGAGTCTTACTCGCTTCGTGAGCTTATCAGTGACCGTTAAAAGAGCATTATGCCCTTTTTCGGTCCGAGGAAGGGGCATCACAAAATCAAGGGCCACCATGTTCCAGCGATGAGGTGGGACTTCAAGGAGTTGTAGGTCCCCATACGGTTTTTTCCGCTCAATTTTATTAGCCTGGCACTCGAAGCACTTATTTATAAACTCTATCATGTCACGCGATATACTGAACCATGTGAATTGCTGCTTTGCTCTACTTAATGTTTTAAATACCCCCAAATGCCCCTCAGTGGGGTCCCTGTGTAGTGAGGTGATAACCTTATGAACTACCTTTTTTATACTGGGGAGCAGCAATTTTATTCCATCCTCGTCTACTTTATATATTAAACTCTCCTCTAGGAAATAGGGTTTTTTAATTTTGTCAAGCCGAGCTTTGGTAAATTTACAACGCTGGTACCCTTTACGAATTTCATTTAGTATTTCCTCATCACCCTGGCATTTAGAGAGAGCCGCCACCAAGTCACGCTTGCTCTAGTTTCATTGTTACTTTGAGGTGCCGTCAATTCCTTGTTGGCTATTTTTACTAGCACTTGCACTCTTGCGATAGGCTGCCCTCTGCCAACAACTTATCTTTAATTTGGCTTTGAAAGGCCTTAGTGTTGAGCCCAACCTTATCCGCCTCAAAAACACGCTCCAACTGGTTTGCCAGCAATAAGAAACATTGATTGAATTGATCTAAGCTTTGCCGATCAAACTTAGTTCTCTCTAAAATTTTCAGTACCGATTTTTCTGGTTTGGCCTGTTCACTAGACTTTTTCTTTCCCATAGCACGGGCTTCACAAGTAAAGATAAATTATCTCAACGCATAAATTATTACAATGCATAAAGTATATGCTCTGGCAAACCAGAGATGAAAAATCCTTATTCTGGGCTTGAAAAAGTAAAACCAGGCCCTTCCTTTGACTAGAAACCAAACGCCAAAATAAATTTTTTTTTAGCTAACGAGAAAGATAATGCAAAGCTTTTAATGGACGAAATCCTGTGGAAAACACTCCCACACCTCCATAAAATTACGCCTGCCGTGTAATCGCTTAATACAGCAGCTTACTACTACGCATAAAAAAACAAAGGGAAAAAGAAGCACATGGACGTTTAATACGCTGGACCCATCGCAAAATAATGTCACACAAATGCTAATACAATGTAAAAACGTGGAAATCTTAGTATACTGGACCCGCCACGTAACGTTGCCACGCGAATGCTAACACAACATATAAAGTACGAGGCTTGTCCAGAAAGTAAGCTCCGTTCGGTAATAAAAACAAAACTACTACATATATATTCAAAATTT
>JAHWFO010018052.1:1084598-1151137 GCA_023313115.1 Rhysida immarginata | reverse complement strand
AAATTTTGAATATATATGTAGTAGTTTTGTTTTTATTACCGAACGGAACTCACTTTCTGGACGAGCCCCGTATATGCCCTGTGTCACGTGTATAATGTACCTTGGCAGAGTGGAAGCTAATTAGGGTGAACGTGGACACAGAAAACATAACTTTATGCTTAAATATGAACTTTATTAAATTAAATAAGAAGTTAAAGAAAATTACTCAATGAGATATAAACCTAAAGTATTATATTGATTGTGGATTCCCAAAATTAGGGTCAATTAATACATACATAAATCTTGAGTAAAGAAACGAAATTCTACTAACACATACAAAATTCAATTTAAATTTTACAATAAATGTAATTTGTAAAGGATTGCTATATAATCCTTTTTTTTAAGTTTACATGACGCTCTCGTTTGCACAAAAATATTGGGGAAACCAGCAACATAAACGTCCGATAAGTCGAATTCTAATGCAGGTTGAATCGAACCTGGTCTGGGCTAACGGGACTAGAGAACGCTGCCAACCCGTTTACTACTTCGCTACGAGGTCTTCTTTTCTTTCTTTATTTACCGCTTTTTCAAACCTGGGGGTGATGGAATGTGTTTAATTGAAGTAGTTAGGAATAAATAACTAGAACAAGCAAAAAAAAAAAAATAAACTGACATTAGTTAACGTCCTCCAGTATATGGCCAAAAATTACAGCTAGTCCAAACTCTATTTGGTACAAATTATTAGAGCAAATTTACTATGCTGAATTATAATCATAACCATTACAAAAATTTAAGACATGCTGCGTGCTCGCTAATTAAACGAAACATTATGTTTATGCGCTCGCGAGCAGAATCTTTTAAGCCTAAGCGAGAGAGCGCATAACTAGTAAGCATGAGGTTTTGCTTACCTGGAATACAGGACAAATGAGCCAAAGGGACAGATGAGCCAATAGTGCCATGAAGGACCAGGGGGCTATGCACACTTCCCTTTTGGCTTCAGTCTCCCTTTTAACTCCAAACGGCCACAGGATCTTGGAGGGAACGTCTACTACGCCAGCAAGCATTGGAGCTGTCTCATAGGTGAACGCCGACTTGTAGAGCAGGAATTTGCTGACTGCGCTGACTTTGGCTGGCTGGAAAAATGTCTCTTTCCCGACGGAATTTTCGCCGTGCACTGGAGTGGATTCACACGCTGACGAAGTACCTTGCCTGAGACCGCCTCATCGTCCAAACTGCTGGGTAGACCTCCTGACTAAAAATATAATGAGAAAGATGAACTTGTGATAATAAAGCGATGCTTAAAGCGAGCTTCCCTTTGCTAGTGAAAGTCTATCCTCCCTCGCTAAACCTTTTCGCCGTATTCATGTGGGGATTTATTCACGCCCGCTATCTGCAGCCCTTGATGACGAGTCGCTTTCCTCTCTAAAAATAGGAGCTTTCCAAGCTTGACTGTCCTCGTTCGAGTCCCAGCTCTCTCTTCTTTTAATCTCTTTTTCGGTTTTGAAATGCGCGGATTGTTCTGCGCCACTACCTCTCGCACTCGCCACGTCATTCTGTTTTGCTCAGACACACAGAGAGACGTATATACCATATATAGACGTATACAATTTGAAAGTTGAAGCATCTGATACAAAACAAAGTTTTTGAGAAAAAACAATCTGAAGAAAACAAAATCTTCTAACAGTTAAAGGTGGGGGTGGCCGTGGCCTGGTTGTCTCGTCGGTTGGCTTGCCAATCGATGGAGTTCAGCAACTTCAGGCGCGGCCAGCTGCTGGTTGGGTGACGACCAGGGCTTGAGGGCCACCGCTGGCGGGACAGCTATTTGGGGCGCGGCTGTTGGGGGACTTTGGTCTGACCCATTTGCCGATTGACCATAGCTGGTTTCCCAGCGGTTGGTGACAGCCTCTGGTTCGTTTATCCCCAGCAGCTTTTCCATCATGAAACCCCCCGTGCTTCGGAGGGCACGTTAAGCCGTCGGTCCCGGCTGCTACTGTCATCTCGTAGCAGTCGTTTATAATGGGATGGTGCAAAACTCCCTCGTAGGAGTAGGTGCCGCAGATTATCGCTTGCGATAATCTACCCTCTGTACTAGATAAGATAAGAACAGTTAAAGGTATTTGGGGCTATCCAGTGTTCCATCAATGAAAATGGGGCCTATGAGATTTGTGCCCATAATGCCTGCCCAAATGTTCACTTTCTGAGGACGCTGGACGTGGCCTTCACCCACCCAATGTGGATTGCAGTCGGACCAGTAAAGGAAGTTTTGGTGATTTACCTCCCCATGCAAAGTGAACGTGCATTCGTCAGTGAAGGAAATACAGAGGGATAGCGTAGCATCTGTATGGCATCTGTTCAACATTATCTCGCAAAATTGCACTCGACGATCCTCGTCACCATCTGCCATTTCTTGATGAAGTTGCATTTTGAACGGGTGGAACTTCGAACCATGCAAGCTGCACCCCACCAATGACTGGCTGATTCGAAGGGCGTGTGCAATGGCACTTCTCCATTGTAGGCCACAAGCCCCAATTGTTGCTACAACGGTCGCCGTTTGGTCCACCTTGCCGTTGTCTTTTCGCAACACTTCCTGTCTCTCGAAATCGTTTCATCAAAGTTGAAAGAGTACTTGTTGAGGGCTTCGGGCGGTCAGGATGTCGGGCATGGAATTTGTCAGTGGCATCGTGCAACGTGAAATCTCCTCTCGCGCAAAAGAGAGCCATCTCTGCTCGTTCTTGTATACTGTATTTCATTTGTTTGTTTTCACGCAATAAATGCTTTTTAAACTGTTACTGTACTGGTATAAGCTTAATACCGTATACCGTAGGTTTTATAAATAAAACTTCTACTAATTTTTACTTTAACCTTTTATTTCACTCTCATATTCGCGTATTTGCATTTATGTAAAATAAATAGCGGGATTCGTAACGAATGGGAGCATACATTAATTGAAAAAAAGAGGTTGCGAGATAGTGGCTCCTGTATACCAGCCCTTCAGCATACCTACACAACAGTACGTTATGCAGGGAAAGTTATCTCCTGCATTCGGGAACTTTTGAAACACACTATATATGTACAGTTCATTCCAAAAGCGTTTTCACTTGCTTGGAAGGACTTGAGCTAAGCGAAGTTGATCGGTTATAAAATTTATTAGTTTGAACGAACATCATAGAAGTTTAAAATGGACTTGGCCGTCCAGAGTGGAAATAGGGATGAGGTTTATGACTTTAGGACTTTGTGTGGGCGAATTACATTACTTTTAGATGAAAAGATTAATCGCTGTTTTTTTTATTTCAGCAAGCTAGACTTTGCAAATGAAATAATTAATACACTTTTTAAAAACAAAGCAATAAATATTTAATAATATCTCAAGAATGTTCGCTGAGGATTTATACTACGTAAATTATTGATGAAAATAAGAACGAAAACTCCACAGGCTGAATTCGAACTGGGAACCTTCGAAGAGCTGAAATTTCCTGGTTCGAATCCCAGCTGTGGGATTTTCTTTCCTATTTTCATCAATAAATATTTAGTTCATTATTTTTTTCTGTATTTCGAACATTGATATTTTTCCTTATTACTTTTTAAATTCTGTAATATTTTGATACCGAAATTGTTCATGCCGCCATATATTATTCTTCATATCGTCATTGTCAAACAAATATCTGTCATGTGCCAAAAGTAAACATTTGAGACATTGAAAAAAAAGTTCTATAAAATTTTGTATAGGTGAATTTTGTATAAAGTGGTCATGGTATAGTGGTTATAAGCACATTGCAGTTCTTTTATATGCAAGTTTGGTTCAGTAACCATTGGTGTTTTAACTCGTTGCAAGGGTCAAAATATTGAAATCTTAAAAAAGTGCACATAGCAGATATGCGTTTGATATAAGATACTGTATTGTTATAAATTCTTTTTTCTTGTCATGGATGAGAATACAACTTTTTAGGCCAATACGTTATTTTTTAAGCATAAACCCCAGAGGACACTGTATTTCTTTTCGAAAGATTGGTAGCTATTCTCTATGAAATACCATAAAAGATGTATACATTATATATTATTATTTTCTTAAATGTGCAGCAAATTTAAACTTAATTTTCTACTACTGATTATTTCATGAAAACCATATAATAATTTAATTCGTGTATTCGCCATTATATTGTTGAGCGTGCTATGCCAACTTATCGCTTACTTCTCGTGTAGTTTTCACGTTATTATACTGAATTTCTGCTAAAGTAATAATAATATACATTGATATGTTAATAATAAAGAAAAACTTTCATAATAAAGGCTCAAAATCAGATTTCAATTAAAACAGTTTGAAGTCACTCATTATGCCTAACTATCCCTATTACTAAGAAACAATAAAATGGCATCGTCCAACGTGATTCGAACTCGACTTCTTGCCTGCAATGATTAATCTCACTGGTTTAATGTATTGCAAGGAAGCCGAACATCATTCACCTAAGTGAAAACGCTTTTGGAATGAACTTGTACAGGGTGAGTCAAAAGTCGCAGTACACCCTGGTTTTTCGAAAACCTTGCAGGAATTGGGAAATCTGAATATTCCACTAAGGTATAAATATGTATTAAACAGGTGGTGGCCTTACAGTATAACAGAGGGACATCAGGAGTTCCAACTAGTTTCGCCATTTATTCCCGGCTTTGTCAAGGATATATACAGCAAGAGGCATGCAAGCCTTTATATACAGAACAGTGGTACAAATTATGCATATACATGAACCAATAGGATACAAAAGAAATAAAGAGGAAATAATGGCCAACAGGATAAATAGAAAAAGCACAGATTTTTGAATTATAATGTCCAATAGAATAAAAAGGGTGTAAACGCTAAATTTTATAAATTATACAAAAAGAAAATATACAAAAGGATGGTGCGCGTATACGCGGACCGAAAAGAGAACTTATCCGGTTGTCTGAGGACAAGAGGATTTAGAGAAAAATAAACAGGCAAGAAATAACAAAATGTAAAGGAAAACATAAAACATAATAAAGAAACCGAGAAAAAAGGGGGATCATAATAGATCAGATAAAGAGTTAAGTATTGCATATACATTAAAGTCTGTTTGATAATTGAGAAGCAGGTGGGGGGAGGACTTCTTGGCCTTGAATATTTCGATCGCTTCGAGGGTAGCAGTTTTTTCTGGCCTATTGCAGATATGCAGGACAGACATAACATCTTCTTGCGTCTTTAAAGCGTGTCCGGAATCTTCGAGGTGGTTTGCGTAGTGGGAAATACGATCTCGTTTTCTATACGAGTCACTGTGTTCTCTGAATCGTACTGCAAAATTGCGGGTCGATAATCCTACATAGAATCTGTCGCAAAACGCACAATTCAGGCGGTAAACTCCGGATTGGGAATATTTGTCGGTGTTGACGGCAGTGGGTGGATTCAGGATGCGGGCTGATGGTGTAGGAGTACGAAAAGATATTCGAAGGCCAAGGGACGATAAGAAGTTAGAGAGCTGGGAGAAACTAGGGCCCAGATACAATAAGGATGTCCATTTCTTGGGAAGGGGCGAAACAAGAGAGGAGGGGGAGAAGAGGGCCCGTCTGCGACGGTGAAGAATACGGGAGAACATGGAGGTCGAATATCCATTGGCATGGGCGAGGTTCCGGATTATGCGGAGTTCGGATGATCTGGATAGGGGGCTGAGGGGGAGCTTCAGGGCACGGTCAATTAGGAATCTTAATGAGGCTTGTTTGTGGGTGGGGGGGGGTGTGAGGAGGAATGGTGTATTAAGTTGGAGGATGTGGTCGGTTTACGGAAGACGGAAAAGGAGAGGCGATTAGTGTGGGGGTTGTTGGTAATGAGGATATCAAGGAAAGGGATGGATCGGTTAGTTTCTAGTTCAAAGGTGAATTGGATATGTGGAGAAAAGGAGTTAAAAATGTTAACGATATTAGTGGGGGTAGTGGATCGGGAATCAAAGAGGATGAGGATGTCATCGACATATCGGAAATACGCGATGACAGAGGGATTATTAAGGAGGGGGGTAACGTATGTTAATTCCAGGTGCTGTAGGAATACCTCAGACAGAAAACTGCTGAGTGGGAATCCCATTCCTAGCCCTGTGGGTTGGGAATAATAGGAGTTGTTAAAGGAGAAGTAGTTCTGCGAAGAAATTACAGAGAGGATAGCTAGTAGGTCAATAGTGTCGGGTTTAGGGAAAGACGCAGCAAGTAACAGACGCTCTAGTATAGAAAGGGTGGGGGTGACAGGGATGTTAGTATATAAGTTGGTGATGTCAAGGGACATAAGGGAGAGGTGCTCATCAGTGCGGATGGAAGAAAGGGACTCAGTGAGGGTTAGGGAATTGCGTACATTGTAAGTATTAGGGAGGGTTTTCAAGTTAAAGTGGAAGGTAGAAAGGGATTTGGCAACGAGGTGGGCAGGAGCTGGGGAATAGTTAACGACGGGGCGTATGGGCATGTTAGGTTTATGGATCTTGACTAGGGCGTTAAGGTTGGGTGGGCGAGGGATAGGTGGGATGAGGCGTCGGAGGTATCTGAAGCGTGGGGATTTGTTGACGACGGAAATAATGGATTTGTGATACTTAGAGGTGGGGTCGGAAGGGAGGGTGGCAAAATTGTTGGCGGCGATGAAATCATTGACTTTATCTATATAAGTAGAACGGTCAATGATGACCGACACGTTACCTTTATCAGCCTTGACGACGAGGGCGTCGGAGTCTCGTAACTTCGTTTTCAAGGTGGTGGAGGCAGCAGCATCGGTGAGAAGTTCACGGGATTGTCTAGATGCGGACGCTTCTATGAAGGATTTGTGTATGAGATGTCCGGCGAAGGCTCGCGCAGGAGGACGGTCGGTCTGGGGGAGTAGGCTGATGGCATGTTCAACATCTGTGATGACATCGTGTAAATCGGATTGTGTTGGCTTCTTATAGACAACATGTTTGAGGCCTTTGTCAAGGAGTCGTTGCTCGTTGTCGGATAGCTGGATTGAAGTTAGATTCACGACATTAGCGTGGAAGACAAAATTACCTTCAGGAGGACGTGGGTGTTTATAAATATGTATATAAAAATGTGTAAATATGTAATCAAGCTTGTGTAAGTATGTATATACGCGTATAGTAAACATTCCGTTAATGAGTCTTAAGTCTTGTACAATCGAGTCATTTGACCCTAGAATGGCGACTCGGAAATTCGGGTCAAACAGCTCATAATGACATATGTGTCCAAAGAATCTCTTTAATGGGTCGTATTGGAAGAATCAGAGGACTCTCACAAGGGGGTCTTATCAACCGCACATTGCTGTGAGTGTACTTAGCATTCGAATAGACACGCGGGCAGTAGTAGACCAATGTGATATAATTTCAGACATTCTCATATGTCTTTTGCTTTTTTAATAGTCATTACAATAATTTATCAGATTGCTGTTTTGCCGTGGTCTTCCAGATTGCTTGGTGTCCATCCACTTTCTAATGATTTCAATAATGGGACTTTGACTCGCACACAGTTCTTTAGATATTAAGCATGTAGACTTGTTTCTTTGAGTTTCTGGAATGATAAGCTGATGGGTCAGAGGTGAAAGTGTTTTCCTCCTACTCATCTTTCTGTTTTATTAACTCCGTAGTGCAGTAATTTGCGGTAATGTAAGTTTCCTAAGCTGAAAATGATTCAATGCAAATGGGGTGGCTTGTAATAAACCACTAGACTGACGTAGGCAAATAAATTTTACATTTTTTGTTTTTTGTAACTCTGTTCGCATATGTTTGGAGCACACTGATCGTATTATTTTGAACCAGTAATGTTTGTTTAAACCATATCTCCCTTCTAAAGTGTATTATGGGAATGCTTGTTTTTCTTTTGTACAGAGGGTCATTTCATCACGACTGTTCCAACTTTGGAAGTCTGTGATTTCGTTGGAAACCATTTCTCCACCTTCTGTTATGTTCTATGTGCTTCTCTTGGCATCTTACTATGGCCCTGCACTGAAACTTCCACTGAAGAAGACTTCGCTGGAGGTATCGAAGAGGTATTGCGTTCAATACCTTTTGACAAACCGACAGAAGTCTAGAGACTTTTCAGGAACGTGTGAGAAGGAAATCGCAGAAATTCCGGTTTCCACATGCATTTGTTGAAAATAATTGAGGGTCGAACGAACAGAATGGCTAGAAGCCTTATCTTGGTGGATGGAGACCTTACTGCTGGCCTTCCTATACAAATTTGGAATTTCCTCCCGGTATAATGATTCCAAAATGTTGTCTAATAATACTGTGCAATTATTTTGGTGTTTTTGGCAACTCGGCAGATCGACAGAGGTCCTTTTGAACAATATCCCCCAACGATCATGAACCCTTTCGGGAAACTTTCGCGACATCTGCGGGCCCAATCAGCTCGGCCTTTTGCATCAACTGGGCAAATCAAATGGAACGTATCGTTTCACAATTCTTTAGATCGACCCACGCTTCGTCGAGAGTCACTAGAAATTTCCATTTGTAACCGCTTAGGTATTTTTCATTCAGCTTTCTGGAATTCCGTCATCGCTCAGCAATATGTCGGGTCTTTAACGCATGTAGGCGAGCTTTATGGAATTTACATAAGTTCAGATTTTTATGGATAAAATGCGGTTAACAGTTGTCGATGATGTGTCGGTCTTCTGTGCCATCTGTAACATAGCCTTCTGTGTTCCTGGATTTTCCTGAAGTGCCGTTCTCCGGATCATAGTTAACAGTGGTGGATGAGCGACGTGGACACGTCCTTTTCAAGGCCAAATTTTCCTTACTAAGCTTATCCGAAATCCCTGACTTCTTGATGTCAGCAGTTATTCTTTTCAATGTGCCCTTGTTAATAACAATTCCGGCTTCTTTACATCGTTGGAAGATTATATATGAACTGAATTCGGCATCGGAAAGGGCTTTAGTATACGCTTTCCGTAATCCGCAATTTTTTAATACATGCTTTCCGTCTCACAGTTATTATACATTTCATTTGACAGGTACATGAGAGGCCAGCAGCATGTACATTTTAGTCAATTAGATCAATCCATTCATGTCTGGGAGCGGGGAGGTTAGTTGGGACAATCGTGGTGTAAAGACTCTCCGTATGTTGTTCTACAATAAACAGGAGTTGTAAATATCTTATTCGTTTTATCTAATCAACTTTGGCTGGAGAATACAATGCCATAAAGATGAGATAAAAACCCATTGCAGATTATGATCGTAAATTTTTGAAACGGGGTTATATATTAATTACAGTCGCCATAGAAGTTTTCACTTCGGTCGTGCGGTCTTCGCTATCTCAATAACAACATAGGTAACATTTTGCACACGCTCTTTTTATTTTATTTCATATGACTCTGTCATAATTTACTTTCTATTTATTTAAACATAATTTAAGTTTGGCTTAATTAAAAAAACACGTTCAAATTTCATCGCATAAAAATATATCTGGGAAGATGATCGCAGAAATAGTTCAAACCCTGAATATGAATTTAATGGCAAACCAAAATCCCGATTTACTATATTTTATCGATTTTTAATCTTCATTTGTTTGATATTTTTATAGATAAGGCTGGATCATTTGCTAATCCAAGCTACGTTGCAAAATGACAAAATAAGAACATTTACAACCTTTAGCGGCGAGCGCAATATGTTAGATTGGTTCTTAGTATGTAATAGGTTGGAAATTCAACCATTTCGATTATAATAATGAATACACTAAAATATATTTTCGGTGTAATGCTCTTCGTGGTTCTTACTGCCGTAATTATTATTCTCTACCTACCCGTGGAAAAATATAAAAATTTCCGCCCAACTCATCCTGTAAAGTCTGAGCAGTTTACACATTTATGGCCATGTGAAGGTTGTGGCGACCGAGTCATAGAACAAGTCCAGTTAACTCCTTCAGATTTGGTTTTATCAGAGGACAAAACAAGGCTTAAACGCATTCTTTTATATAGTGGAATTGAAAACTGGTCGGATATTCCCATCACGGAAGGACGAGATTATTTTAAAAGATCAAATTGTTCCGTCGACTTTTGTTCCCTCACTTCGGAGAAGAAATATGCAGAGAGTGTTGATGCAATAATATTCAAGGATGGCAACATCGGAAACTTAAGGCATAGATCTAAAAATCAAGTGTGGATTCTGTATCTGCTAGAAAGCCCATTCCATAGTCAATCGTTTCTTAAGCATAGCAAGGTAAGATACACAAACAAAAAAGAAAACTTTTAAATAATTGTATTGTGATTTTCTTATGTATGTGTGTAATAATGTTAGAATTGCACAATATTCGTATATGTTAGCCTATGTGGGCTTCTAAACAGGCGTGCCAAATTTCATAAGTGTGTGTAGAGTTCTCACACTGTAAGGTGAAATGGAAGAGTTCAGTTTATCGCGTTCAATCGGTAGGGACGTCATAGAGATAGTATACATTATACCCTCATGCACGATCTGTGAGCTGCTTTTTTCACTGAGCAACGCTCGTTGCAGCCTATTATTGAAGTTTCGGGATTTATGAAAATTAGAGTATTTAAAAAAAAAAACTTCTCTACCTATCCTTACCTATTGAGTGCGATAAAGCGAACTCTTCCATTTCATCTTACTGTGTGAGAACTAAATGTAAGTATCTTTGTACGTATGCATGTATGTTTGTCCACGTATTTCTCAGAAACTAGATATCGAATTGCAATAATTGTTTTTTATTGGATTAAGTATCTTTCAACTTAGGGAACAGTCCTAGTTTCATCAAAATCCGTTCAGTAGTTTTCAAGATATGGACTGGTTATAGCTAGACGATAATTAAAGTTTCATCAAACTCGGTTTTTTATACTCTGTTAATCTTGTCAATAATCTGCTATAAAAATAATGCAAAAATGTTCACCTTGAATATTTTCAAATTTGGAGAGAAAACATAATATTGAGTAGTCGCAAAGAAGCCGTAAGTTTTCATTATTTTTCCATAATATGAATTATATTAATTCAAGAGACAATTGTATTTTTTGAATTTTAACTACAGAGGGGCCAAAAATGTACTCACTGTTTTTAATTCAATACTTTCGAAACAAAGAGATTTGCACTTACTAATCTCATGCGGAAGTGTAGTGTAACTATGAAATTTGTCGTGGAATCGACAAAAACCAGCAAAATCAACTAGTTATTTTAAAACAAGAGATGGACTCTCAAACAGGATATGGACTCCATTATCAAATTGTTTTGGTCGCTATTTTGAAACTAGAGGGGATTTTCATAGGGGTGTTGGGCCCCAGTTGCGGATGCCATAGGGCTGCTGGTTCTCAAAATGATCGACTGGCGACAGTTAATTGTTTATTGCCGTGTTTTCATGGTGTCGTGTTTGAAATTTGACTTTTAATTAATTTTGTCTCTATCATTGATTGCTTTTGGTAACCTGTGAAAGTTTATATCTCGGGGATAATTTGACAATATATGGAAATAAAGTACAAATTTTACACTATTCAGTCCTGGTGGGGGTTACACACGGTTCTGTTAACTAATCTCGGGCTGTATTTCTGCAATCGTTCCATGTTCTGCTATCTATTCAATGCTGCTAACCTCGCTCTGTTAAATGGCTTCCTTCTTAATCAGTTGTGTGCCCATGGAAATTCGTCTTTCTTGATCAGCCTGAATTTTTTCAGTCTTTTTCTTTGTCATATAAACTTTTATTCCTTTAACATTGTCATTGCAGAATTTAAATTGTTCATTTGGAATCAATATTTGGTCATCTAAGGGCCTCTGTAAACTTGCACTAGTTGCTATCTTTTTTTTGATTCCTTCATCTCCATCACAAGGTAAGTTTTCGAGGTTTCTTACAAAGAAATTTTATTCAGCTGTGATACTAAAGTCTTCTACATGTTGATGTAACTTATTAAGTTAATAAAA
Organism: Rhysida immarginata; assembly: GCA_023313115.1. Taxonomy (NCBI): domain Eukaryota; kingdom Metazoa; phylum Arthropoda; class Chilopoda; order Scolopendromorpha; family Scolopendridae; genus Rhysida; species Rhysida immarginata. Next base: position 1,139,279 of record JAHWFO010018052.1, on the reverse strand, counting down.
CTCTTAAAATTCTTATATTGAACTCTTTAATTCCATTATTAAAGTTATGCCAGGAGATATCAGAAAGTAACGCCATTTATTTTTTCAAAGAAAATTACAAAACATACAGGTAAACAAGTGCAGGTGAAACTACACGTCTATATCTACTCTTCCACGTAGGGAACTTGACGATTTAAGCATTTATCTCAACGTTGCACCAGTTTCAGAATTGGCACCGTACACTTCTACCATTTTCCCAAAAATTTCAGCGGATTTCTAACCTTTTACGAAAAGAAACCTTATAACAGCTCGCTGTTTTTCCAAAGTAGACGATGTGATAGAGGCAGACTTTTGTAAAATGACTGTTAGCATGTGGTGCACGTGCACAGGAGAAATTATTGTTATGCAAGGTCTGTGAATGTACTCAGCCTTCTTTTTGGCTAGTTTAACTTTTACGCAGTGATTATATTTCCTCCAATAAAAATAAATGCATCTACTTTCTGATATCCCCTCATAAATATGCATGATACTCAATCAAATTCATTATAAAGGCATGAACAGCAACTGTATCATGGAGGAGGCAGTCACTGATCACCCGTGCGATCAATTTCTGAAGTTGTTGTCCACTAAAGTTTTATTTAATAAGTGAGAGGATTCTAAAATTGAAGTGTTTGCTTGCGAAGATTGGAGCATGCTCTTTCTAGCTATAGCAAGGTAAAGAAGATCGGAGAAGGAATAGTTGAGATATTGCTTCCTAAAGTTAACCAAAAATTTGCATACAAAAATTTTAACCTTTTTGAAAATGCTTATCTTTGATGCAGATGGGTAGTGGAAACTGAATTTAGTCCACACATAGACAGCAAAGGCGTGTATCACACAACCATGTGTTGGTTGAGTCTGACCATCAAAAAAACGTTATGGTAGTCAAAATTAGAGCGCACGGAATGGCGCAATTAATTTTTGCCTACTTTCAAGGAGGATATCTATGACTTATGTTTAAAAGATTAATGTTCTTCTATCTTTTTCTTCTTCTATACTCTATCTATCTAAACATGTAATAAAACTGTAGAACCGTTGTGTCTGTACACTGAAAATATTTGCCTAAATCTGATGGCGGGTGATGTAGGAAATGTAACAGAATACAATAAGAACATTTTTAAAATTTTTGTCTCTCTGTTTATCTGTTTGAACACGCTAATCTCCAAAACTACTTGACCAATCTTGATGGGGTTACCACAGGTAATTTGAGCGTAGCTTGGGTTTACATATAGGCTATATTTCATCAAAATCGGCTCATGGAAAAAAACGATATCTTAATTTAAAATTTTAGGAGTCTGTTTAGCCATAGCCTACAAAGATAAGGAAAGCCTGCCTGTTTTTTTCGTGGATGAGTTGCCTGATGGAGGGAGGAAGTTCCAGATGGTCTGGACACTTGCAATTCAGTGGAGTAGCACTTGCATTTGTAGCCATCTTGATGGACTGAGTGACTTTCTTGATATTTTCGTCAATGTCACTGCTGGTGGAGGGATCCTGATAGGGAATGTTACTATCGTTCATAAGTTCTCTAAAAATTTTCCAGTCCTGCTTATAACGAAGATTTTTTTATCAGGTCGATATTTATCCCCTCAAATTTAGTGCAACTGGTTGGTGATCAGATGATAAGGCATTTACTGTAAAAATATTCCCTAGGGTTTGAAAACCCCCTTGAGAACAGCAATGTCGAATACGTCACTAGCGGGTGAGTGATCACAGTAGTGTGTATCTTCAAGAGGGCCAATAACGGAAGTGTCGATCTGATCTACCATGTACCTATAAAGTCCAAGCCACTTTGATTAGTGCATCTGGAGTTGCAGTGTGGGTGTTTCGCATTCAAATCACCCGACATAACGACTGGAGTGGGCCCAGACAGTAGTTCATCTAAATCGTCAGGGTCTAACTCGTGCCTGGGTGGGTTAACAAGTAAATAAACTCGACCTTTTCAACATCAGCATCTTTGATGACAATGGAAACTGCTTCGATATTGACAAGGTTAGGTGTGACAATCTTAGTGTGATTTATACCTTTTTTGACAACAATAGCTACCCCTCCAGAGGCTGGATCTGAAACTTTTTTAGGGGGCCTATCTTTTCGGTAAACATAGTATCCTTGTAGATTGAAAGACTTACTCTGCTTGAGATGGGTTTCGCACAAGAAGGCAACATCGATGTTCCAGCTTGTGAGGAAATCGTAGAACTCATGACACTTGCGAGGGATGCCCCTTGCATTCCATATTGTGCAACGTAGCTTACCTTGATTTATAACTTTGTAGGGATGTCTATCCATGATTATTGTCTTGTCTCTGTTGGAGTGGTCTGCGGCAACACTTTGCCAATATCTTTTAACATATTCATAAGGTTACCCAGATACGTTTGAATTTTAACCAATTCGTCGTGGTCAGCGACTCCATTACCAATAGAAGCAGAAGCAACGGATGCAAAAGTTCTTCCTTCAGCTACTTTGGAAGTTCTATTCCCTCACATCGAATACATTTAGGAGGGTCTTTACCTTTTATATTGGTGCAGTCCCTTGACTGATGGTCACCCGCGCACTTGTTGCAACGTGGTGATTCGGTGCAGCCCTGGGACACGTAAGCAATTGTAACATTGTAAGGGCTTGTTGTTGCCCCTAAACAATTCAACAGTTACAGCAAGTGAACCAATGCGCTTTACGTTTACGAGAGATTTATTGTGCTCAGTATTTTGTAGGAGGACTAGGACCATTGGCATCTCAACTGCACCATTTGCTTTTTTGAGTCTAACTGCCTAATCCTGGAAGTAGTTAGCGTTTCTAAGGTCTGCGCAAAAATCTTCCATGTCATAGGTTGTATCTACATTACGGACAACGTATTTTAACAGCTTCTCAGACTTGAGCTGATGATGCTGGATTTTAAGCACACCATTCACTTTGATTCCTGCCACGAGGGCTTTGTGCGTTTACTCATCATGGCATTTTATCTTGATAGTGTCTGAGCGTCCAGTATGTGCAGTAATCTGATCTAACGTTACGTGATTTTTAATCTCATTTAGTATTTCCTTAATCGGTTTTCCGTGATGTCTAACGATAATAGGGGGAATATAAATAGCTTTCTTTTCACTTACCTTAATCTGGGAATTTTCTGTCCTCGTCCCCCTTCTGGGTTTTTTGTTACGAACAACTGGCCAGGCACTGTCTTCCACTTTTCCATCACTAAGGCATACAATGCCAACAGGCTATTTATATACATGGTTAACCAATCAAGTTCCAATAATACAGATACATGGTAGGTTTAAGGTCCAATCAGATAAATTATCCTGTACAGTGATTACTTATTTTTAAAAAAGTAGTACAACCCAATAGGGTAAATTATCCAGATTAACGGTAATATACATTCAGTGACTCAAATTGCAAGGCCGAGAAAGTAAATAATAAGAAAATGCATAAAATATTAGCAGGAAGCCAGAATAATGTAGAATAATAAGAATAAAATTAATAATAAATAAATATCCAACATAAACATAGTTCATTGTATGTGTTCCAGAAGCTTAATCCAATCTTGAAGGTTCAAAGGACCCTTGTCACCATTCATGGATCTGTCCTCCTGTATTTTCCTAATCTCCAAAGACTCCAAAAAATTGAGCTTACGCCAATCGCCGGTCTTGTGGAGGATCTGATAATTGTTAGGTGTTGTTCCATGTCCGATGGAGATGTGTTGAGGTGGAGAGGTGTTGTTCATGTTCCATTGTTTGTAGCGAAATCTTTGATTTTCAAGAGTTCCTCTTCTCGTTGTTGTAGTATGCGTGGCCGTTTTAACGCCCTCGTGATCACTCAAACCACAACAACGAGAAGAGGAACTCTTGAAAATCAAAGATTTCGCTACAAACAATGGATATAAGAAGGACCTCATAGATAACCTAGTAAGGAAACGTATCAGGAAGATGGAAATCCTACAGGCCAAAACACTGACCCCAGAAAGGGACAAACCTAAATTTTGGGTCATGCCCTATAATAAGGACATCACCAAAGGACTCGACAAAATTGCAAGAAGGTTTGGATACCGGGTTGCATACAAAAGCTCACACACACTGAAGAAATTACTGGGATCTGTCAAGGATAAAATACCCGATGATCAGTATGCTGGTGTCTACAAATTGAAGTGCGGAGGATGTGAATCTGTGTACGTGGGACAATCGAGGAGGAAGATTGCCACAAGGATAGAAGAACACTTCAGACATATCCGAAACTACAACCCACAGGCCTCCAGCTTCGCACATCATGCGATCTCCACCGGACATGGAACAACACCTAACAAATATCAGATCCTCCACAAGACCAGCGATTGGCGTAAGAACAATTTTATTGTTAATTTTATTCTTATTATTCTACATTATTATGGCTTCCTGCTAATATTTTATGCATTTTCTTATTATTTACTTTCTCGGCCTTTGCAATTTTTTGTCACTGAATGTATATTACCGTTAATCTGATGTTTTTTCTTTATAATTTACCCTATTGGCTTATACTACTTTTTTAAAAATAAGTAATCACCGTACAGGATAACTTATCTGATTGGACCATAAACCTTCCATATATCCGTATAATTGGAACCTGATTGGTTAGCCATGTATATAAATAGCCTGTTGGCATTGTATTGGGGCCTGCCTTGTTCAATTTCTTTATCCACGACTTTCCTAAGTTTACAAAGTGCAATCTTTACTTGTTTGCTGACGACGGATCCATCATGACCTGGGCACGTAATCCAGTCCACGTCATCAGCCGTCTGCAAAAAGCTTTACACCTGTGTGAGAGCTGGTTCTCTAAGTGGTGCTTACAGCTGAATGATAACAAGTGTAAAGCCATGTTCATCATACGCAAACACAAAATCCCTCCAAGGCACCTCATCCTACATGGTAGGAAGCTTGAGTGGGTTAAAAATTATAGGTACCTCGGAGTTGTGATTGATTCCAAGCTCAAATGGAACGACCATGTCCAATATTCGCTTAACAAGGCTAAGAAAGCGAAGTTTAGTAACATCGCGCTAATGGGGCGAAACAGCGCTCTCATTCGTGCCATTTTACTTCATGGTATGCCTGCTTGGGCTTCCATTTGCAAATCGAGATGGAAAGATCTTCAGACCTTCCAAAATGTTACCCTCCGGTCCATTGCTCAACTAGACAGAAGAGTTGCCAACAATCTCTCTATGAAGATCTGGGGATGGCCCACATTGGTTCCTATGTTCAAACACTTCTCAGGAACATGCTGCCGAAGATGGAACATCATGAAAATACCCTGGTTGCTGGTATCCTGGACCACTCATTCACTATCAGGGATTCCCTCAGGTTTCGAAGACCACATCATATCTTGGATCTTTCGAGAACATTAACAAGGCCGAGTTCCCCAACTACTGGGTCTGCTAGGTCCTAGTTTTTTGGACTCGTTATTTGTCAATCCCCAATCCGATTCTTGTCCTTACCATGAAGGGACTTTTCTGGATGACTTAAAGAGGTTCATCAGGCTTCTTTCCTACTTCAGTGTACCTCATTTGGTTTACTTTTTGGGCGAGCGTGTAAAGTGAACTAAAGGCTCCTGGACCACTGGTAATACTTTTTTCACTACACTGATCGATTGTCGATTGTCGATTGTTGTATGCCTTAGTCAGGTTGAAAATGAGTGCGTAGCACTCGAAATATGTATTCATGGTGAATAAACCTTGTTGTGGAAAAGCGGTGGCGTCTTGTTTTTTCCAATAATACCTTATTTAGCTTACCTGAAAGTTGACAGATATTGACGATAATCCAAAGCAATTCACGCCGAATTAAATCCTTCGATACAACCCAAGTCATCATTTAGGAACCCTCGCAATCCAAAAGGAAATATCCCGTGACAAGGCGCAATAACCATCGAAAGCCTCTCTTCAGTCGTTCGGTGAACGCTGTTTCCGTTTCGAGAAATACTAAAGAACACTAAATGTTCGTAACATAATGATACACTTCGGTAGGCGGGAACTGAGAAATATCCATCTGTAATTCTCCTTCCTCGCTCACGCTCATCGTTCAGTATCGCTGGACTATCGTTTTGAATTTTTCCATTAACAAGTTCGGAACACTGTGCATATTTTGTCGAGCATATGAACCTTCTTCTCCTCCTTCGCTTCCGCTACGTTTTTTCGCTTCCTCATGCAGGCGTTCACATTTTGTTTTGCCGAGTTGATCGCTCCTCTCTCTCTCACGTCGGCGATCTTCACTTCTCTCTCGAGAACCCGAGCATCCTTGTTTGACGTCACGGCCATTTCGGTCGGATAGACGTATCCCGTCCTGTAACGCCTAGAAACGGACCGTAACATTTAGCATTCGAACAGACACACCTATAGCATTAGTCTAATATGATATAATTTTAGACGTTCTCGTATATCTTTTGATTTTTTAATAGTCATTTCAATAATTTGTCATATTCCTGTTTTGCCGTGGTCTTCCTTATTGCTTGGTGGCCATCCACTTTCAATAAGGGACTTTGACTCGCTCGCAGTTCTTCAGATATTAAGCGTGTAGACCTGTTTCTTTGAGTTTCCGGAATTATAAGCTGATGGGTCAGAAATAAAAGTGTTTTCCTCTTACTCATCTTTGTTTTATTAGCTCTTAGATAGGCACAACTCCGTAGTGCAGTAATTTGCATTAATGTAAGTAAAGTAAGCTGAAAATAATTCAAATGCAAATGTGGTGGCTTGTAATAAACCACTAGACTGAGGTAGGCTAATAAATTTTACGTTTGTTGTTTTTTGTAATACTGATCGCATATTTTTGGAGCACTCTGAACGTATTATTTTGAACCAGTAATGTCTGTTTAAACCAGTGATGGGCAAACTTTTTTTATTTAAGATTTTTAACCTTTTCATAAAATTTTAAATATAAAGTGCACTGTTCCCTAAAAATAATTACAAATTATCCTATTTCTGGTCTCTCTTGCTCATATTTCTAAATAATCTTGCGGGCCGCATGTGAATCCGGTAGCGAGCCGAAAAGAAACCGGAAGTGTCCCGCGGCTGTATTTGCCCCTCACTGGTTTAAACCCTCTCTCCCTTCTAAAGTGTATTATGGGAATGTTTGTTTTTCTTTTTATGGAGGGTCATTTCACCACGACTCTTCCAACGTTGGAAGTCTGTGATATCATTGGAAACCATTTCTCCACCTTCTGTTATGTGTAGCGTTCCCGCGAGACACGTTTTTTATTACCACTCGGAACAGGATATATAACTCAACAGCTAAGACAGCTAGTTTATTTTTAATCCGCCTTCAGCTGGTTATTTGTCAGGGAAGGCCCAGAAGTGTTAATGTGGCCTCCCTTCCATACTCAACAGGTGCACTCCACCGTTCTGGCGTGATCGCAAGCAGACATTTCCCTGGTTTCGATTTGGTCATGCTTCCCGCGCGGGAATGCCTGGTCCTCGGTTGCGACCAATCGCTCTGAATTTGCGAGAACTACTTCTTCTCCAACGAATGATGACGTCCGCCTTTTTGGGCCACAATTCACCTTCTGGGCGTATGAGAAGAGTTATTTAATTCTACGGGTATTCGCGTCATTAATTTGAATAACTGTTTTAAAGGGAGGGGGTCTTCAAAAGCATTTACTCCTAAGAGCAAAAAAGATTTAGTCTATGTCCTTGTATTTGTTGTAATTTGATATTAATGAATTGCGGTATTTACAGGATTTATTTTATACGGATGTTTTCTTTGGAGATAATTTAACCAACTGAGCATTGTTAACTGAGGTTTTAATTTTTTTGGTTTCGTGTTAACCGATTGTTAAGATACTAAATCTCCGTCATCTGATTCGCCTTTGTTGGAATTTTCTCTGCATGCAGGGGTTCGAGTTTTGAGTAGTTCTTCTTCAGATGGCATGGAGAGAAGTTGTTGAAGAGATTTACGGACGTATCACTACAGAACGACTCGAACGAGGGTGGTATTGGAATATTTGCGAAAAATCTGTTTATTATATCCCACAAAGTTTATCCTCCAATAAGCTCTTTCAACCTTGAACTCTTGGCTATACACAAAGCCCTGACCATGTTAATTGACAAACCTCCAGACAAATTCCTGATAATATCAGACAGCAAAAGTTCCCTTATAGCAATTGAATCAGCACTTCAAAGGAACACCTGGTACTATAAGGGCGTAATTGGGTATACCCTGGTATTACTAAAACAACTTATTGATTGTAGTCATCGAATTGAATTTTTATGGATCCCTAGCCACTGTGGTATTCAGGGCAACGAAATTGCGGATAGGCTCGCAAATTGGGCCAGAAAATCGAACAGCTCTATCAAATCTACTCGCCTCGAACCACGGACCCTAAAAATCTACATTAAAAAGAAAAATATTTTCCTTTGGAACACGAAATGGAATGTTAATAACTGCGGTCATCAATATAAAAAATACTTAAAATCTTTAAACAAAATTGAGCGCCTTTCTCCTAATTGGTTATCGTTTCAAGAAAAAGCCTCTCTTTTTAGGCTTCGTAGCGGACACCTGCCATTAAAATCTTTCCTTCATCGTTTGAATCTTGCTACAACAAACAAGTGCACGTGTGGTGAACCGGAAACGGTTGAGCACATCCTACTGTGCTGTAAAAATCTATGTCATGAAAGGAAAAGTATTGAATCAACTTTCAGACAAATAAAAACCCCTTTTAATTTGAATAATCTCCTCTTCTGGGTAGGAGGAAAGAAAGAATCAAAAATAATAACCAAATCTCTTTTAAAATTTTTGGAAAATACGAAACTCATCCTGAGAATCCTCGGCCCTTTGTGTCCTAAATAATTGAAACAGGAAGTGATCAAAACACGTAAGTTCTCTATGTAAAACGGAAACAGCTAGTCTCCCTTACTGGGCGATGTGGGCTGGAAAGAAGAAGAAGAAGAAGAAGAAGAAGAAGAAGAAGAAGTTGTTGAAGTCGTGGTATGGACAGAGGGCCATGGGTTAACCTCCGATGTGTGCAAATGTGAAAAGAAGATAATGGTATCACATTTCATGAAATGAAGACGTTTTACCGTTCATTTTCGCCATAGATTGAGATGAAGAATATCCGTAGGATGACGACGGTTGAGAATTTCCCGTGGAACGGCTGAAGAAAGTTGTTCGAATCATGTCGGGCTTTTGCCATTTTGATGAAGACAGACGATCTGGATTATGCTTGGCCTGGAGAACTTGGGAACGTTTTTTCGTGTTGCTATCGTGGCTCACTGGAGAAGTGCACCTTGAAAGAAAATAATTGTTTCTGCGAAACACAGATAAGTGCTTGACCTTTGCTAACCTTTTACTTCATATGCTTAATGACCTCACTATTTGTTGGAATTTCATAATGATCTTGTTTATGGATAAAACTTTCTCCGTTACGCGATTGGTTAGATTCTCCGTCTGCCTCTAGTAGCGATGATAGAACGTTGACGATATGCCTGAGCTACGTATGCTTTAAACGGAACGTCGTTTGCTCGTTTTACATCGAACTTAGAAGAAAAGTTGAGTTCTTCCCTGATACCGACTATCTGGATGCGCCTTTAATTCAACGTCGGCTTGCCTCTCGTTATCGTTTTTGTTTGTTATCTGTTCGTTAGTTTTAGTGTGTGTTCGTTTTTTTTACCTTGTAGTGCCTGTCTTGGTATTCGTGTTTTCTTTTCTCTCTGTCTTTTCCCGCAGTTTGTCTCGCCGTTCGTCCTGTGGTTGTCTTGGTGTGTGCCGTCATCCTAGAGCATCAGCTCTTTGCCAGTCTATTCTCTACTGGGCCAGTTCCACAAGTTGTTGGCCGCAGCCTCCTCGTTGGTTTTTTTGGTACGTCGGAAGCATTTCCGTAACTGTAAGTGAATTGAGATCAGTTCCTGTCGCCATCTCATAGACCCTTGTGCAGAACAGTTTGTTCGACTTCAAGTTTCCGCTGGCCAATTTTGAAAGCAAATCTACCTCTTTTAATTTAGCTAATTTGGCCTTATTTTGATAAAATTAATTTCCTTTTCTCCTTAATGAATGATCCGATATTAAACTGCACCAATTATTGTGTTAATTTATTTTGACAGAACTGAAATTTTTGCTGTCTTATTCTTTTGTTATTTTGCAGGTCGTCTCCGGTGAAACTAAACGAGGCGTCCTTTTTTAGCTTTCAAAAGGCGAGCCTTTTCCTCTTTGAGCTCGTTTGTCCTGTATCTACAACAATTCCAGGATTGTTAATTACTGAATAATTGGTTACATTACACAAATTAAAGTCTAGTTATTTTCTCCTACCTTACACGCCACTTAACCACCTAACCACTTCCAATTCATCTTCGTTGGGGAAGGGAGAAGGGACTCGTTCTTCGTTATTTGCTGTTTACCGTACCTGCTTTTGCGGAGTCGTTGCTCTTGAGACGTTTACAATAGTGCTGTGGCCCACCGGTTTGTTTGCAGAAACTGACTAAGCAAAACGTACATTCCATTTTGGAACTGTCGGTTTACTTAAAACTGACACTAGCCATGGATTTTATTTCCAAGTCCGCTACTTTTTTTTCGAGAAGCTCGAACACGCTACATATATTCTATGTGCTTCTCTTAGCATCGTGCTATGGCCCTGCACCGTAACTTCCACTGAAGAAGACTTCGATGGAGGTATCGAAGAGGTATTGCGTTCCATACGTTTTGAAAAACTTTCCAGAGTCCGGCAGTTTCCAAGGCCTTGTTTGAGCAAGTCAAACCCACAGAAGTCCATGGGTGAAACGTTTGGAGACTTTACAGGAATGTCTGAGAAGGAAATTGAAAAATTTTCCGGTTTCCACCTGCATTTGTTGAAAATAATTGAGGGTCGAACGAAAAGTATGACTGGAAGCCTTATCTTGGCGGATGAAGATCTTACTGCTGTCTTCCCATAAAAGTTTGGCATTTCCTCCCAGTATAATGGTTCCAAAATGTTCTCTGATAATACTGTGCATTTATTTTGGCGTTTTTGGCAATTTGGCAGATCGTCAAAATTATCCCGCAACGATCATGAAGCCTTTCCGGAAACTTTCGCGACATTTGCGGGTCCAATCAGCTCGGCCTTTTGCATCGACTGGGCAAATGGAACGTATCTTTTCACAGTTCTTTAGATAAACCCGCGCTTCGTCGAGCGTCACTACAAATTTCCATTTGTCGCCCCTTAGGTATTTTCATACAGATTCTGGAATTCCTTCATTGCTCAGCAATATGCAGGGCGTTTAGCGCATGTAGGCGAGCTTTATGAAGTTTCCAAAAAATCATATTTTTATAGATAATGCGGTTAATGTCGTAGCATAGCCTTCTGTGTTGCTGGGTTTCCTGAATTGCCGTTCTCCGGATCATGTTAACAGTAGCACGTCAGCGACGCACTAATGAGCATTTTGCTTTCAAAATCGTACAAAAATATTTTGAGTAATTTTCAAATTGGAAATAAATGAAAATGCATGGAAAAGCTTATTAAAAGTATATTTTAGTGAAAATAAGTACATATTTAAAAAAAATATACATTTATTCTTCTTCATCTTCATCCAATAATGAATCATCGTTATTTGGTTCAGGCTTGAAAAGGTCTATTGTTTCTTTTAAAAACGGCTGGCTTTTGCTGGGTTTCCTTTTTCTTCCACAGCTGATCAATGGATCTGATGTGAGAAGAAGCCTATTTAAGACGTCTTCGTTACATCGTAACCGCGAAAACTTCCTTCAAAACCGCAAAAAAAATTCCTGTTTCTGATCAAAATTTTCCCGACCTTAAAGGGTTAAGTCCTTTAATTCAAAATCGTGGAAAGATGTGGAAAATGCTTTTACTGTTATAGCAGGGTAATATCCTATAGAATACTATAAAAAATAAAATTTTACTCGATCTTCCTCGACACTATAACATAAACACCTTTTAAATTCCGTGAGGTTTCCGTGAGGTCGATTCTCTTTTAAATTAAGTACATACCTTGTTCCAAAGGATCCTTAACTCAAACTTGTCACTTTAACTCCAAAAAAATATACTTTAACTACAAAACAAAAATAGAGCGTATCGAGAATGTAGGCGTGCGTTCTGAACGATGCATCGCGATGTCTAGATTCCGACTACCTGTGCAGCGGGGGGGTGCGGAAAGGGTCTACTTCAAACCCTTTCCCGGATAGTACGTTAACTCAGGTACAAAATAACTATGGTCTTGGTGTCATTAGCTACATTTGGATTTTTTTACTTTTGTCCGATTTTGAAAGCAAAATGCTCGTTAGTGCGACGTGGAGACGTCCTTTTCAAGGCCATACTTTCCTTACTATGCTTATCCGGAATCACTGTGCCCTTGTTAATAATAATTCCGGCTTCTTTACATCCTTGGATGATTATATATGAACAGAATTCGGCATCGGAAAGGGTTTTAACATACGCTTTCTAGTAATCCGCAATATTTTAATACATGAGACGGCCAGCAGCATGTAAATTTTAGTCAATTAGATCAATCCATTCTCGGGGGGAGTTAGGACAGACGTGATGTAAAGACTCTTCGTATGTTGTTTTACAGTAAACAGAACTTGTAAATATCTTATTCGTTTTTTCTAATCAAATTTGGCTGGAGAATATAATGGCATAAGGATGAGATAAAGATCTACATATGATCTTTACTGTATATGATCGTAAATTTTTGAAACTGGGTTGTATATTAATTTCAATCGCCATTGAAGTTTTCACTTCGGTCGTGCGGTCTAAAGCATACACTCTTTTTTATATTTAATAATCAATTACTTTTTATTTATTTAAAAATAATTAAAGTTTGGCTTAATTAAAAAAACACGTTCAAATTTCATCTCATAAAAATACATCTGGGAAGATAATCGCAGAAATAGTTCAAACCTTGAATATGAATTTAATGGCAAACCAAAATCCCGATTTTATTATATTTTATCGATTTTTGCAGATACGTTTATTCATTTGTTTGATATCATTATAGATAAGGGAGGATTATTTGTTAATCCAAACCACGTTGCAAAATGACACGTTTTGCTGTAAGAACATTTACAACCTTTAGCAGCAAGGGCAATACGTTAGATTTAGTTCTTAGTATGTAATAGGTTGGAAATTCAACCATTCCGATTATAATAATGAGAAAATTAAAATATTTTTTCGGTGTAATGCTCTTCGCAGCTTTTACTGGCGTAGTACTCTATCTACCTGAGGAAAAATATAAAATTTTCCGCCCAACTTATCCTCTAACGTCGCGGCAGTTTACACATTTATGGCCACATGAAGGTAGTGGCGACCGAGTCATAGAACAACTTCAGTTAACTCCTTCACATTTGGTTTTATCAGAGGACAAAACAAGGCTTAAACGCATTCTTTTATATAGTGGAATTGAAAACTGGTCGGATATTCCCATTACGGAAGGACGAAATTATTTTAAAAGATCAAATTGTTCCGTAGACTTTTGTTCCCTCACTTTGGAGAAGAAATATGCAGAGAGTGTTGATGCAATAATATTCAAGCATGGCAACATCGGAAACTTAAGGCATAGATCTAAAAATCAAGTGTGGATTCTGTATGAGCTAGAAAGCCCATTCCTTAGTCAATCATTTCTTAAGCATAGCAAGGTAAGATACACAAACAAAAAAGAAAAATTTTAAATACTTGTATTGTGATTTTCTTACTAGAAATTATATTATAATGTAATTTTCAAATTTGGAGAGAAATCATAATATTGAGTAGTCGCAAAGAAGCCGTAAGTTTTCAATTATATTTTTTGAATTTTAATAACAGAGGGGCCAAAAATGTACTCACTGTTTCTAATTCAATAATTTCGAAACAAAAAGATTCACACTTATAACTCATGCGGAAGTGTAGTGTGACTATGAAATTTGATTAACTCATCATTTCTATTGCAACTACTGTAATATTATTATTGTAATCACGTATATTATTTTTATTAAGATTCCAACATGAAATACGAACCTTCATTGTACACGATTCCAAAAATGGGCTACCCCATAATAGGACCCACCCTGGTACCCCATAATACGCACGTCTCATCGACATGTTTATAACGCAGTTTGCCCAACCCAATCTCAATAAGCACCAAAGTTAATCGCGTGACATGAACTTCTATTCGTACTCTACACGGCATTAGCTACGTTTTTTGGTTCACCCATGTCACATAAAAAACTTATTCGTTTTCTAGAATAAGTTTCATATAACCAAAACGGCTTTGGACCTAGCTTTTTTCAATGTTTGCTTGTAGCGTAACTCGCTGCGTAGCTACAGACTTGAATTTTCACACAACCACGTTTTCTCGTAAGCTCTTTCACCTCCTCCAGTTGTGGATAAATGGCAGCAGTAGACGGCGAAAAAAAGGTGTAGCTCATATAAGGAACTAGCCCATGTTAAGACACTTTACTCTAATAATGTTTACCTTGGATATTTTCACATTTGGAGAGAAAACATAATATTGAGTAGTCGCAAAGAAGCCGTAAGTTTTCATTATTTTTCCATAATATAAATTATATTGATTCAAAAGACAATTGTATTTTTTGAATTTTAACTACAGAGGGGCCAAAAATATACTCACTGTTTCTGATTCAATAATTTCCAAACAAAAAAGATTTACACTTACTAATCTCTTGCGGAAGTGTAGTGTAACTATGAAATTTGTCGTGGTATCGACAAAAACCCGCTAAATCAATGAGTTACGTGAAAACAAGATATGAACTCTGAAACAGGATATGGGCTCCATTGTTTTGGTCGACCATTTTGTTTTAGTCGCCATTTTGAAACTAGAGGGCTTACCATAGGACTAGCAGCTAATCCTCGAATTCCTCCCACCAATCAGAAACAAACGTACGTTTTGCGCCCTCTTTTGTCTATCTTTGCAGAGAACTAATATCTCGAAGGCCATGATGTAAGATGAACAGCGATTCATAATGTATTTTCTGATGACCTGAGTGAAATGTTTAAACTATAAGCATATAGGGATGCAACATCGAATCAAAACATCGACGTTTTTCTGTAGTAGTATTTTCAGTAGAATATTCAGTTGCAAAAACAACGTTAAATGAATATAGTTTCAATTTTTCCTTGATAATTTCAATTGCTAGTGGCGGAGTCAGTGAAGTTATTTCGGTATTTCGGTAACATCGGAAGGAAAAACATAGATTCATCGTAACAATAACATCGATGTTTAAAAATTGTAATCTCTTACATCTCTTGTGTAAACAACTGCTAATGCTAGAGAAAATGAGTTTTTGTCATTTAGTATCGCTAATATTAATCAGTTTCTGCCCTAGCGTAATCTGGCTAGGTTGATTTTTTTTTTAATTGAAACTTTCAAGAACCAGAATAAAAGAGAAAAAATTAATTCAATTACGAATTTACAAGATTACGTAATTTAATAAAATAATTTTACTAAAATGAATTTCCCTTTCAGTGTGATTTGTCTAATTATTAATATATTTTTTTTATCTTGTTTAATTCAGCTTTGCACTTTAGTGTAATCTTTATTTTCGTCCTAGGTGTAATGGAAATTTGTTTTCGATTTTTAACACTTGTTTTCTTGCACTACGTAAATAAAAAGAAGCTTTTTATTTTTTTCAAGATTTTTAATGCACCAGATATCGCACCACATCATCAAAGACAATTCCTAATTATATTTTAGATTTCATTCATTATCTGATTAGCTATACGGCTTTATAGCTAATATTATCCTCACGTATTGGTTTTGTACTTTATTATTATTATTATGTTTATTTATTATTAATACTTCGAAGCCGGTATTATTACAGCAGTTTTATTAATTGTAATAAATTGTAATTTTTCCAAGTTTGTAGCATTAATTGTAAACTCTGCGATAAGAATCCATGAAATAAACTGCAAAAGAGCCAATCTAGAGCGATGCGAGCAGAGCAGAATGAGTAAATATGCCTGGGGAGGGAGGGGGGTGGAGGCATCGATACGCATTACTACGCATTACTTAATTTAAAGGAAATGTGGCGTTTCTTGATTTGCAAATTCTCGGCGTCATTCATAATATTCATCCTATCTTATATTAGCTGCTCGATGCGAATATAAAAGTGCTTAACACATGGCATTTCTCTACACTGCGAAGCGAATCCGCCATGTTGGCTCGTCGACGGAGGGACCAAAGTAATTTCTGAAATTGGAAATCTGAAACTGAAACTTTTTTTCCCTTTTGATGCTTCTGATTGGTCGGAGGAATTCGAGGAATAGCCGCTGGTGCCATAGGGGTGCTGGTTCTCTACAGATATAGAGGAATAGATCGGCAATGCCCGTACCTTTCTCATTGGCGCTAGTGAAGCCAGCTGCCGCCATCTTACCGTACTACACGTGTAAGCAGCAAGTACTCGATTCGTATGCTTTTTCTTAGAATATTTAATGTTATAAAGTTAATTAAGTAAGTTAGAATAAAATACAAGGTACAAGGGTGAATACGTGTGTGGTGTTGGTTGTAATTTTTCGTATTCTGTAGTGACCTAATATGGCGGCGGAACGTTAGCGAGGCTTCAACGAACACAATGGCATTGCCGATCTACTCCGCTATATCTGTGTGGTTCTCAAAATGATCGACTGGTGACTGTAAATTATTTGTTGCCTTGTTTTAATGGTGTTGTGTTGAAATTTGATTTTTAATTAATTTTGTCTCTATCATTTATTGCTTTTGGTAACCTGGCTAAGTCGTGTGGAAATATTTATCTCGGGAATAGTTTGGCAAAATATATCTCGTAAATTACAAATTTTACACTTCTTAATCCTGGTCACGGTTACACAAGTTTCTGTTCACTAATTTCGGGCCGATGGTCGACCTAATCTTTCCAAGTTCTTCTATCCATCCAATAACTGCTAACCTCGCTCTGTTAAATGGCTTCTTTTCTCAATCTATTGTGTGCCCTGGCAATTCGTCTTTCTTGATCATCTTGAATTTTTTCATTCTTTTCCTTTGTCACATAAACCTTTATACATTTAACATTGTCACAGCAGAATTTAAATTGTTCACTTGGAGTCAATATTTGGTCATCTATGGGCCTCTGGGAACTTGCACCAACTGTTATTTTTATTTTTTATTTTTATTCCTTCATCTCCGCTACAAGATAATTTTTCGAGGCTTCTTCCAAAGAAATTTCATTGAGCTGTGATATCAAAGTCTTCTTCATGCTGGTGTAAGTTAATAAAATTCTTATATTGAGCAGTCGTTCCATTATTAAAATTATACGAGGAGATATCAAAAAGTAATACCATTTATTTTTCAAAGAAAATTATAAAATACAGGTAAGCAAGTGCAGCTGAAACCATACGTCTATATTTACTCTTCCACGTAAGGACCTTGACGATTTAAGCATTTATCCAGAATAGGCACCGTACACTTCTATCATTTTCTCATGAATTTCAGCGGATATCTTACCCTTTACGAAAAGAAACCTTATAACAGCTCGCTGTTCTTCCAATGTAGACGATGTGATAGAGGCGGACTTATGTAGCAAGTCGTGCACGTGCACAGGAGCAGTTATTGTTACGCAATATCTGTGAATGTACTCAGCCTTCTTTTTGGCTGTTAACTTTTACACAGCGATAAAATTAATTGGCATTACTTTCTGATATCTCCTCGCATTACGCTATCTACATGCCCTTAGGGCTGGCTGGAGCAGTACCCAGCCGGCGAACTGGGTACTGCTCCAGCCAGCCATAAGGGCATGTACAAACCTAGCGTCAATAAACTTCGGACACCAAGTAATTTGGCTAAAACCACAGTGAAAAGTGCATACAGAGGACTGCAGGCTAATGAAATAGATTTACTGAGTATACGGGGTTGTGCATAACCTTTTGCTAGGGGGCTGCGACTTAAACCGCAGCGTTGTAGCACACTCTTATGACGCTTCGGCAGAGAGTAGTTCATTGTGCGTCTATTGGTATCAAACAAATATGACTGGTTTAATAAATGACAGTGAAGAGCAGCGTTTCATGGATAGAGTTCGTGCAAATGCATATCGAGAGGCAATGGAAGCAGGTGCGTCTTTTATTAATCGCAAACGGGTTGCGAACAAGTTAAACCGATGTCTTTCCGTTTCTTCGAGATCCAAACAACACTATCGACCCGCATGAAGTTTGTTTCTTGCACGATAAGGCACCTTGCTTTAAGGCTAATGCAACACAGCAAATCCTAAGAGAAAGTGCTATCGATTTCTACTCATCAAACGAATGGCCCGGTGCATCCCCTGACCTAAACGTTGCTGAACATTTTGGAGCCGTGTTAAAAGACGCAGTGGAATCTTTAATGATTCAAGAACGTGGGGAAAATCGGTACTCTCGAGACCTTCTAATGGGACACCTGACATCTGTGCTGAAGGACATGGAGTACGATACTGCTCTGTTTGAGACACTCCTCCGCTCCTACCCGAAACGGATGCGTGCTGTTCGAGAAGCAGGTGGTGGCCACATTAAATATTGATGTGATAAAACCAGAAATAAACGTACTTTTTGATTATCAACCGCAGAACATTGCACTTAGTTTTGTTTATTTTCCAGACCCCTAGCAAATGGTTATGCACAACCCTGTATGTAACAATATCAGTATCGATTTAGAATCGATTTAATGGTGTGAAATAACTTATTCAAATTTATGTAAACTTGCGTTGTCAACAGGTTTCAAAGAACTTCGTACACAAAGGGTCACCAGCATATAGTACTTTCCTGATGGCTGTGGTAAGTAGAATGCCCAGAATGCTTTGCATCAGGCTTTTAAAGCACCGTCCACGCGACAGAGCACAGTATTCGTGTTGTTTTGAACCATGGGATGTGGTAAGCCAGTAAAAACGTGTATACGGCAAAAAATTATACAGCAGTTCCAGAATAACAAATCCCAGCGAGCTATTGCCCATGAATTATCAGTTCCACTCTCTACTGTTAATGGGATCATCAAGCATTTCAGAGAAATCGGGAAAACAGAACCAGGGATTGCACCAGGTAAGCAGCGATTATTGAATGTTAGGGACCTACGAGTATTTCGACGTTACATTGTGAAAAACATGCATGCTCCCATAAGTGAAATGACTATTTGGGCTCGAGAATATTTTCATATACCCATATCCGAAAGCGCAATTCGCCGTTACATCAGAAGATGCAACTATTACTTATACGCTACAAAGACTAAGCCATTTATGAGCACTGTAGCTAAGCGTTGCCGGGTAGCATGGGCCAGAACCCATCTAAAGTGGACCCTTGCTCAGTGGAATAGTGTTCTGTGGTCCGACGAGTCCGCCTTTGCAGTGATGTATGGCAACAACAGTCGCAAAGTGCTAAGGACCAAGCACGAAAGTAATCATCCCGACTGTTACCAGAGGAAAGTTCAGAAGCCTGCATCGCTGATGGTGTGGGGCTGCATGAATGCAGCCGGGACAGGATCGCTTCACTTTTGCGAGGGCACTATTAACTCTGCTGCCTATATAAGCATTCTTCAACAGCACTGCGTCCATCCCGCCAAAAGTTATTCAATAGAAGACCAAGCATCTTTTAGAAGGACAACGCGAAGCCTCATGCTGCTCGGAACACCAAGGCTTGGCTACAACAGCAGCGTTTCAGGGTGCTTGACTGTCCTGCCTATAACCCATTGAAAATGTATGGCACATTTTAAAGCGAAAAGACAGACAGCGGAAGCCTCGAACACTGCAGCAGTTGCGGGCGTGTGTTTCCGAAGAGTGGGACAAAATTCCAGTAGAAACAACGCAGAAGTTAGTGTCCTGCATGCCTGAACGACTTCGGAGCGTCATTCGTCGGAAAGGTGACGCCACTCAGTGGTAATGTGCAATAAACGGTACGGTGTACGAAGTTCATTGCAACGTGTTGAAAACGGAACATTACAAAAAGTCGCTTATTTAATTTTCTCGTTTTTTTTAATGTTAAAATGCTATATCACAGTTGTACTAAAGCTCTGTGCACTCAATAAAGTAATTTCCATTTGTTTACAATTAGTTTCGTTGTACTTATCCAAAATTCTGTAGGTGTCCGAAGTTCATTGACGCTAGGGTTGTAGATAGCGTAATGCTTCCATGTCCGCAGTGGCGCCATTGGCTGGCGCATCTGCACTGTGAGTAAAAGGTTCCTGGTTCGATCCCCGGCTGTGGAACTTTCTTTCCTATTTTTCATCAATAATTTCATAGAACATCCAATTATTATTCTTTAATAAATAATAGTTGTGAGAATCTGATACAGTGACAATGTTTTAATTATTTTATTTTGTTTCTTGCAGACAAGGGAAAATATGGGTGGTCCTATACTTATGTGGCGCACTATATAAGGTTCGCAGCGCGTTATTGCCAGCCACACAGGTGCACCGCACGCATACGCTGCTTCGCGGCTTGTTCATAGGCACTGTGGCACTGTGGCACTGCAGCACCCCCAGTTTCACTCTCGATTTCGATAGCATTCAATATAATGTGTCTTTTTTTTCTTTAATACTATTCTTATACATGAATATTACATGATCCTTAAGCTTAATGTCTGTAGCTATTTCCTAGTTCGTGAAAAAATTACAATTTTCTGACGCAGCACTCCCAGAAATTTTAATTACGATTCGCCACTGGCTGCTACTACTCTTTCCTTGGTGGCTTTGTCCGCTCGCCCCAGAGATCCTTAATCCTAACGAGATGCGACAACAAGCAAAATTCCCATCGCAAACTTGATATGGCAAAAATACCCGTGGTTCAACCCGGGGGGGGGGGGGCGTTGTAGAAATTGAGACGTCGACTACTAAGGTCATTTTGCGCCTTTCACACAAGTCTGTACGCAGCCCGGGACAAACACAAACATTCATGCCCACGGCGGGATTCGAATCCACGGCCAGGCAACGCTCAAATGGCAATAGACCATTCGCAAGTGTCGTCATCTTGCATCTAATCATGGCCGACTAATAATACTTCTTTTTTTAATTAAATAGAAATTAACTCTTTCTGATTTCTTTCTTAATTTCTTTAATTTTTGATTTAATTTAAATAATTTTTCGTATATAAGAGACATGTCTTATTTTAAACATCAAAACATTTAAAATCTCTGCTTTGTCGCCGTTGTCGTTTGCTTCCAGTTCTCTGAAGACGTTTTGATTACGTCAGATATCATCAAGACCTACAGCGTCATCTGGCAACACCCTCGCAACTAACCTGCGCAGAAGAAAGCTGCGCGAACCATTTTGCATATACGGATTGTCGCATCTCGTTAGGATTAAAGATCTCTGGTTCGCCCACTCTCCAAATTCAAGCAAGCTGGCCTCAATTCCCTTGCTCCTGTCGCAAAGACTGCTCGCCTTAATCACTTGGAAACCGTTGACTCCTGTTCACTTAAATTGGACATTGACACACTTCGCCTCAATGCTTCCGAGGGATTCCATCTGTGTCTCTTAAAAATTCTAGAGCTCACGATTTGAATGATCTTGCCACCTTCCTTTACGTCTACTTTCGCACTGCTCGTGGCTGAGAAAGAAGAGGCATCTACACCATCTCTTAACACCTTTTTTAACGGTGTGACGCTTTGCCTCTCTTCCATTTGTGGTGTCCTCACATACCCGTTTCCACTTATTCCAAGAGGCGATTCGGACGTACGTAAAGAATGAGTAAAATACGGCAACGATGTTTTACCTTTACTTAGTCCGCTCGCACTCCCACGGGACGGGCTTCATTCGCAGGCCACCCGAGAAGATCGGCTCGCTACCTCTTTCTGTGCACCACCTTCCTCCCTGATATCTCATTCTACTCTCTCTTTTCAGCCGTCTCCACCTTTTCCATTTTGACTTCGTCGCGCGCTCATGGGCTCATTCCCTTTCTTCCCGTCCATGGCCAATGAACACGAGCACAATTCCACTTTTTCTATTTTCGCTTTGCAATGTCCCTTATTTCTCGCAAGTCGCCTACTCCATTTTTGCTGTTTCGTATCACAGACGTGAATTTCTTTTCTCTTTTCCTCCGACGCCTTTTTGCTATTGCAATCTCCTTGCGTCGTCTGCTCTAACTCCTGACGAATTTTTCCCTGTCTATTCAATGATTTCCCATTTCGCCCTGCTTCACCCCCTAACATTTGTGACAATAGATAGGTTTCTTTAGGACACCACATTCTTCGTTTTCTTCATCCATCATCTAACCTACTGGTGATAGCACTCTTCATATAAGATTTAGATATCTGACATTATTGATGAACTCATTTTAAATTTGCTTAATTGTGGTACAAAATTATTTTTCATTTTTCATGTTTCAGGTGTTCAATTGGACATCATCTTATCGTCGTGATTCTGACA
This sequence comes from Rhysida immarginata, assembly GCA_023313115.1. NCBI lineage: Eukaryota > Metazoa > Arthropoda > Chilopoda > Scolopendromorpha > Scolopendridae > Rhysida > Rhysida immarginata. Next base: position 1,117,015 of record JAHWFO010018052.1, on the reverse strand, counting down.
TTCCAGTCCTTTATTCAAAATTTGTCCGTTACAATTCAAATGTTTATGCCCTTCCACTACGACAGAATTATGCATTAAACAAATCCAAAAAGGTAGCTTGGTTTGTTTCGAATTGCAATGCACGTAACAACCGTCTCGAATATGCTAAAGAATTATCCAAATATATTCAAGTTGACATTTATGGACGTTGTGGTACAAAAAAGTGCCCTCGCTCAATGGAAAAGAAATGCTTTGAAAATATTCGCAAAAATTACAAATTTTACTTGGCCTTTGAGAATTCAAATTGCAAGGATTATATAACGGAAAAATTTTTCAAAAATGCTTTAAGGTAAGTTAAGTTATAGAATTATTTATAGTTCATGAACTTCTCATATTAGGGAGTATCACATAATATCACTTCCCCTCTTGAATTCATCTCATTTATTTGTCAATATATTCTCATATTTGGGAGTATCATATACCGTAAATACTGTATTACAGGTCCTCGGCGGAAAAAAATTGCCACAGAGTTTCGAAATGCCTCTGCAAATGATGCCAGTACCATGACAATTCGTCGGGAACTGCACACGATGGGATTCCATGGCCGTGCTGCTGCCCACAAATCCCACATCAGCAGGGTCAACGCCAAGCGACGTCTGGAGTGGTGCAAAGCCCACAGAAACTAGACAATTGACCAATGGAAACGTGTAATGTGGACAGACAAATCTCGCTACACACTCTGGCAATCCGATGGACGAGTTTGGGTTTGGCGCATACCTGGAGAACGCTTCTTACCTGAGTGCACAGAGCCCACAGTCAAGTTAGGAGGAGGAGGAGTCATGGTGTGGGGCTCATTTTCATGGTACGGACTGGGCCAGCTCGATCCTGTGCAAGGAATCATGAACTCCGACCGTTATCTGAATGTTTTGGACAACTGTGCACTTCCAACGTTGTGGCAATTTTTCGGAAACGGGCCATTTCTCTACCAACACGACAATGCTCCGTGCCACAAAGCGAGGCGTGTACAGCAGTGGTTTGCGGACTCAGGGGTCGAAGAAATGGGTTGGCCGGCACAAAGTCCCGACCTCAATCCTATAGAGAGTCTGTGGGATGAATTGGAAAGACGCTTGCGGGCCAGATCACATCGGCCAACTTCTGTACCTGAACTGAGTCTCGCTCTTCGGGAGAAATGGAGGAACATTCCGGGAAGTACCTACCAACATTTGGTGGAAAGTCTTCCCCGAAGGGTGGAAGCTGTGATTCGGGCAAAGGGATGTGCAACGCCCTATTGATTTCCATGAAATCGTGGCTAGAGCGCAAACGTGCATGTGTCCGGTTTTTTTTGATCATATAGTGTATATTGTTGAATCCTGCCTGGAGTTGGTGCATTGCCTGTTGACACCATTGTTGATACCTATTGTTACACAAACTTTTCCTTGTAATGTTGGTCATGAGATATATATTGTTGGTCCGTGCAGAGTGTTTATGAATTGCGTGTTGATATCATTGTTGATACTTATTGTTGTACAAAATTTGCCTTGCATTGTTGGTCATGAGTTATTTCTCAATAATACTTCCTGCCATAACCATGAATATCGATTTTTTATCGATAATTATTATTTTTCCGAAATCTGAGGTAAACAATGACCTTCCTCATTCTTTGAAGGTCAAGTATGCAAAATTTTATCAAGATCGGAATAAAACTGTAGATTTGTATAAAAAACAAACTCACAAACAAACATCCCTCTTTATAGATAGAGACTAGCAGAGGACCCGGCGTTGCCCGGGATAACTACGATTGTAGGCAAACAGAACAACCTCAAAAAGCTAAATTAAACCTCCAAATTGGTTAAAATAATAACTCAATCACTACAATATAGAGCAAAGGGACTATGCATCTAGCGGTCGCCGATTCTTCTATTTACTTGCTTACCATTTGCTCAATACAGCACGGAGCGAAAGGAGTGCTTCCTCTATCGTCTTTCATTCTTTCTCAATTGTCTGCTAACTCATTATCTCCAGTTACTGATCATTTTTAAAGATTTTCAAGAATTGTTAGGTACTAAGAATTCTCTTTTCTAAGAAAAGCTTGAATAACAGGAATTCTATGCATTGAATTCTATATTGCACAAACTTTGCCTTGCATTGTTGGTCATGAGACATATATTCTTGATCCTTGCATAGTGTATTAAATTGCGTATTGACACCATTGTTGATACCTATTGTTGCAAAAACTTTGTCTTACATTATTGGTCATGAGATATTTCTCATTAATATGCCCTGCCATAACCATGAGTATCGATTTTTTATCAATAATTATTATTTTTACGAAATCTGCGGTAGACAGTGACCTTCCTCATGCTTTGAAGGTCATGTATGCGAAATTTTATCAAGATCGGAATAAAACTGTAGATTTGTATAAAAAAACAAACAAACAAACCCACGAACAAACCCACAAACAAACAAACATCCTTCTTTATATATACAGAACTAGCGTTGCCTGGGATAATTACACTTGTAGGTAAACAGAACAATCTCAAAAAATTAAATTAAATTTTGCAATATCTTAAAAATAAACACATGAAAATGCTTAGAATTAATACAGTAAAAATTCTAAATTTAAATTCGAAAAAAAAATTTTAAAGGATGGAACTCTCCAATAATTTCTTACTCAGGTAATCTTACTTCAGATGTACACTCGATGTTGTTGCAATTTTACTCTTCTCTCGATGTCTTGAAGCAAAACTTGGCCTTTCATCACCTTGTGTAGTCGCTGATTCTTCTATTTACTTGCTTCCCATTTGCTCAATACAGCACGGAACTAAAGGAGTGCTTCCTCTGTCGTCTTTCCACTCTTTCTCAATAGTCTGCTATCTATCCATTATCTCCAGTTACTGATCATTTTTAAAGATTTTCAAGAAATTCTTAAGTACTAAGAACTCTCTTTTCTAAGAAAAGCCTGAATAACAGGAATTCTATGCATTGTTACAAATTGAAACTTATCCATATTGCATCATCATTTTATGTTCATTGTTATAATTCTTGGAAAGGATTGCTTTATCATTGCATCATCATTTTGTGCTCATTGTTATTGGTGAATTGCGCATTGATACCATTGTTGATACCTATTGTTGCACAAACATTTCCTTGCATTGTTGGTCATGAGATATATATTGTTGGTCCGTGCAGAGTGTTTTGCATTGCGTGTTTATACCATTGTTGATACCTATTGTTGCATAAACTTTACCTTGCATAGTTGGTCATGAGATATTTCTCATTAATATGCCCTGCCATAACCATGAATATCGATTTTTTATCGATAATTATTATTTTTCCGAAATCCGAGGTAGACAGTGACCTTCCTCATGCTTTGAAGGTCAAGTATGCAAAATTTCATCAAGATCGGAATAAAACTGTAGATTTGTATAAAAAACGTACAGACCCACCCACCCACCCACAAACATCCTTCTTTATATATATAGATAGAAGATAAGCCAAAACAAAATGTGTACGGAATGCAAAACATTAGCGCTCTATCCTAATACTCGAAAGGGTCCCTGCGAGATAAGCAAACATTAACAAAACAGGTAGCGAAGCTTAAGGTTAAATACTAGTTCATCGTATTTATATACACTCCGATTCCTGGCTTGCTGTCTGAGGCAAGGCATACTAACAAAGGGTTACAGCGTTGCTTTTAGGGGGGGGGGGGACCCAAATACAGAAGGACCCAGTTATCGTTCATCACGTCCGTTGGCTTACTGCGATGTATTAATAAATAAAGTTATCACTCACCAAAAGTTGTCGTATCTCAGCATATAACATCAAAACTCTGCCTGGTTACCCCATTGCTTGCTGCCTCGTTGCGCTTCATTCCTATGCATCACCGCTTCCATTTGGCGTCGCCAGTCAATGTTCCACTTCTATGTCAACAACCTTGAGAACTCTGTTTTCATAACTCAAAACAACTTTAAACTAATTTAACTATGTAAAAACCCTTTACTCTCCTGACTTCAAATCTTCAATATTAATAGAAATAAAACAGATACATAACTACATCAGCGATCAGGTATTCCAGCGTGAGCTTAACAGCGGGCGTTCGAAAAAGTCATAAGCTTCCATCTCGAGGCGCACGTCTGTATCGCTTGGAAGCTGACGCTGGAATCTCCTTCAAAATATATAAATAACACAAAAACTACAGGCGCAACAACAAAACAAAAACAACACATTCGCAAAATTTCTCACAGCAATACCCTACCGGAGGCTGCGATGATCTTCCCCGAATCGGCGGTAACAATCGCAGCTGCCAACAGAGTACACACACGCAACAACGCCTCTCACACAACATTGCAAATAAAACCAATACAAAACAGCTGTTTTAACAATGAATAAATTATTCTTGACTAGAAACAATGACGATATCTACCATACAATTAACACGATCCGTAAAAATTCATAAATCAGCAGAAAAAAAATCAAAGACTTAAACAGTTTTAATCAAACATAAAACATAATTTTAATCTCGACCCGCCCCTCTGCTGGACCCACGTGACTTCCAGCTAACCTGGAACGTCACACATGTTTTGGTTGTGGTTCTTTTTTTTGGGTGGTGGTCCTTGTTTTGGGTGTGTTCACTCATCTGGCTCCTACAATCTTCTTGTTTAATCACGTGATTGCAGCTATGTTCCGATTCCCTGAGGCTGAGAATAATAAAATTAATTTCATATTCTTAGTTATGCAATGGTGTTGGTGCTTCACTTCAAAAAGGGCTTTTGTGATTTTATCTCAAAATATAAGGTACTCGGGGTCTTGATATATAAGGTGGGGTGTACTAAACAAGCTGGTGTCCCAAGTTGTTTTTACCTAATTACTAATTATTTTTTTGTTTTTACCACAACCAAATTTTTCCCGTATTATTTTACACTCTCTTCTAATTAACTATTTCTGTTTCAAGGCGCTCACTTTGTTTTTTAATTTTCAATTAATTTTTAAAAATTGGATTGCATTGCCCCATTTGAGTGAGTGTTTGTTTCCTCCCACAACCTGATGAAGTGTTTGACAGGTGACTGAGTTCACATTTACATGCTTACAAATACAGCTAATTCACACAGCTTGTTGAAATGTAGCTTTTTAGCTTATTTTAAAGGTAGTCTGTTTGACATTTGTTTTACTTTCATTTTACCTCTCTCCCTGGTGGTCTTTGCGCGTACGAATGGTTGCTTTTTTTGTCAGTTTGAACTTAGCTGAAATGTTGAAATAAAAATACAAATTTCACATTTCTTAATGCTGGTGTGGCATACTCAGCTCTCTTTACTAATTTGCACGGTCTTGCCGAGGTTAATAAACGCGTTGTTTGATTTTCCCTATCTCGTGATATTCAGTCGTCCATCCCTCACTCTCTCTTTCTCTCTCTCTCTCTCTCTCACTCGCTCTCTTGCCCACAAACATAACCAATACACGTTTGCAAAGTGTTGTTTAAAGTTGTCTTCTAAAAATTGTTTTCGTTCTCTCTCTCTCTTATACTGTATACAGCTTTTTTTCTGCTCGCTTATGGTATTAGGTTATGCGACAGGTGTGTTTCACACGCTTTGCTCTCTTAATATTGCAAAAGCTGTGTTCAATGTAAGGCTGTGGCTTTACATGCGCTGCTTAGCAGCGATCGCCGTCAGTCGACAAGTATACTCGTTTTCAAAGTTCCGTATTTATTGGTTTGTTTTACAGCTTGTATTTTATAGTTTTTACATAATAAAAGTTGTACGCAGTCTGTACTTTCGTTTTACGTCAGTTTACAATTTCCGACAGTGCGGCGATCGCGAAAGCAAGCATCATATTTTGGTGTGGGGCACTCACATCCACGTTGTTTCTCTGGCATGCTTTCTCAAAGTCGAGTCCTTCTTGACTTGTTTTTTCAACCTGATTACATTGATTTTTACTTTTTAAACGCTTGTCATGGTTTGTATGTTCGTTTCACGGTCCTTTACGATGTGGTACAAGCCATTAGATGCCTCGCAAGTGTGTTCAAACGTGGGTGATGATTGCTATGCCTCTTTCACTGGGATGTCGCTGTTCCACGCGTTCGCTCATAGGCGCATAGTTCACGCTTTTGTGTTTGCTAAAATACTACGAGGAGCGATTGATAAATAAGGTCTCCATGGCTGTAACTTTTTTATTTGTTAACCGATTTTCAAAATTCTATTTGTATCTTATACTCACATTTGTCCTCTATGTAATGCACTATTAACTTTTCGACATAGCCCCCATCCCTCGCGTGACTAGTTGGGTGAACCCGTCGGAGAGGAATTCCGGAGTTGTTGTCGACACCAGGATTGAATAGCAGCTTTGGACCCTCTTCTGGAGTACGATAACGTCCGCCCGCACACGAGTCACCACACACCAGAGGCGTTGCAGCGCCTACAGTTCAAAGATGAAAAATTGCAGTTCAAAAATGAAAGACTTTGCACATTGCGACTTTCACCACTTCCCAAAGAAGAAAGAGCCCCCTTAAGGGACATGAGTTGATTCTGACGGCGAGGTAAACGCTGCCATTTTAATCTTGGTGTCGACAGCAACTCCAGAATTCCAGCCATGGAGACCTTATTTATCAATCGCCCCTCGTATGTCTTCCAGCCAAAGGTATATGTGATATATATTTCTGTTCACTGTAATTTGAGGTATACCGGAAACCTACTAACGGTTTGAATTACATACCAAACTATTCCAGCCACCCTTGGAATCAAAAAATATTCACTTTCATTTCGATGATTGACAGATCTATGAATCTCTCACTAGATCAATTCTCATTCAAAAAAGAGATTTCCTTGATCCAGAATATTGCAGTTAAAAATGGGTATAGCACAAGTACTATCACTGATTTGGTCAGGAAGAGGAAGTTTAAGAAGTTCATGGACGAAATCACTACCCTCAACCGGACTAAAATAGAGGAAGAATCATATCCTTACCATACAACAAATCATTAATTAAAGGTCTCAATTCTGTTTTTAAATCTTTTGATATTTCGTTATCTTTCAGCAATCCCAACCAAACCAGGCATTTGTTACCAGACCCAAAGGACCAGATTCCACCACTACAGAAATATAAGAGGCCAGATGTTCCCAATGCGGCATGATGTACAAAGGATAAACTTCCCGTAATATTGAAACAAGATTCCAAGAACACATGAGACACACAAGATACGGTAGAGGCAATCAGTCATCCATAGCCAAACACTCTTTAGATACCGGCCATGAATTTTTAATAAGTAATGTAAAACTTATTGAGTCAATATACAAGAAACACCTTCTGGGCGCCTTCGAAAGCTTAGCCATTCAAAAAACAGATAAAAAAATACTACTCAATTTAGATAATAGGGGTGCTATTGGCGAGTCACCGTTAATCAAATGGGCGACGCACTTACCCAATCAATAAATTCAATTGGAACTTTTTGTCTTGATTGGCTTCTGTTCGTTATAAGTATTCAGACTGTTCTATTCCAAGTCAGGAGCTCTTCAAGGTATCACCTCTACTCCCTTTTCAGGTATCATTTCATTATTCTTATTTCACGGTGCGCCCTTTTCAATGCGATATTCACCTTTTGTTACGTCTTATGTACTGGTCCCTGGCGTTGGAATTAATATTCCCGTAAACCAGTACATCAATACGCTCATTATCCTTCTGGGTTCCTGGCGTAGGGATTAATTTCCTCGCGACGGCTTCTTTAGCACACACATAGCTACGAGGTTATCCCCCCCCCCCCGGGGGTTCTATACAACTATATTTTAAGAATACGATAGCTTCGTCCAAAGTAGCAAAGCTGAAGTCGGCAACCGTATCTTTGCTGGCGCCTGACGGTAAAAGTGTGTCCTGCGAAAGGGCCTACAGGGATGCTTGTTTGGATCCTACGTTTGCTGCATTTGACCTAGTATTTAATGAAATGCTGGAATTTCTCAGGAATGACATAAACACTAAGTACAATGCACTGGAGGCGAAGGTCGATTCCTTACGAACAAATTTTGATGAAAAATTCAATGGAATCAACATGGAAATTCAAAACTCTCGAACAGACGTCATCGACAAGATAAATGATTTTAGAACAGCCTTTGAAAAATGTTCCGGGCCTCTAAAGGCGGGAAACTCCAAAGAAGAAAATAAGGTAACAGGAAATTTTCAACCTATCTCCATTGATAACAAAGTGCATGGTCTGGAGTCCATGGGAAAAAGTGATGAACAGGACTGTTCGGCAAACGGTGGCAACAAAAGAAGCCATTCCGACGGAAGTGATGAAGAAGTGGAAGACAGCGCCTGGCCAGTTGTTCGTAACAAAAAACCCAGAAGGGGGACGAGGACAGAAAATTCCCAGATTAAGGTAAGTGAAAAGAAAGCTATTTATGTTCCTCTATTAAAGGTAGACATCACGGAAAACCGATTAAGGAAGTGCTAAATGAGATTAAAAATCACGTAACGTTAGATAAGATTACTGCACATACCGGACGCTCAGACACTATCAAGATAAAATGCTATGATGAGGAAACGCACAAAGCCCTTGTGTCAGGAATCAAAATGAATGGTGTGCTTAAAATCCAGCATCATCAGCTCAAGTCTGAGAAGCTGTTAAAATACGTTGCCCGTAATGTGGATAAAACCTATGACACGGAAGATTTTTGCGCAGACATTAGAAACGCTAACTACTTCCCCGATAAGGCAGTTAAGCTAAGTTTCCATGCATGCATTTTTGATGCATTTAGACGCAGAAAAGAAATGTGCATCTAGACGCACCTAGACGCACATTGCAACAGCTCTTGGCGCATTTAATTCGAAAGCAAGTATCAGTTTCCATGCATGCATGAAGTCTACGCAGAAAGTTCAACTGCGCATGCGTCATGAGTTTATGTTTTGCAATTTTTCTCGTTAGAGGGAGAAGCTTCTCTCTAACCATCATTCCACCACCTTGGTGTTTTTCGGATTTCTTAAAATATCATTATTAATTTCTGATGTCCGAGCACAGACTCCATCAAATGAAGAAAAGGAATTGATGGAAGGATTCCTCTGCTTTCTTACCGTAGCATGTACGGCATTATCTGTACATGCAAATCTAAATAAAAGAAAACATCGGTACTGGGTTCTAAAAAAAATATTTTTATATCTAAATTTCAATTCATTTGTTTTTTCCAATATATCTTTACACTTTTAATTCATCTTTACACAAATTTAAATAGTACAGTGGAAATATTGGCAATTTCATTTATTTTATTTTCACGTCATTTCGGTAATTTTTTGGTCATTTTATATCGTTATTGTCTTTTATGTTTACATTGTTTTCATTTCATGTTAAATAAAATAACTGATTACAACATTATTTTAAAAGGTACACTCTTGAAAATTTATATTTTGCAATAGCGTATCCAGGAAATACACGCGACCTTTCGCGTTCGTTTAGAGGGCGCGCCCGCTGGAAGGTTAACAAAGCAAGTGCGCTTGCGCAAAACAATCATGTAATCTAGAAAGATTTGAGACGCATTTACAAGTGCGTCAAGAAGTAGAAAGCCTATCTACTTCACTTTTCTGCGTCCAGACGCATGAACTCCAGACGCACATCAACCAAGATTCGGAGACGCAGATATCTATTTCCATGATACGTGCGTCAAGACGCACCAATTTATGCGTCTAGACGCAGAGACGCAGTTAAAAACGCATGTATGGAAACTAAGCTTAAGACTCAAAAAAGCAAATGGTGCAGTTGAGATGTCAATGGTCCTAGTCCTCCTACAAAATACTGAGCACAATACATCTTTCGTAAATTTAAAGCGCATTGGTTCACTTGCTGTAACTGTTGAATTGTTTAGGGGCAACAAGAAGCCCTTACAATGTTACAATTGCTTACGTTTTGGGCACGTGTCCCAGAGCTGCACCGAATCACTGCGTTGCAACAAGTGCGCGGGCGACCATCAGTCAAGGGACTGAACCAATATAAGGGGTAAAGACCCTCCTAAATGTATTCGATGTGAATGCCAGCACACATTGACTTATACTAAGTGTCCCAAATACTCACAAGTTAAAAGGAATAGAACTTCCAAAGTAGCTGAAGGAAGAACTTTTGCTGCGGTTGCTTCTGCTTCTATTGGTAAGGAAGTTACTGACCACGACGAATTGGTTAAAATTCAAAGGTATCTGGGTAACCTAATGAATATGTTAAAAGATAATGGCAAAGTGTTGCCGCAGACCACTCAAACAGAGACAAGACAATAATCATGGATACAAAGATATAAATCAAGGTAAGCTACGTTGCACTATATGGAATGCGAGGGGCATCCCTCGCAAGTGTCATGAGTTCTACGATTTCCTCACAAGCTGGAACATTGATGTTGCCTTCTTGTGCGAAACCCATCTCAAGCAGGTAAGGCTTTCCATCTACCAGGGTACTATGTTTACCGAAAAGATAGGCCCCTGAAAAAAAAGTTTCAGATCCAGCCTCTGGTGGGGTAGCTATTGTTGTCAAAAAGGTATAAATCACACTAAGATTGTCATACCTAACCTTGTCAATATGGAAGCAGTTTCCATTGTCATCAAAGATGCTGATGTTGGAGAGGTAAAGTTTTCTTCCATATACAACCTACCCAGGCACAAGTGATTTTTCTGGGTGAGTTTTCTAATCCTCACGATCACAAGAGATTTTTCATCTAACCCACCCAGGCACAAGAGATTTTTCATCTAAATCGTGAGTTTTCTAACCCTCATGATTTAGATGAACTACTGTCTGGGCCCACTGCGGTCGTTATGGCGGGTGATTTGAATGCGAAACACCCACACTGGAACTCCAAATGTACTAATCAAAGTGGCATGGTACTTTATAGGTACATGGTAGACCAGATCGACACTTCCGTTATTTGGCCCTCTTGAAGATACATACTACTGTGACCACTCACCCGCAAGTGACGTACTCGACATTGCTGTTCTCAAGGGGTTTTTCAACCCTACAATATTTTTACAGTAAATGCCTTATCATCTGATCACCTACCAGTTGCACTAAATTTTGAGGGGATAAATATCGACCTGAGAATAAATCTTCGTTATAAGCAGGCCTGGAAATTTTTTAAAGAACTTATGAACGACAGTAACATTCCCTATCAGGATCCCGCCACCAGCAGTGACATTGACGAAAATATCAAGAAAGTCACTCACTAGATCAAGATGGCTACAAATGCAAGTGCTACTCCAGTGAATTGCAAGTGGCCAGACCATCTGGAACTTCCTCCCTCCATCAGGCAACTCATCCACGAAAAAAAATCACCTTCAGAAGACTTTGGCAGCGTACCAGGTTTCTCCACTTCAAGACGAAGTACAACAGGCTATCCCGCAAGGTAAGTGAGCAGATTAAGGATTTAAGGAATCAAAGATGGAACGACAAAGTTAAAAGTCTGTCCGTCCAGGATAATTCTCTCTGGAGTATGGTCAGGGCCATTAAAAGCAACAGGACTATTGTTCTCCCTCCTTTGCTTACAGAGGGTGGCGATTTCGTTAGCAATGACCAGGACAAAGCACAAATTATCGCCGATTCACTGAAGGGTCAATTCTTTTCTCCCAAAGAGGATGATCTGATCAATATTACTCGCGCTCTTGGCTCTCCCGATGTCATTGGCACTTCAGAGATATTGGACATCATTAAGCGCTTGAAAAGCAAAAAGGCAGCCGGCATAGACACCATTACCAACAGTGCTCTCAAGAATTTGCCTCCCAGTGTTATCTGCATCATCACCAAGGTCATGAATGACTACTGGCTTAGCGGCCATTTCCCTAGTGCCTGGAAGGACTCAGTCATCATCATCATTCCTAAACCTGGACTGGATCCTGCTCTTCCCACAAGTTATAGGCCCATTAGTTTGTTGCCCATGCTTTCCAAGGTCTTTGAGCGCACTATACTCAAGAGGTTCACCGAGTACTGCGAGGCAAACAACTTCATTCGTAGTGTGCAATTTGGCTTCTGTCCAGGCCACTCTTTTCAGCTTCAGTTATGGAGGCTCGTTGCTGATTTAAACGGTCCTCTCAACCTCTCTATGTTTGGTGGTCTCGTTTTCCTCGATGTCCAAAAGGCCTTTGACCAAGTCTGGAATGATGGGCTCATTTACCAAATGATTACCTACGGGTTCCCAAACGATCTATTTGCTCTGGTTCGCTCCTTCCTGTCAAAGAGGACTTTTCGTGCTAAGGTTGGGGACTGCTTGTCTGAACCCTGCGATGTAAATGCTGGTGTATTTTAAGGCTCTGTCTTGGGGCCAGCCTTATTCAACTTCTTTATCCATGACTTTCCCAAGTTTGCAAAGTGTAATCCTTACTTATTTGCTGACGACGGGTCCATCATGACCTAGGCACAAAACCCAGCACATGTCATCACTCGACTTCAAAAAGCTTTACATCAGTGCGAGAGCTGGTTCACTAAGTGGCGATTAAAGCTGAATGTCAAAAAGTGAGTCATGTTTATCACTCGTAAATGCAAAAACCCTCCAAAGCCCCTCTTCTTATTTGGCAAGAAACTTGAGTGGGTAAAAAGCTATAAATATCTTGGTGTCATGATCGACTCCAAACTAAATTGGAACGACCAAGTCCAATACGCGCTCAACAAAGCAAAGAAAGCGAGGTTCAGTTTGACTGCACTTCTGGGGCGAAACAGCGCTCTTGGTGTGGATAACAAACTCTTGACATACAAGGTTGTAATTCGTACTATTTTATTTCATGGAATGCCAGCTTGGGCTTCTATTTGCAAATCTAGGTGGAAGGATCTCCAGACCTTCCAAAATATTGCTCTCCAGTCCATTGCCCAACTTGACAGAAGAGATGCCAACAACGACTCTATCTATGAGGATTTGGGGATGACCCACATAGGCACCTTTGTCCAGACTCTTATGAAGAACATGCTACCCAAATGGAGAATCATGAAAACACCCTGGTTTCTGGTATCCTGGACCACCCACTTGTTGTTAAGGGTCCCCTCCGGTTTCGAAGACCCTGCCATATCCTGGATGTCTGCTTTGATGACGTTAACAAGGCCGTCTTCCCCAACTATTGGATCTTTTTGATCCTGCTGATTTTTGGGGACTCTATTCGTCAATCTACAATCTGACTCTCGTCCTTTCTTGGGACTTATTCTCTGGAGGACTAAAGAGGTTCATCAGGCTTATCTCCCAGTTCAGTGTACCTCCTCTGGTTTACTCTTTGGGAGAGCGTGCAAAGTGAGCTTGGCTCCTGGACCACTCGCGTCTTTCTTTTCACAACACTGTTCGATTGTCGATTCCAAGTCAGTTCTCTCAAGTTCTTTCGCGGTGCTCCTTGGCTGCTGAATGATGAAAGTTCTCGAAAAGCGCTTACAGACTCGGGTTGTATTTTTTCATTTTATTTTCGTCTTTTTCTTTTTATGTTTTTTCAATTCACAGGAATTTCCTGTTTCGTTGTGGAAAAAGAGTTTTATTTTATTCTTAAGTTATACATCGGCATTAACCACATAAGATTTTTAGACTTTTTGAGTTCGAAGATGATCGATATTTATTTTGGGTTACATGTGCTAATGATACAACCATTGTTCCACTGGATATCTTCAATGTTAAGATAGGGCATGTAACATCAAACAACAAGTAACATCTTGCCCTGCATGAATATAAAAGAATAGTTATAAAATTCGTAGAATATGGAATTTGAATCAATGTTTTAAGGTTTTCAAACGCAATTCAAAAATTTTGGAATTATGTTTCAAATAGCTTATATCCTAGCGATTAGTTTACCCTTTCGGTACTTTGTTATTTTATTCCTTAATGGTTTATTATTTTAAATTACAATTATACAATATTAAGGATAAATTGAATATAATATTAATATTATTACTAACTGAATGCAATATTAATAATAATTAACTGAATATAAACAATGATACGTCTTGATTAAATTTTCATATACAGGGTATTTCTAATGGACAATATGTACCTAGTGTGATCTCTTGCATGATGACAAATTTAAAGTTCCTAATGCAAACTGTTCAAAATTCAAATGTTAAAGGTCTAAACATCAGGCGAATTTTGCTAAAAACCTGGAGAAAACGTCATTTAATCTCACGAAGTGGGGCAGTTCATTATTTTGATGAATGTAATAGACTGAATGCTCTTTGATTCGGACATTGTTTTAAAACATTGTGTATTATTTTAAAACACAATGCACAATGTGCATCTCTACAGCATTAATGTGCCATCGTGTTGACTTAACGCGCTGCATCAAAGTCACATGACCATCGGGATCCGGGCAACAATACATACTTCATTGTCTCCATGTGAGTTTTAACAATCAGTATTTTTTCGTTTGTTGCAAACAATGAAGCCTGGACCCCGATGGTCAGGTGACTTTTGAGTGCCCTGGCCTATCTCTCGTTGGCCTCGATACTATTCTGAAGCTAATGCGAAATACAGGCTCCGGCACTGAAAAGTCACCTGATCAAAATAGGTCTAGCAACAATCCAACCTTCATTGTTTCCAACAAATGAAAGTTAAAATACAAGATGCAAACAATGAAAGTTACATTGTAAATAGAGCTATCTTGGTCAGGTGACTTTTCAATGTTGGAGCCTGTCTTTCTCGATAGCCTCGATACTATTCGAGGCCAACGAGAGACAGGCCAGGCCACCTGAACATCACACATTGATCCGGATTAACAATCTAGCTGAACAGAAATTGAAATTCTAATTTCCTTGAAACAAGTCATAACTTGCACAAACAGGCTGTAAAATGATCAATTGTATTTGTTTCACGGCTAATTTCTTTCACCTTCACCATCGCGACGGGGGTCAAAATATGAATACCAAATAGCTGGACAAAAATAAATTCCATGAATATCATGGACAAACAAGTAAAAAGTATGTGATTTTTAGTTTTTTTTATACAATATTTGAATGTATTTGTTTGTAACTATCTGATCAGTTCATCATAAAAGTTATTTGGTAACTATAAGACAGCTCTAAGACTAAGAAATTTTCTCTACCAGTCTCGGCTCTCAAACCTAATTTTCATTTCATAAAATTTTATTTATAATAGAACAAAAAAATTGGCTGCGGAAGTTTGAGGATTTAAAAAATATTCTTGTTTTTCAGTGACTCGGATGCAGTTGTTCGATTTATTACAACATGCCGTGAAAACATAGGCACAAAGGTTTGCATTACAACTTACAATGGGAGGGAATTTGGTAACTTGCATCACAACCTTTGTGCCTATGTTTTCACAACATAAGGACTAAAACACACGACTCAAGAGATACGAAAAATGGTATCAAAGGTATTCAGCAGGTATTCTGGGGAGATTTCAAAAAAGTGGGAAAGAAGCAGCAGAAAATTTTTTATGTATTTTTTAATATGAACATGTTTTTTATTCATATTTTACTCAATTTCTTATAAATCATTAAATTCCGTTGAAATATTTTTATTTTCTACGTTTTTGATTTTTCTCTAGCTGGATATTGAATCCAGCCCACTGTGCATCGGTGTCCGAGCAACAATCCATTCTTCATTGTCTCCATTTTGAATTTTAACAGTCATGCTTTTTTGTTTGTTGGAAACAATAAAGGATGGATTGTTGCTCGGACCCCGATGGTCAGGCGACTTTTGAATGCCCTGGCCTGTCTCTCATTGGCCTCAGTAGTATTTCAAAGCCAGCTAGATAAACAGACCCGGATCAACAGCACCTAAAAAATAAAGCCTGCTTACTGCGTCATCGAATGAGGGCTGACAATCCAACCTTCATTGTTTATAACAAAGGAAAAACGGTTTTTGTAAACAATGGAAGGTTGGATTGTCAGCCCTCGTTTGACGAGGCAGTCAGTAGGCAGTGAGACAACACCTTCTAGACTCTAGAGAGGAAGCTTGCGGACAAAAACTGTATACGTTGTTACATTATCATCAAGCGGCCAAATTTGGGACTTATTATTGGTAGAAATACGATTAACAATAGCAGCTTGATGATGATGTAACAATGTATGACGTTTTTGTCCGCAGGCTTTCTCTCTAGGAGGAGTTGAGTGAGCAGGCCAGAGACAAATGAAAGAAAGAGACTGGCAGTGCCCTATTCATTTCGCTGAGCGCTACTGATGCCACCGGACGTGCAGCATTCGCCATGTTGCTATTGGCAAAAACCTATAGCAGCCGCCACTAAAGTTGAACGATATTTTTGACATGCGCAGTAAGTTTTCTCATCAATTTGCTTTGTCTGGGTTTTGAAACGTGGAAAGCCTATTAAAAGTCATAATATAAAACAAATTGCCTTCGAATCGATATTCTGCGTCATTTTTTAATTTATTAATTTATAAATTTCATTTATTAATTTAATTTATCTATTAAAAAAAACGAAAATGGAAACTAAATATAAATACTAAAACAATGTTTAGAAAACGAAAGCGGATGCTTTCATGGAATAACTAAGCGATTTACTTCCCGTTAACGTTTATTGGCTGGCGTTAGAAATAACGTCATCCTGTCGTTCAACTTACGTGGCGGCTGCTATAAGGCGCGTATATTCTCAATGTAATTTCAGTTGTTTTTGTAGATGATTTCAGGAGGTAATATTAAGCATGAACTGTTTTCTGATTTAAGATAAAACAAACAAAAAAACTTGATTGCATTAACTAACGATAACGTATACTTTTAATGACTTCAAATAGCTGATTCAATGCTTAACGAATTTTTAAAAGGCAACTGTTTTAAAATTTTAATTTAAAAGAAAAGGAAGAAATAATTCTTAGTTCAATAAAGTTATCAATTTATTAATCCACATATTGTAGTAAGCAATTAACTAACACTATAATTACTTGTGAACTGAAGTATTGGATCTCTTTAAAAAACGATTTGACCAATATTTATGAGAATGTAGTCTAGTTAGTTATTAGAAGGAGAAATTATAATTAGTACATGCAGTACAAATTGACAATAACTTGGATTATAATTAGTGAACTGTATATTTTATTTTATTTACTTTCAAATTAGAATTTATAAAGGAGAATTTTCCTAGTTAAATGTATACTCTTTCCTCCTTTAAACTTTTTTTAAAGTTATGTTTAAGAATAACTTTATTTATCACCAAATAATTTTTTATCAGATGGACCGATTTGCATGATTTTTTTTTTTTGTTTAATAGAGCAAGTTTTTCTGGTGGTCCCCCAATAAATTCATTCAGATATCTTAGGTAGATATTAAAAAATAATTGTTTGCGATTGTTTCACATAGGCCTCGGTGGTTCAGTGGTTGCGTGGATGCCTCTGATGCCCGAGGACGCAGTTTCGATCCCGGCCAGGACAACGAGGATTTTTACAGGGGGAAAATCCTGAGATCACGCACTTCCTTCAGAAGGGAAGTAAAGCTGTTGCTCCCATATAGTTGTTTTCCAGCTGCACGTTAAAGAACCCTTGCGAGGCATAATTTGCGACCCCTATAACGCTGTCTTATAATTACCATAGCAGTTGAAAAGGACGTTAATACCAAACAAACCAAACCAAAATTATTGATTCACATGCATTGCCTCGGGCGATCAGCTGTTTCTTGCCAGTTCCAATATGGCGGCGCGCAGGCACTACTAGAGGGGAGGTTACTGCCAGTCTCTTTCTTTCATTTGTCTCTGGAGCAGGCCTTGGTTTTTAAGTGGCTTTGCCCTGGCGCGGAAAAGTCACCTGACCATCTTAGTCCGAACAACAATGTAAACTTCATTGTTTCATTCTTGGATTTTAGCAATCAGTAAAAATTGTTACAAAATTTTAACAAACAAATGTTGGAGGTGTTTTTCGTTTGTTGAAAATAATGAAGGTTAAAACAGTTTTGTTTGGACTAAGATGGTCAGGTGAATTTTTCGCTTCAGGGTCTGTTTATCCAGCTGGCCTTGGAACTACTTATTAAAAAACACTACATTGTTTTTTTAGAACTTTCTTAGAACTTTGAATTAACTGAACTGCTGGTGCAGAAATTTCATAAATGATGTAACGATGCGATTTTTTACACCTCCAATTTTGAGTTTTCGACATTTTCGATAAGGAACGTTTTGCTTCGATTGATGCATGCTATGTACTTATTGTCCTTCCATTTAGAAACACCCTGTATTAATTGACAATTATAATTTTATGCTAAGTTTCTGATAAAATGTTTCATTTTTCTGCATTTTTGAATTGTAGCAACAATCTTATTCCAATTGTGATGGGCGCCACAAAAGAAGACTACGAACGTTCTGGTCCTTACCATTCTTTCATTCATGTGGAGGACTTTCATTCACCCAAAGACTTAGCGAACTATCTTCACCTACTGGATAAGCAAGATGCTTTATATAATGAGTATTTCCAATGGAAAGGCACCGGAAAATTCTTGAATGATGATCGTTATCTGTGTCGTGTTTGTGCAATGCTTCATACAAAATATGAAACTAAGATATATGATGATATAGAAAACTGGTGGCGAGGGCCAGGGATTTGTACAAAAGGATCTTGGAAAAATTCTTAGTACTACGAATTTTAAAGCTTTGTTTCTCTGAAATAAAGTAGAATACATAAATATTGATGAATATTATAATCTGCAAGTCCCGTTTTAACCTACTTCTGCGCTTGACGTCATTTCAGATCAGCAGTTGTCTTTCATGTTTCGTTGCTTAGCAACCAAGCTCTTTGCCATGCTTCTTCTCAAGAAAAAAAAACCCGGCAATTTTAAAGGCCACTCATGTTTATATATATCCTACAGAAGCAAATTATTTAAATAATAATAATAATAATAATAAAGAAAATATATTAATAAAGTAATAACATACAATTGTACATTAGCTATATAATTTAATAGATTTAAAATATGCATTCAATTTATTTTATATAATAGCTATTAGGTATTTTTTATATTATAAAAGTATAAACTCCTGGGAAAACCAGAAATAAATATACAAATGGGAAGAAAATAATGGAAAATGGAAGAAAATAATTACCCCAGTGTTCAGTTTACTTTCGAACAAGAAGTTGATGGAAAATCACCATTTCTAGATGTTATGATTATAAAGGCCTCTAACTCCCTTTCTTTTGATGTTTATCGTAAACCATCAAACCAGCTTAATTTTATCCCGTCAGATTCCAGCCACCCGTGGAACCACAAGCTTGCCACGTTTATCTCAATGATAGACAGAGCGATCAACCTTCCATTGGACAAGAAGACCCTGAACAAAGAAATCTCCACAATTAGAAGGATCGCCACCAGGAATGGATATAACCAAAGGACCATCACAAGGATTTTAAAAAAGAGGACGTTCCATAAATTTATCAAAGACAACACGACTTTAAAGAGAATCAAAGGGAAGTACACCACGATATCAATACCCTTTAATAATCAATTAGTTAGCCTTAGCTCCATTTTTAGTAATCACGACCTAGCTTTATCTTTCAGCAACCCAAACCAAGCAAAACTATTACTGGGTAACCCAAAGGATAAGGTCCCCCCACTCCTGCAGACTGGAATCTACAAGGTTAAGTGTCCTCAGTGCCCCAAGGTTTATTTTGGACAGACGGCCCGCAATCCTACCATTCGATTTAAGGAACATTTGGCTCACTTGAAGTATGGAAGAAGAAACCTGTCCGCTGTGGCGAAACACTCGTTGGATACGGGACATAGAATATCATTCAACGATCTTGTACTTGTTAAAGCAATAAAAAATAATCGCCTTCTGGATGCCTTTGAAAGTTTAGAAATCTCATCAGCCAACAGCAAAAATTTACTAAACTCCGACAAGGGACCCATTGGAGATTCTCAACTGATTAACTATTGGTCCAAACGGACCAATCACTGATCTAGCCCCCTTAGTGGGGTTTATCACTCTTTCTGTCATTGGTGCTGTCAGACTATAAATATCGGTCTTGTTCTTTTTCACACTCTCTAACACTATATGGCAAAAAACTGGACTGGGTTGAAACTTATAAATATCTTGGTGTTGTTATTGACTCTAAACTTACCTGGACTCCCCACGCAACTTATGCGTTGAATAAAGCCAGGAGAGCCAAGTTTAGCTTGATTGCTCTGCTGGGCCGGAATAGTGCTCTAAACATTGATAATAAACTCCTACTCTATAAGGTCATTGTTCGGACTATCTTGACCTATGGTATGCCCGTCTGGGCCACAATATGTAAAACTAGATGGAAAGAACTGCAAACGTTCCAAAACGTTACCCTTAGGACTATTGCGCAAAAAGATCGGAGAATTGTTCGCAATTCCTCCATTTATAATGACTTCAACATGACTCATATTGGCAAATACGTTCAAGGGCTCATGGAATCCATGCTGCCCAATATAGAAAATCATAGCAACGAGCTAGTCTCGGGCATTTTAAAGCATCCTATGCATAGAAAGAGATATCGTGATCCAAGGCATATACTTGATATTAATTTTGAAGACATTGATAATGTCATATTTCCAGATTACTGGACTTCATAGGTCGTGTTTTTATCTATTACTAGTGGTCTGCTTCTAGTCTAGACAGTCGTCAATCAAATTTTCCTCCACCAAGAGGAGGCAATTTTCTTTCATACTTTGGATGACCCTTGTGGGTACATCAGGCTTCTTTTCTAGCTCAGTGTATTTCCCTTGGAATATGATTATGAAGGGTGAGATTATGGAAGCTATGCTTCAAGTTCCACTTGAATACCGATACACTACACTGTTCGATTGTCGATTGTTTTCACACTCAGTATCATCTTGTGTGGTACTCCCTTCTTTTCCACCTGCTGAATGATGAGAGCTTCGCCCTCGAAAAGCGCTTCTAGGATTAGGTTGTATTATTCTTTTTACTTATTTTTTGTTGTGGTTAAAGAGTTGTTATTTACTTTGTCTTTATTTTTTATATTATTAATAGCTAGTAATTTATTATTTATTTATTTATTATCAATAGCTAATATTTATATTATTACAGCTACAAATTAACCCGGTTAACTCGAACCACCAGGGGACCAAATTAAAAGTTCGATTTATCCGGGTTCGACCAAAGAACGTAAAGCAGGAAGAAGTGACCGTTCAAGGAAAATCATGTAACGCGTGTGACATCATTTTTACATCAAAAATCAGTGGCGGACTCTAACGGGAAGTCGATATCAGTAAATTTGTGACGGCGTACGACCGTTCATTTAGTTTAATTATCAATAATCAATTATTGATTTAGAAGTTTAAAGTTAAAGTTTAAAGAACACCTCAAATTATTTTCAAAATTAACTCCAAAATTACAACATAACAAAAAAACCTTCCACAACATTAGTGAATTAAGTTAAAATTACTGAAATTGAGAGATTGATAAAAGTCAGTATAGTGGATTTTAGCTTTTAAACGTCATTTAAAACATACATTACGTTGTGTGTTTTTTTTATCTTGAGAAAGTTAAATAGGATTGAAAGAATTCGGTCTTTGAACAATTGTATGCACTAAACGTTGTTTGCAGACAAGAAAACAAGACAACTAAGATATACAAATTTTAACATAACATTTTTAATTTTCATCATAGAAAGCAAAAGGAAGCCTTAGGAAAGGACAAAATGTAGAAATCATTAAGCATTTAGTTATTTAAAAAAATCCCCAAATACAAATAAGAACTCAGAATAATAATTCTGAAACATTATATTAAGCTTCCAAAAGGAAAAACTTAAAAGACAATTAAATGTGAATGTTCTAAAACATATTTAGTTTCATTATCAGACTCATCATAAGAATGAAGCATATTGCATTATCAAAAGTTACAATAAGGTTTCTGTGCAGAACTCAATTTTTAACATTAGAAATGCTTTCTCATTTTAACAACACAGTTAAAAGAGACTGTAATTAAAGTATTTGTGTGGCCAACACATTCAAGATAAAAAAAAAATCTTAGAGAAAAACATGTACTAGAGATGGACGGATATTATCAGACATGAGAAATGATGCTCATAATTGTAATTAGAAAATAAAGTAAGCAAAGCTTACTAAGCATTCACATATAAACGGCTTAGAACAATAAAGAAAAATTAAAGCTTGCTAGAAGTAATTAATATAAAGCAAAAGGTAAAAAAATTAAGTTACATAATGCTGGACTACTTCCCCACTACCACTAAAAGGCAAATTTAAGAGACAAAAATTACTTGAATAAAGCCCCCCTTAAAATTGAAAAAAGAAATTTTAAATTTCAATTTAGCCAAAAGGAAGAGTAGAAGTTATATCCCAAAAAATTAAAAGAAAAACATAATTTTGGAAAGGTTAAAGTGTCCAAATAAAATATAATTTCAGCCCCACCTGGGGACAAATTGGCACACTGCTGTTAAATATTACAGAATGATATTGAGAGTAGTTGAAAATTGAAGGTTACTTCCGGAGAAGAGATGATTTGTCAAAGCCAAAAGAATTTGAATCATAGTTATTTAAAAACCTGTCCATCTCGACAGTAATAAACAAGTAGGAAACAAAAAGTCTTACATATCCTCAAGAAGTGAAAGATTGAAAAATCAGACAGCTATTATCTTTGAAGTCTCAGGAGAAATAGGTAAAGAAAGAAGACTGAAGTGGCCAATACTGATGGTAGTTCCCGCTGTTGGAACTGGAGCCGATCTTAAGACTCCAGAGGGGCACCCTTAGATCGCGAAACAGGCAGGGTACCCAGGCGCACATGCTATAGGAGTACGGGCAGCCCTCAAGGGCTGCACCACCTATCTAAACGCCTCAAAACGAGGTCCGGCCGCCCACCGGTGGGTCATCGATATCAGGGGAAAGGTGAAGAGGTACGAGATGTTGTTCGTATCCCCTCCGAAACGTAGCTGGGCCAAGCCGTGGCCACTCGAGCTGGAGGAAAGACCTAAGGCTGAGGCTAGCGAATGGACGGGCCAGCCAAAGCTCTCTGTTCATAAAGGCGATGGAATTGGCTAGGTCCAGGTTATAAGCAGCACAAGTGGAGCAGTCCATCAGAAATCGCACTGACTGGATGGAGGAGTCATTCAGACTGAAGTGCGATGAATGGCGATTCCAGATGGACCGTGCGAACAGGCACTCAGAGAATACATGATCGATTGATTCAGGAGACCCACAAAACAGGCAACCAGCAGAACAGAATACTCCCCACTGATGTAAACGCTGGAGAGTATAGAATCCATGGTACAGATGCCATTGGAAATTGAAAACCGTCTTCTAGAAGGCAAAGGTCTTCATGGCCTTCAAGATGGCTGGCCATGGATTCTTGGGGTGCCAACGCACGATGTCAGAAGACGCACCCCGGTCGGCCTGCTGGAAGAACCAAGATAGACGAAGGCTCCCCCAGTCTTGTGGGTCTAGCTGACGTAGATCGGGAATGAAAGTCGCCAGGTCTCGCTGGATACGATTGTAGAACCCAGGAGACCGTAAGTTGATAGTTACTGGCAGCAAAGTAGAAACTGTCAGCCCATTCACATTAAAAAAAACCGCAGGTGCAGGAACATAAAATTGGCCCAGATGGGAGGGGGAAGGAGGAAGACCCGGATCAGAGCAGCCAATCTGGCCGCAATGAGATAGCACCGGATGTTAGGCAGGCCCAGGCCTCCACCATCAAAGGGGATAAACAACAGTTCCACACGAACGCGGTGATGGACTGCCGCATACCGCCAAATACAGTCACAACTGCACCATGCACTTTCTTCAAAAGCTGAAGAGATGGTAAGGCGAATAGGCATTTAGATGTCAATAAAGACTAGATGTGCGTCTTGATGAACCTCCCCTTGAAAACATCGAGGTGGTAAAACGAAAGTTCTTGCCAAGGCGAGACAAACACTTATCAATAACTTGAGTCCATGCCCGGTAAAAAAGAGAAGATGTATCCCAATGTAATTTGCTCACACCACTTTATTGGGAAGGATTGAAGATAGTCCACCGTGCACTTCCCAATACCGATGCCTTTAGACTTGACGAGATTGATGGAACTTCCCGTCGAAGTGCTAAAGAGATCGAAGGATTCTTTATAGATGCCCAGGGAATACGCATCAGATTTTGCACTACATCGTCAGCCTATGCCAGCGTACGGATGTTGATGGAAGCAGCTGGCAAATAATACCCCCGGACATCTGGGTGGCGATTAAGAAACTACAGTAGTGGCTCCAAATAGAATATATATAAGAGGGGAGAGATGGGACACCTCTGACAGACGCCTTTGGACAATTCGAAGAAAGGCGAATTGGAGCCAGTAATCACCATACATGATGTAGCAGAAACATACAGTGCTGAGATAATCGTAGGTAATTTCCGAAGATGAAGGTGGTGAAACATTCGGAAAAGAAACACGCGATTCACCTTGTCGAAGGCCTTTTCCTGGTCAAGACTTAGCACGGCGAGAGTCTGACGACGCGCACACGCTTCCTCCATAACACATTTGATGGTATTCAGGTTGTTGGACATCCTGCGAGATGGAATGGAGCAGGATTGCCCCGGATCGAAAAACTTGTCGGCGAAATACTTGAGCTGTTTTTGGAGCACACAAGTGAAACCATGTAATCTGTGTTAAGTAGAAAATTGGCCTCCACTGGATGACGAGTTCAGGATCCGGTACCTTGGGGAGGTAAAGACCACCGCGGTAAAGACCGACGTGATGGAGGAAGGGTCCTTGAGGATCAAATTGGACACTTGCACCAGGAAAAGCCCAAAAAGTTTAGAAGTCGCATTGAAGAACGAGTACGGGATGCCATCTAATCCAGGGATAGACTGATAACGGCCATCCATCGACAGAAACTTCTTAACTTCATTGCGGAAAAGGGATGGGTAATTGACAGTAAGCGTCAGCAGTGAAAGGTCTAAGTGCCTCGATCCATTTCATCATGGCGTCGGATGGAAGACTGGGTGGCCAAAAAATGATGAAAAACAAGAGTGGAAAGCAGACAAGATGTCAGAGTCAGTTTTCACTGTCCCATTTTCCACCACCAAACGATGACACTTCTTATTGGCGCGCGACGCCTCTCCTCTGCGAACGCAGCTGACGACATATGCCGGACGTCAGACGCCCAGGATAGTTTGGCCCTGAGAGCTACGCTGGCGGCCCTGCGAATCATTAGAACGTTGATCTCGCGCTTCTCCTGGCGGATGTCATCAGCATACTCCCCCTTCGGGATGGAACAGCGGAGCAGGCGCAGGACTCCTTGCAGCATGAGGAGATGGCGCTGATTGCGTCTAGTGACGTCCAACCCAATCTTCTGTGTCTGTGTCTGGCGCAGGCCATTCGAAGCCATGGACCGCGCTTGTTAGGTGGGGACCACTCAGGCAGGTGGAGGCTCCATACTGGTCTGGGGTGTTTTCTCGTGACATGCAATGGGTCCATTGGGGCATCTGACATCCACTCTGCGTGCTACTTCCTACGGGGACCACCTGCTACTGAGTGCTACTTCCTACTTCCTACGGGGACCACTGCTACTGCGTGCTACTTCCTACGGGGACCATCTGACATCCACTCTGCGTGCTACTTCCAAACTTGATCTGCTTGGGGACCACCTGTACCCTGTCATGAACTGCTTTTATCCCGCGGGTGACGGCATCTTTCAGCAAGATAATGCGCCACCACACACGGCCTTTGTGACACGGCATTGGCTGGAAGAACATGCTACCGAATTCACGACAATGATTTGGCCTCCACGTTCCCCAGATTGCAATTGTGGAACGTCATCGAACGATCTGTCAGGTCGTCACCAACAAAACTGGTAAATGGTGTGCAGTAGAGGCAGCATTGCAATCGACACGTGCCTGTGAATGTTTTACGGGGACTGGTAGACTCTCTTCAACGAGGGTTCCCGCCGTTATCCGGGCCAAAGGGGGCCCAACATGTTATTAGGCAGGTGTGCCATGACTTTCGGTGAGTGAGTGTAAGACGCCACAATGATGCAGCGCGTTTAGTCAGAACAATACATAATGTTTTAAATATGTTTTAAAAAATACATAATCTTTATGTGCTCTTGTGCAAAATGTTAAAATACGTATCTTGATGGAAAGAAGTTTGCTCTAAAATTAGAGTAAGGCCTTCTCAATAAGGTGGCTACTCTCTGGTGTGCATTTTGTTCAGCTATGAATAAATTCAAGATGCATATTGGGAATTCCCTGCTGGGCAAGTTAAATGCTATTTAAAATGTACAAACTCTTAAGTGCAATAAAAATACTTTAATGTTCAAGCGAGTTGTTAGTACGATGAAATAAAACCTAGCCAAATACATATTAATTGTGTGAATTTTCAGGTTATATTTTTTTGTTGTGGATAAAGTTTAATATATCTGGATGCTTATGGAAGTGTCATTTCTTTTTTTGCACGTTAAGTACAAACTGTCATCACATTGATGCAATCTTAGAATTGCATTATAAAGCAGCAGAACTAACTGAAATCCCTGATCAGAGCTGTACTGACGTTTTATTATTACTGTCTTATCAGTCTCTTACGGATGCAATCAAATAACGATGAGAATGCTCCAGGTTTCAAATATTTTTTGTGAGAGTGCAAAAGCTGGCGAAAATCCCGAGCAGAGTAAACAACGCTCGCCTCTATCACTTTAAACTTTGACTCTTAATTTTAGCTATCCACTGTTTAAGTTCGTCTGACTTGGGAAAAGCTGCCAAGTGATTCTAGAGTGATTTTTTTTCATAATTAAGACATGCTGGAACAGTACAAGGCACGTTACGATGCATGGCAACCGCAACAGTGAACAGTGAGAAAGGAGCTGGTGACTGGAGATCTCCTTCAGATGTTTGTTTTTTTCTCATGGTGATGCTAATCGCTGAAACTTGTCTGTTATCACTGTTGAAGACAACTTCGACTATTCTTGTAGTCATAAATGCAATCAAAAAATGTCCTTCTTAGGCAACTTTACGTTTAAACGATTCAAATCACTAATCAGAGGTTCATTCAAACGTGATTCAAAGGAAAGTCATAAGGTAATTAACACTCAAATCGAATGTCTGTTATCAATCAAACACCGAATTAATAAGTTACTTCACTTTTCGTAATATTTTTCAGTTATTTATACACCTAACTAACGGTGAGTTAAATTATATCATATCAATAAATAAACAGTTATTAATCAGATTCTTCCTTTAGAGACCAAGGTCGACTCACGTCGTCCAGGGACCTTCACATTACTTACATTGATCTTGGGAGGAGGTAACTCGCAATAACTGGGGTAAGCGCCGGGTGGGAGGGGGGATATCTCATTCGCATCTTACATTCACACGGTTGAGGATACGGAAGGGGGAGATTAGTGAGGACGGGGCCACTTCTATACCAATCAAGGAGGGCAATCATCACTTCGCCAACATTCATAAATCAGGATTCACACAGCACCATAGGTAATTCCAGACCTTAATTTTTTTTTATCTTACTTACTTTTCAAACCCGCTTATCCGTTAGGGTCGCGGGGGCAGCAGCCCTATGGAGGATCTCCAGCGATCGCGATCTTCCGCCATCAGGCGCATATCCTCCCTGGTAATATCCAAGCGACTCAAACCCAGATTCTCCATGTAGTCTAGCCACCTGGTTCTAGGCCGACCCCTTGGTCTCTTACCCACCGGCTTGGAAAATAACTGCCTAGGAAGACTAGTTTGCGGCATCCGTATCACGTGGCCATACCAGCGCAACTGAGATCTCTCAATGCGGAGAAGTAGCGGCTCAGCACCTAAAGATTCCCTTATTGTGCTGCTGTACACTCTATCTAGTAGGGGAACATCTGCCACACCTCTCAGAAATCTCATTTCGGCCGCTTCTACCCGCGATCGCACTCTTTTGGTCATTACCCAAGCCTTATGACCATAGGTGAGAATGGGGACAAAGATAGATTTGAAGATGGAGAGCTTGCCTTTGTTACCCAGCTCGCGTTTCGTTACCACGGATCGCCACAGTTCACGTCTTACACAGCTTGCTGCACCGATCCGAGCATCCAATTCTTTCTCCTGCCGTCCATCACTCGTGAATGCAATCCAGAGATACTTGAATTTTTCCACCTGTCTCAATGAGGCTCCCCTAACATGGAGAGCGCACTGAGCAGGCTGTCTTGAAAGGACCAGAACCTCGGTTTGAGCCACACTGATCTTCTTCCCAGCTTCTTCACATTTGGCTGCAAACCGGTCTAGTGCATGCTGAAGGTTCGTGCGAGAAGACCCAAGGAGGAGAAGGCCGTCAGCAAAGAGCAAACTCTCCACCAGGCAGTCGCCCACACAAACACGCTCATCGCCTCGGCTGCCCCTGTCTATCCAGTCCATAAAGATAATGAACAAGATGGGCGACAGTACGCACCCTTGGCGGAGTCCAACACCCACGGTGAACGGTCTTGACTTAATGCCATTTATCCGGACACACATCTCAGAGCTTTCGTACAGAGACATGATAGCAACCAGTAATTGCCCATCCACTCCATACTCTTGCAACACTTGCCAGAGCTTCTCCCGAGGAACTCTGTCATATGCTTTTTCGAGGTCCACAAAGCAAGCGTAGACCTCTTTTGCATACTCCCAAGATCTCTCAAAGATTTGCCTTAGAGCAAAGATGTGATCCGTCGTGCTTCGGCCAGGTCGGAAACCACACTGCTCCCCCGACAGTTTGGAGTCGACTATTTCCCGACTTCTCTTCTCCAGACACTTAGCATACACTTTCCCAGGAATGCTGAGCAAAGAGATGCCTCGATAGTTGTTGCAATCTCTCTGATCTCCCTTTTTGAAGATAGGGATCACAATTCCTGTCTGCCATTGCTTAGGGGCCTGTCCGAATATCCAAGCAACCTGACACACTCGAGTCAGCCACAGGATACCATCCTGATTTAATGCCTTTAACATCTCGGACCGGATTTCATCATCACCTGCAGCTTTGCCAGTCTTCAGGGGCTTAATTGCCCATCTGACTTCTGTTTCAGTGATACTACCGTGACTATTCTCCGCTCCAAGGTGCACCTGGTATGCCTCAGTTGTTGTTGTCACCGGATTAAGAAGAGATGCAAAGTATTCCTTCCACCTATGCAATACGCTCTCTTCCGTTTTCAAAAGCCTCGCATCTGAACTCTTAATAGTTTGTGATGAAAGAGACTTCTTTCCACGGAGGCGGCGCACGGTCTGCCAGAATACCTTGTTTGCCGAACCATAGTCTGCCTCCAATTTCTCCCGAACTTCTCCCAGGCCTTGGCTTTAGCTGTTGATACTGTCTTTGCTGCTGCTTTTCGCGCCTCAGTGTACCGCACTCGGCTCGAAGTTGACTTATTTGCAAGCCATAGCAAATAGGCTTCCTTCTTTGCCTTGACAGCTTCTTGGACTTCACCGTTCCACCACACAGTCCTTTTCTCACTGCCCTGCGCCACACTCAGCCTCGCTTTTTTATCAATTTTCTTTTTACTATTTATTTTTGATCGCTAGATTTAATGTTTCTTTCCTAGGGGCTTATCTCTAAAGTAACGTTTTATCTTTGCTTTTATCTTGTCTCTATAGATTAACGGGTCCGCCTCAAATCGTATAATAATTCTCAGGAATGTCGAGGGCCCACCAAGATAAAATTGAAAAGTTTACCTTGTCTTCAGCTCGACGAATCCACCTCGAGTCTGAATCAAGGATGTGGCTCGGCCCGTCTCACTGGGAAGGGCTGGGTGTTTTCTCTACTCGTTATCTCATCTAAAGTGAACGTCTCGTTCAGTGTAACTGAATTCGTGGGACACTGAAGAATCTTCGGTTCGGATATCGTCGTCAGCGTTGACAACTCCCTAGCCATCGCTGGGGTCCTGCTGGGCACTCGCCAATCACTCGTCGTTCGAAGGAGGGATGTCTTCGGACTTCAGGGAAGGCACCAATCGTCGCCGTCGGTCTGACCAGTTTCTCGCACAAGAATATAGTAGGGAAATCTTTCGTTTATGAGGAGACTGAGGTTTCAATCTCCAATCTCTTGAAAGGTAAGTAAAATTCGTTCGAATGCAAAGAAGGATATTCGTTTTTCTCCTTTATATTTAAATAAATTAGCAATGTTCTAAGTAGTCGACATCGGGAGTGGAAGCCCGCCGACAAGGCGCTTCTAATAATAAAGTTGTTACATTTTGGAGCATCCCAACCCATTTCGGAGCACACGGTGCAGTGCACCTTGCACCGAGCTCGGTTTAACAACAGGTGGCCCGTACGGGTACCGTCGCTGTCACCGCAAAATAGGAAAGCGCGCCTGCTATGGGCACACAGGCATCGCCCATGAGTGGAAGAAGGTCTCGTGGTCCGACGAATCGAGGCTCCTATTTCATCATGCGGACGGCAGACTGCGCATCTGGCGCAAACAGCACGAGGCCATGGACCCATCCTATCAGCATACAACCATACAAGCGGGTGGAAGGGGGTTGTGCTGGTCTGGGGTGTCTTCTCTTGGGAGACATTGGGTCCTCTGATATCCGTAAACACATCCCTGAATGCGACACACAACCTGAAAATTGTTGCCGATCAAGTGCACCCATTCATGATTGTGTTCCCTGGTGGTGATCGCCTGTTTCAGCAGGACAATGCTCTATTTCAGCGTGCTCGAATGGTCTTGTTTGAGTAATATAACGCGGACTTCCACCTGTTTCAGTGGCCAGCTCGGTCGCCCTATCTCAATCCGATTGAGCATTTATGGGATGAAGTGGAGAGAACCATCCGACGCCTTCCCACACTACCGTCCAACTTGCACCATTTACGGGATGCTGTGATATCAGCCTGGGCTGCTAATTCTTCCGCAATGGTTTCAACACCTTGTTGAATCCATGCCAGCACATATTCAGACAGTTCTCTCTTCGGGGTGTTACGAATAAATTGGTCGTTCAGTGTATATAATAAAACTGTTAATTGTCCGTGGTTGTTCCGGCATCACGCAAAAACTACTAGACGGATTTTCATGAAACTGAGCATGGTTTTTGCTTATTGTCTGTGTCTTCATATAGGATACTTTTTTCTGCGTGAAAATCTTTATTTCCCACGGGAAAATTCCAAAAAGGCTCAGTGGTGTGGTAATTATTCTTGCCAACAGATGACTCTGCGAGTATTAATTCGCGCAGCAGGAATTAAACTTGCCAACAGATGTCGCCACATATATAGGAGATTTGCCTTCTGAATATGCCTGTCTCAAGACTAAAGAAATGCTACGAAAATGAGGCAAATACCTACGCAGGAAACAAATGAAGAACTTAGTATGGTTATAGCTTATAGGCTACTTTTTTTTCTGTGGTAAAATGTCACATTCCCATCGGTAAATACATGCACTTGATCCATGTGATGTTCAAAATCTTGCCAACATATGTCGCACGAGTTTAATTCGCGAGTTACTTTGAAGGTTTCCATTTCAGAAACAGATATGTTTTTGAAAATTGCCCGTTTGCACAAAATTCAATTTTGAAGGAAAAATAAAATTTCTCCGGTACTCGCAAGTCACTTTGACGGTTTCGATTTCTGTTCCAACTCAAAATCATGGATAAACGGGGGACCATTTCTGATCGTTAAAGACAGAATGGCAGCCTGTGTAAAAAGATATCATGTTTTTGATAATAGTCCATTTGCACAATTTTCAATGTTTATTTAAAAGTTTTTTTTATTTTTTTAGATGGAGTTTTTTTTGTATGACGAAGGTGGCAACTCTTAACTCCGGTTTTGATACCCTTTGAAGGTGGCAAATTAAGGACTTGGTTTTTTTCCTTTTCGTATTGGTTATTATTGCTTAGTTTTTGTACTTGCCCTGCAGTTTTTGTACTTTTTTATGGCTCTGTCTTTTTCCCCTCTGAGTTGTACGTGAGTGGAGCCGCAGGCACAACTAGTCTATAAAGGATGACTCAGAAAGGAAACACTATGTACAGTTTGTAGCGGGGAACAAAATTTTTCCTATAAACATGGACCCGAAAATGCATCCTTACAGAGATAATGCAACTTGTACGAGGTAGGAATGGATGTGCGTTACCCGGACGGCAATGGTAGGGCCCATGTAAATTAGGATCTAAACATATAAATTTGTCTAGTGTTTGAAATGCCCGGCGATGTGGGTGATCACGATCTGGAAAACGCTGTTGGTAAATACTTTCCGCTTCAGGAGCATTACCCTGTGCCTCAACATAGATGAGATGCATGGTCGCCAGCTCCGCATTAGTCAAGAGATCCATTGTACGACAAAGGAGTTACATGTTTCCTTTCCTCTCTTTTAAAGGAATGGTAAACTGTTGCATTATCCCCTCTGTGGCACGAAATTCAGCTAACTCGTTAGAAAGAAAATAGAAAGAAAAATAACTCCAAAACCACTATTCCACATAATAAACTTTAATGACTCAGATGTACATAGGTTAATGCCAAATTTTGTTAATAATGTAAATTACCGCCATGTCTACCTAAAAAAGTGAGAGAATCTACTAAGTTTAAGTATTTAATTCATACTATAAACACTTTATTTGGTAAATTCAATGATTTAGAGGTCCGGGGTTACCACCTCCATCTAGCATTAAGT
>JAHWFO010018052.1:1018232-1065888 GCA_023313115.1 Rhysida immarginata | reverse complement strand
AAAAAAACAAAATGTAAATAAGAGATTAACCAACTGGCTCCTTTACTCTTTCCCACTGTCTCCTCTCTCTCAGCCGTTTCTTCTCAATTACTGTCACTGTCTCCCTCCCTCTTCTCACTACCACAGGCTCCACCGTTTCCTTCACTCTTTTCTGCTATCACTGTCTCCTCTCTTAAAGGCGGGTTCACATAGCTTGCGAGAACCGAAAAAATACGAGCGAGATTGGAAAGCGAAAGAATTTTATCGCAGTCGCTATCATAAACGTCTCGCTGGTATAAGCGAGAACCGAAAATTTCAAAGGTGAGAGCGGAAAAACAGTTTCTCGCTCCGATCAAATCCAGTTTGATGCTTTACGTTCTAGCAGGAGTTCTCGCAAGAAATTCTGGGTTAGAAATGAACATGGTGGCCACCATGTCTTCAGTTCGAAGTGTGAGGAAGGTGATGAAGGAGGCTGAGAAACGAGAAGAAATGTTAAAAAAGGAAATTTTAATTTCCGAAATTGAAAAGCGGGACGCTATATGGGATAAATTTTAATTTTCCGTCGTTTAAATGGAATTTAATTTAAATTTCCAATGTTCCATTTAATAACTTTTTTCCTTTTTACAGTTTTTACAAATTGGTTTCATACAATTTTAAATGAATTCCATATATTTTTAAATAGATTTCATACATTTTTAAATAGATTTAATACGATTTTAAATGAATTTAATACTCATTCAAATAGATTTAATACATTTTTAAATGAATTTAATACGATTTTAAATAAATATAATGTGTGTATACATCATTATTTGTTTGTACATATTGAACCAACGTGCATTCCTCTTCGTTTGTTAATTTCCTAACTTGTCCTCCTTGATGTTGTTTGTATGTGTGATTCGTTTTTAGAAATTTTCTAGTAACACTGGATGCTGTCCCTTTACTAATTTTAAATATCTGAGCTATCTGTCATTTGAAAAACTATATAATAAATAAAAGTAAAAATATTTTTTAAACTTTAATGACTTATTAGACTGAAAAAATTTACTCGAGCTTTTTACAGTAATAATTGCTATGATTCTTTCTCTCTAATCATCGAAAATTTTTGGTACTGCCAGCGTTTATTTTTTGAGATATTGTGGTCTGAATTTCGTTAGGAGTTGACTGGGTTTCAACGTTTGAGTTATTTTTAACATTTAATTCATTTTCGCAAAATTCTCCAGTGAAATTGGAATCGTAAATAAATCTGCCGTTGCTGAAATGTACTAATATTTCCTGTGCATTCATATTTTCATCTATTTATTCCAATTTTACAAACGAGAAATGTTACTAATTTTACAATCGTCTGGTTTGGAAATGTTTGTCGTTAGGTGAAACCAAGAACAGATAACTCCCCCCCCCCCTTCATCCTTGGTGAAACTTTTTTACAATACATGTAAAAATAGTCTTATAAATTGTCGCTAGGTGGACAATAATATAAATATATAAAATAATTGGTTGTATAAACTAAAAAATTGTTATTTTAATAAACTTAAACATTTAATTTTAGAGTACTTAGTAATTAAGCTTCATTTACACACTTTATATTGATTTAAAATCGTATTAAATTCATTTAAAAATGTATTAAATCTATTTAAAAATGTATTAAATCTATTTAAAACTGTATGAAATTCATTTAAAATTGTATGAAACCAATTTGTAATAATAACAGACGCAGCTCAGAATTGCCAGCCATGTTTATCAGGTCATTTCGCGTTCTGTTCTCGCTTGCTATGTGTTGACTATGCTGAATATCGTTGCAATAGAATAAACCTAAAGCGTAAAACGAATTTTGTTTACGGTTGATGATTATCGCTTTAAACTTTCGTTACTAGTTCTCGCAAGCTATGTGGCCAAGCCTTAACAATGTGTCATGAATGAATATAGCGAGTAATTAATGATACTCGGAATTGGTTTAGTAACACGTTCTATGGTATCATATACCACTGGAAACTTTCAATGCAAAGACATGGCATGTAATATATCAAACAACTCGTAACGACGTTCCTTGCATGATTATAACGTTTAATTAATGGTGTTTGAAACTGGTTCAGTAGTACATGTACGGGTTTTTCAATGTTAAGAAATAGCATGTATTATATCTAACAACGCCTAACGGGTTTTTAGGCCTATTGTTATCCAACTATGGTTAATTGCTTTCCACAGCAAATTGCTGCTAGGCTTAACATTATTAATAGCTAACTTCTATTAGACATATTATTGTCAATAACTAATTGTTAGTAGCTAATCGCTTGCTTATACAGTAGATGATAACGTATAAAAGCTTTAGCAATGGAAAATGAAAAAAATAATAGAAGCTTACACAGAATGCTTCAATAATTAACTCTCACTTCATTTAACATTATATAGAATGGCAAAAAAGAAAAAGAACTTTTATTTGTTCGAATACATAAAGAAATACTACACTTTGCAATTAATTTTTTTGTTCTTCAGTTTTATTTGTTCAAATTCTCTTTTTACGTTAGTTTAATTGTTTAGCAATTTACAATTAAGTTTTCTTATTTACAGTTTTATTTCAAGTGTTTTAAATGCAGGTTAGTTCTAGGTATCTGTGACTGATGCCTTGATGCTATAAAACGAAAGAGTGCTCCTTTTATATGCCGTGGCGGTAAAATCATTCTTTTATATTTACTTTTGGAGAGTCACCCTTGTCCTCAAATTTAATAGAAAGCTGGATTAAGGAAAGCAGAAAATTTCCAGATTTCCACCTAAACCACCCAAATTTGGAGATTTCCAGTTTCGTACACACTTTAGTAAAGTATTTAATGTTTAGTGAATTCTGCTCTAACGAGAAATTATTTCTCATTGACCGACGAAGTACGTCAGTTTCGGGAAAATAATAGCTGACGGGATGGGATTGTAAAAGCGCTGTTTCTCGCTTTTCAGAGCATTTTTTATAGTAACTACGAAGTGCATGGACCAATTATTATAATAGTTGCTGTTTACATCTCACCTAATCAAAGTGTCAAAAAAAATCATCAAATCTATCCATGAAAATTTGATCATTTATACCATAACAGGGTCTGCTCTGCTCAATCGGAACTTATCAATTACCTATGATTTCCAGGGAGATTTTAATGTTGATTTCTTAAAAGAAAAATCAAAGCTCTTAATTGATTTTAACATAATAAGGCTGGACATCATTCTACAGAAAACATGATGCAAAAAACGACACCAAAAAGCTTTATTTTAAAATCCACATCGGATTTAAATATGTGGAATGACCCAATTGAGAGTACAACAAAATATGGAACTACAATTGACGGATATTTTTTTGTAGAAATTTAGAGAGATTTGAATCAAAACTATTTATCTCTTATTTTAGTTATCACAAGTCCATTGTTTCTTTCTTACATATTAATAATATGAAAGAAGATACGGATTTACAAAATCAACTGGAAAATCCAAAATAAAATACGAGATAGACACTTTTGTTTCAGATATCTCTAAATAGTTATACATGTAGATCTAATAAGAAATCGAATGAAAATAAGTCTTTTTATGCATATTTAATATTAATTTATGGCTTGTTCCTGATTCGTCCAAGTAACATCCAGAATAATATTTATATTATGCACATACATAAGGGATTAACACCTACTTTTAAAAATAAACAATTTTATTTAATTCTAATGTTAATAAATAATATTTTCAATATGATTTCCATCATTTTCAATGCATAATTTGATGGGTATGATAAATAACATAAATAAATTTTGAAAAGGAAAATTATTTTTTTTTATATTTAATAGTTTGTCATGATTTTATTCACTGCTAAACCACCACATCCGCCTTTCCCCCCTCGAAAAAAAAACATAGATAAATAAAATAGTGAAATTTCCCATGTATCCAGACTTTGTGGACACCCTGTACAGTCGGTGCATAAAGGTTTTGACCTAAGTCAAAATTGTTCGGCTTCCTTATAATACTTCAATTCAATGAGGTTACTTTTTCCAGGTATCTACAGTTCATCCAACAAGAGAAAAACAGGGTGTGTCACAGGAAGTTTCAGATTAGCCAATCAGAGAAAGGGGGCCTCATGCGCTTAATCACTTCTGTCTCATGTCTCATTGAAGAAGCGCTTTATAATATTACAGCAGAAGCTTTAATATTATTCAGTTGCTTTGCTTTAATTATAATTAAAAATGTTGTACCCTTCAAAAAATTATCTTTTAACTCAATTTTATATATATCGTTGTTCCAGATTCCCTGGGCCTTTTCTTTCCAGGAGTCGAAAAGCGAGGAGAGGGGGGTGGTAGCTTCGCATGAAGACGCTTCGTTTCCTTCTTGAACAATTCGAACGCAAGAAAAAGAAACTTGCGTTGCCATGGAAGTTTCTTCTATCAAAGCAGATGAGCTTTTAAAACACTATTTTCCTTTAAAGTAGCAAAATACGTTCCACACAAATCTTCCTAGCCTGGCTGGGAATAGTTTTTCCTTGTTTGGCTGAAGAGTTGTTGCACGGGCGTCGCCATTACACATAGAGATAGATAAATATACCCAGAGGTAGAAACTCAGTGGCGCCACAAGTCCTTTGTTCACCAGGGCGGCGCTGTGAACCAATCCAGTCTTGAATAGCAGACGACTGTATTGTTTTAGTATACAACTGAAGCTATTTTTCAGTAAATGTTGCGTTTAAAAGTTTATTATTCCAAATTATAAAATATGTCAGTTTCTGTAAGGTGTGGAAAAATAGTTTGCCATTAATAAAAAGTGATGTCAACATACATTTAATTCAATTCATATTGGCAATTGAGTGAAAACTTGCAAAAGGTTATAAGCTTCATATTGGAATAATTTATACGAACAAATTTTAAAAGTTTCTAGACTACATTACAAACCCCTAAAATTAAATTAATACAGAAGAATCACAAAATACGAATTTTTCAGATATTTTATATTTTCGTTTTACATATTTTAAGTTATCATTTGAAAGTTCTTTTGTTTTCATTTTTACAACGTGAACTAATCTCATCTTTATTTATATTATATTTACATATTATATAGGTATATTTGTCCAAAGTAGAAGAAGACGATTGATAAGAAGAGGACTGGAATTTTTTATTTTTGTCTAGTTTTTACAGAAAATATGAGAAGTTGTGCAGTAGCATAGCTATTAGAGCTTACCGTTGTTTCGGTTATGGAGATTAAGAGATAATTACAGTTCGTAGAGATTAGTATCTGCGCTGCTAATAGCTCTCTAGAACCGGAGCTGGACTGCACGCTCCGCCATTTTGAAAGACTCGAGAAGTGTGAAGTTGCACCCCCCTGCCATTACAAATTGACTTGAGCAGTCGCTGAAGGAGAGATCCCACAAAGCATTGCGGATGAGTGAGTAGTCGATATCAGACCGGAAACACACCCTGTTTTTCTCTTGTTGGACGAAGTTTAGTCGAGCACGCTTACTATGGAACGATTCCATTAAGTTTATGCTTAGCATCGGGGGAATGGCAAGTTTTATGTCACGTGCTCAATTATGTTGACAAAAAGATTATTTTGGCTGTTCTGATGAGAATTTTTGTTTTATTAATTATAAACTAATCTATTTGGTTAATAGTGTAACATAAATGGTGCACAGTATCGATATAATTATATGCGTGATCAACACATAAGCTGATGCAGCGCTCGTTATCGTGTGATGCGGAAGTGATTTACAGGTGGAAGTGGAACCTATTTTCTTTTGACTGCTTGAAAGTTTACAAGTCTCATTTTTTGTATATTTTGTGTATATAAAATAATCAACGACAACTATGCCAAAACCATCCGAAAATTTTTTAAAATTTATTATATAACTAGATGGATCCCGTCATAATTTGAAGGAGAACAACCCATCTTATTATTAATCCCCATCTCTTTAATTAAAAAATAATAAAATAAAAAATTGTCAGAGCTGAAATATCTCATTTTGCACAAAGAATAAGAAATGAGTTAATATATAAAATCAAAAAATTTCTCTGAAAGTATTAAACTGAGACATAAAGTGTCAGTAGATAAAATGATCAGTTTTTAAAGCTCTTTCTAACGATATAACATTTAACATAGCATTTTCAGAGTTTTTCAGTAGTCACAAGGAAATGTCATAAAATGATCAAGGCAGAATTTTCTTTCTGCAAATCTTTAAGTTTATTCGTGACCACCGATAGAGAAGGCCTCCGCAATGAAACTGAATACATTGTCACATCATCATAGATAGTGCATTGTTATTCGTATTTCTACCAATAATAAGTCGTCAGTTTCATTGCGGATGCCTTCTCTCTCGGTGGTCACGGTTTATTTAATTCAAAACAATGATTGAATATTGTCTCATTACAACAATCCCTGGCTTTTGATGGATTGTCGTAACTCTCTTTGTTGGCTTCAGATGCCCATGCGCAGA
This sequence comes from Rhysida immarginata, assembly GCA_023313115.1. Taxonomy (NCBI): domain Eukaryota; kingdom Metazoa; phylum Arthropoda; class Chilopoda; order Scolopendromorpha; family Scolopendridae; genus Rhysida; species Rhysida immarginata. The sequence goes on along the minus strand of JAHWFO010018052.1, from coordinate 1,059,473 downwards.
AGTGCCAATTTTGCTCTTACAAAAAATGCTTTGCGTTTTAATATATAGGATTATATATTTTAATAGTAGAGAACATTAAATGATTTGAACAAAAGAGGATTTCTGTAATAGTAACGGTGGTATGAATTAGTGTATATTTTATTAAAAACTAAAATATAGAGAAAATCATGCCATGACAATTAACATGAAAAGTTTTTAAACCTCAAATAAACAGATCAAATTGCACATTTGGGTGAAAAAAAATTAATCTGTTTATGGTGTTCTTTACATACACCGTTTAAAACTTAAACGAAGTCAAAAACGCGATAATGAACAAAAACAAAAAAATGTCTATCCATATCGGATTCGAACTCTGCCATTCGAGGCAGCCGCTATCGCTTATTATTATCAGGAGAGAGCCTGTGACGTATACCTGCTACCCTATTTTCATTAAGAAGAGACAGGTCCATTCTGATTATGCTCAGCCCCTACGGAGCAGGTAAAAACCTTTTTGCTCATTACTGTACATTACTTAAAATCCATTACAATCGCCATAGAAGTTTTCACTTCGGTCGTGCAATCTTAAGCACACATCCTGCATTTTATTTCTTTGTTTTTTTTTTATTTAATATGGTTGTGCCATAAATTACTTTTTATTTTTTAATATAATTTAACTTTGGCTTAATTATAAAAAAAAAACACTTTCAAATTTCATCGCATAAAAATACATCTGCCGAAATAGTTCAAACTCTGAATATGAATTTAATTGTAGACCAAAATCCCGATTATACTTTATCTTATCGATTTTTGCACATACGTTTATCTTCATTTGTTTCATATCATATATAAATAAGGGGGAATGATTTGTTAACCCAAGCTACTTTGAAAATGAGTCGGTTTGTTTAAGAATATTTGCAACCTTTAGCGGCAAGCGCAATATGTTAGATTTAGAAAGTTCTTAGCATGTAATAGGTAAATATAAATTCTTAATACGTAAATTCAAACATTCCGATTATAATAATGAATACACTAAAATATGTCTTCGGTGTAATGCTCTTCATGGTTCTTACTGCCGTACTTATCATTCTCTATCTACCCGTGGAAATTTATGAAATTTTCCGCCCAACTTTTTCGAAGTCGGGGCAGTTTACATATTTATGGCCACATGAAGGTTGTGGCGACCGAGTCATAGAACAACTCCAGTTAACTCCTTCATATTTGGTTTTATCAGAAAACAAAACAAGGATTAAACGCATTCTTTTATATAATGGAATTGAAAAGTGGTCGGGTATTCCCTTCACGGAAGGACGAGATTATTTTAAAAGATCAAATTGTTCCGTCGACTTTTGTTCCCTCACTTCGGAGAAGAAATATGCAGAGAGTGTTGATGCAATAATATTCAGGCATGGCAACATCGGAAACTTAAGGCATAGATCTAAAAATCAAGTGTGGATTCTGTATCAGCTAGAAAGCCCATTCCATAGTCAATCATTTGTTAAGCATAGCAAGGTAAGATACACAAACAAAAAAGAAAAATTTTAAATACTTGTATTGTGATTTGCTTATTAGAAATTATCACAAGATACTATTTTATATACCCTTTAAGGTTGACATCTCAATATTATTTAAATAATACGAGTAAATTTTTACTTTTTTAATAATGTCTTTAATATTGGGTGTTCACCTTGGACATTTTCAAATTTGCAGAGAAAACATAAAATTGAGCAGTCACAAAGAAGCCTAAGTTTTCATTATTTTCCATAGTATGAATTAGCCTATATTAATTCTAAAGACAACTGCATTTTTTGAATTTTCTTTACAGAGGGATCCTAAAATTGTATCTTATTTCAAAAATTCGAAACAAAAAAAAATTTACGCTTACTAATCTCATATACTGTAACTATAAAATTTGTCGTGGTATCGACAAAACCAGCTAGAATCAACGAGGTATGTGAAAACAAGATATTGACTATCAAACATTGAGTGCATTTTTTGGATCGCTCTGTATATCGTCAGTTGGGCTCTAATAACACAGTGCAATTACTTGAGAAAATAAGAAAAGTAATTTTTTTAAATGATTATCGATTCTCTGTTAGTCTGTATTCTTTGACGAAATATATTTAAGGCGAATACCTCGAGTGACTATTGTACTGTTTGAAATGGATATACTGTATATTTTTAAAGTAAATATGTTCCTTGTAAATTAGCTTTATATAAAAGTTGATTTACAGTGCGTTTACAGTGCGTATAAACTAAGTAATCATTCAGGAAAAAAATTATTTATTTATAATTTACTTAATCAATGTTCAGTAAATTTCCTGTAAATTTATAGATTTTTCTTTCCGACAGATACAATATCTGTTCCATAATTATAAATAAACAAAAAATACGTTAGTAAAAATTAAATATTGATGATGCTTTTTTTAATACTTTATCACACAAAACACGATTTGGCGTACTTTACACATACCCTGTCCTGCTAAAAGTTTCCGAACCACCCGTTGTCAATCAACAATTTTTCACTTCAGTAATACATATGTGGGCGAAATGTTCTTCCCTTCTAACCTCATCTGGTCTTATTGACTACCCTTACTCTGACAAAGAGTAGCCATGCAATAGAAGACGTGTGTGATTTCCGAGAATTCTGCCTGGATAACACTGACTGGTCTTTTAAATCAAACTGTTAAAATGAGCACGATGTCAAGATTATTGGTACGTGATAAAGTAAAATTAATTAAAAAACAGTAACTCCATTTTAATTAAAGGAAATAAAACTAATTGATAAAATTTATATAGAAGCATTTACCAACACAACAAGAAATAAAATAACTCAATACGAACAATACAAAAAGATATTCAATACAATAAAATTATAAAACCTTTCACAAACAGAAAAAAATACTAGAGCAGATACCAAACCTTAAATGATACCAAAAATAACAAACAATATAACTAAGACATTAATAACAACCACCAGTATAAAAACAACAAAAGATCAAAACAAAAAACACAATTTCAAATTTCAAAGACATTTGTCAAAATAATAAAGAAAAATGGAACATCACTAACATAATTTATCGAATTCCATGCGCCAATTGTCAACACATTTAGACAGGTCAAACAAAAAGACAATTAATAACACGAATAAAAGAACATGAAAGAGCACTTAAACACAAGGAAAAAAATAATCATCTAGTGAACCACTGCATTAGCCAAAATCATAATCCAGATTGGAACAAAATCAAAATCATTGGTAAAGAAATAAATTTGTGATGTGTTCAAATAATAAATATTAAGATTTTATTTCTTTTATTTCACATCACATTTATGTAAGAATTTTTATAATGGATGTAACCATTTAAGGCCTTAAATAACATACATATGTGTACACATCTTAAAATAAATTGTAAATGACTTAGAAAGTATATAGTATGTTTAAATAATATTTTCAACTTTAAAAAAAAAAACCTAAATATTTAAGACTCTTAAGCTAGCTTGTTCTATTTTAACAATGAGTTTGAAATTTTTTATTTCAACAATTGAATCTTAATGCTTGTGTAATATTGCTTGTTCAAGAAGGACGCTTCATGCAGCATGCGCTATCACTTCCTTTGTTTGTCATGAGCCGGACATGTTACTCTGGGATTGTTGATAATTCTCTTATAAGTGAGTGACCAAAAAAAATTTATTCACTGCATGATGAGCCTGCTAGCCCACAACAGCCATGAATAACCACTTCACCTGATGGAAAACTACACTTAGTTTTTTTTTTTTTTTTTACTAAGTCATAGCATGGATGAAAGAAGCAGGATGGACGACTCCTATGAGTCGTGCGTGAGTTTTTTTCAGTGGCGCCCTCTGGATTCTTAAGTAAAAAATACCGAAACGTTTGGTTTCGCTTCGCATGGTTTCTGTTTACACAGCTGTTAGAGGAGAAAAGCATGGCGCCTATCGCAAAAATATTACGTATTTCTTTGAGTTTGTTTTGAATTTTTTTGTATAAAAATATTTTTTATTATTTTATTGAATTAGTTTATTGAAATATTAAGTTTTATAGTTAAAATGTAATTTTTATTAAAATTACATACGATTCTTTTAACAATTTAATTATATACGTATAAAGTTTTGCTTTAAAAATTATATTTAAAATTACATTAAAATATATCAAAATGGAAAAGATTTCTTCATTAAATCATAACTGTACACATGATCTAAATATATATTATAAGTTTCAAAGAAATCTCAGCTGTTTCTGGTCTCCTAGCAATATGTCAACAATAACCATGAGCCTATGGACAGCTTTTCCTCTTCTCCCTAAGCAGACGACAGATGCTAGTTTTCATGCAAAAATCCAGATGTCGCTCTGAAATCAAACTTACTGGGGAAGTATCGGGAGTCGTCCATCCTGTTTCTTTCATCCATGGTCATAGTGTGACTTAAGCTTCGTTTCCATACATGCGTTTTTAACTGCGTCTCTGCGTCCAGACGCATAAATTGGTGCGTCTTGACGCACGTATCATGGAAACAGATATCTGCGTCTCCGAATCTTGGTTGATGTGCGTCTGGAGTTCATGCGTCTGGACGCAGAAAAGTGAAGTAGATAGGCTTTCTACTTCTTGACGCACTTGTAAATGCGTCTCAAATCTTTCTAGATCACATGATTGTTTTGCGCAAGCGCAGTTGCTTTGTTAACCTTCCAGCGGGCGCGCCCTCTAAACGAACGCGAAAGGTCGCGTGTATTTCCTGGATACGCTATTGCAAAATATAAATTTTCAAGAGTGTACCTTTTTAAATTAATGTTGTAATCAGTTATTTTATTTAAAATGAAATGAAAACAATGTAAACATAAAAGGCAATAACGATATAAAATGACCAAAGAATTACCGAAATGACGTGAAAATAAAATAAATGAAATTGCCAATATTTCCACTGTTTACATTTGTGTAAAGATGAATTAAAAGTGTAAAGATATATTGGAAAAAAACAAATGAATTGAAATTTAGATATAACAATATTTTTATTAGAACCCAGTACCGATGTTTTCTTTTATTTAGGTTTGCATGTACAGATAATGCTGTACATGGTACGGTAAGAAAGCAGAGGAATCCTTCCATCAATTCCTTTTCTTCATTTGATGGAATCTGTGCTCGGACACCAGAATTTAATAATGATATTTTAAGAAATCCGAAAAACACCAAGGTGGTGGCATGATGGTTAGAGAGAAGCTTCTCCCTCTAACGAGAAAAATTGCAAAACATAAACTCATGACGCATGCGCAGTTGAACTTTCTGCATGCATGGAAACTGATACTTGCGTTCGAATTAAATGCGTCAAGAGCTGTTGCAATGTGCGTCTAGGTGCGTCCAGATGCACATTTGCTTTCTGCGTCGAGACGCAGTTATAAATGCATGGAAACTTAGCATTAGTCATTATCACTTCTACTGTTGAGATGGACATTATCCCTATGGTACTTTGATTCAGATTCATCTTGTGCCACTTCAATGATGTGTTTCTTTGGTGATATCGTTTTATTTTACATTCTTAAAACTAAAAATGGGATCTACAGATTATTGTCGTCAAACAAGTGACTTCTCTTCTCCGGATTTGTGTTACCAAGGCTTATAGTCATTCATCTTGTGAATTGAACTTGGCAGTGTGCTAAAAGCTTTTATTATGAGTCAGTCATGCAATTAGGACATGCAACCTTTTGTAAAATGTTCTATTATCTATTTTTTCTATTCTTCACTTTGGCCTAAAGTGTAATTTAAAATTGTCTTTTTTTATATTTCCTTTTGGCTGTCTCACTGTCTGGTATTGGCCTTTTAATATCTTCCCTTGAACAGTATTAGCTTGTTAATTATTTTTTTACTGTTTTTGGAGCATGCAGTTTTTTCTTTTGTAAGTTTCAAAGGAATAATTTCCTTTTTTTAATAATTTCCTTCAAAATATTTTATATTTTGAGCAGGTTTAAAATATGGCTTACCTTTATTAAGCACTTGATTAATATCCCTCTTAATGGAATTATTGTTCAAAAGCTATAATTTTGAATATGTTATAGTTTTGATGACTATTGATTTAGCTTTGTGGACATGTATGAATGCATTAGTTTGTTCTTACACTTTATTTGAGAGATGGCTTTGGATATAAGTTTTTATTCTCTATCTGCAGTGCATAACCCTTTTCAGAATGAAGCTACTGCAATTTAATGCATTTATAGCATTATTCACTACTGCTTGTGCTTATTACAGTTGGTAGTAGGTTTTTATGTTATGTAGTTGCTTAACAGTTTATAGGATTTATAAAAAACTATGAGTGTCAGAAATCCATTCTGAGATTTAAGCCTTATTCAATATTTAGTCAATCCCTTTTAATATTCCTGATTTTCTAATGCATTTGGAGGTGTAACCAGTGTTATCTAAACTGCAAACAGTTGTTTTGGTTACCTTGTCATAACCCCAAAGCAGGAGATATAAATTGAGTTTTTCTTTTTTTTTTTCTTGAATAAACATTGAGCTCAAGGTCATTATTCTGTATTCTTTTTTTAAATTGTGCATATTAAATGATTATTGACGTATCTAATGATATTAGTTTCTATTATCTTGTTGTTTCATCACATTACCTCAGTGAATTTTGTCTTGGAATTCATTATTTATCTAGTAAACTTTATATTGTGAATTTTTTGAACAGGTATTCAATTTTGTTGCATTAGACAGTTGCAAGCCCACTTACTTGAAGTGTCCGCCTGGATATTATTTCATTCTTTATGATTCTAACCTGTTCTGTTGAATGTGAGTTAATATATTCTTCAACAATGAGAGTAGTTTAAAACTTTCTTTAACTCTACTCAAATTAAATATTGAGTCACAATTGTTCACTAATGGATTCAAGTCAATCTTAATGGAGGATGACCACGTAACTCGCGAGCCCTCTTGTAACAACATTGTCAACCCTCATTCCGGGTCTGAAAACATGACTCGCTGTGCCTTCCTGCAAAAATTATAAAAATAAAGCAACCGCATGGCACTGTTTTCCGAAAGATCAAAATAATGATATACACTGATTGAAAGAAAGTAGTTGGATTCCTCGCACAGTGCGTTTATTTGCTTTTATTGGTAACAGCTAATATCCTGTCGGCCCCCCTCTGGCTGCAATCACGGCGGCCACTCTCCGGGGCATGCTTTCTACAAGAGTACTTACGACCCCCACAGGAATCTCCCGCCAAATGTCCCGTACAGCTGTCCACAGTTCAGGTAGTGTTTTGGGGAGTGGGCTACTACCCCTCAACCGACGCTTGACTTCATCCCACAGATGTTCGATGGGATTCCATGAACCACTGCATGCGTTCAACATTATTATTGCAGGGTATGAGCTGCAACATGTGGCCTGCCATTGTCGTCTTGTACAGGCATGGCTCTAGACCGTAGGTTTTCCAAAGGGTTGGGAGAACGAAATTGTCCAGGATGGTAGTGTAGTCCGTAGCCTTCATGGTGCCTTCCACCTTCACTACCGGGCCTACGCCATACCAAGACAAACAAGCCCACACCATAATTCCTCCTTCGCCGAACTTCACTGTTGGGATGATACACTCAGGAAGGAGCCGTTCTCCAGGTAAACGTCACACCCAAACTCTGCCATCCGATCGAAACAATGTGAAGCGGGATTCATCGCTCCAGAGGACACGTTTCCAGTCCTCAACGGTCCAATCTTTGCGTTTCCTGGCCCATTGCAGTCCGTTTTGTTCGCCGGTGTGACTAGCGGCTTGTGGGCTGCTGCTCTGCCGTGATAGCCCAACATGTGGGCCTCCTTTCGGAGGGTCTTGGTGGATGTGACTTCCAGATGCCTGCTGGAATTCCCCGGCGATAGTGGTCATCGTCGAACGTCGGTTCTTCAGTATCTCCCGCTGCAGCACCCGACGCTCCCTGTCGGTCAATGCGGGTGGACGACGAGGCCTTGGTGCATTCGTACAATGTCCATTGGTCCTGTACTTCTTCAGCACATACGCCACTGTTGATTTCGGGTGGTTCCGGCTGCTGGCAATCTCTCGTATGGATGCGCCTTGGAGCGACATTCCAACCAGGACACCTTTTTCGAACCCTGTCAGCTCCGCCTGTCGCGGCATGATGCTTCGGTTAGAGTCAATGGTGTTGTCTGATGAATATCTTTGCATTTCCTTACAGTAGTGACACGCGTGGTAGCGGAAAGGTCCAGTTTTTGCCGGGTGTCCAATTACTTTCTTCCAATCAGTGTATTTATTGCAGCTTTCATTTCCAATTTAATGTAATATTTTTAATTTTTACATAGTTTATCGATAAATTCACGACAGTTTTCAGACTTGAAGTATAGTAATTTATGAAGAGTTAAAGTGTAAATTACGTTTATGTTTAACATTAAAAGACTGTAAACATTTCGGGAATATGCTACCCTTTTGTCAATGTATTCGGAAATAGTTAATAAAATTTTAAAAATTGCTATGATTAAAAATGCATCTGATATTCAAAACGAAGAGAATAATTTAATTGCAGAAACTCTTCGATGTCATATCATAATTACAAATAGAACAAGGAAGGAAAAAATTTTGCGACCTTTCGAGGACATGCTAACCCTTTGTTCATTGTATTAATTCAATTTGAGTAAGATACACTACTGTTTATAAAAGTCGCAACACCCTGATGGAATAGCCCAATCTGCATTAAATTTGGAGCATTTGCATATCATGGGTCAGAAAAGAAACCATTAGATTTTCAGGTCAATACAATGCGTTTTATTGTCACATTAGTATCGGGTGAAACCACTGTGGGATGCAATTACAGCCTCTAAACGTCGTGGCATTGAGTCAAACAAGCTCTGAATAAGGGTCTGGGGAATGTCTACACGGGTATACAGTTCATCCACAGTTGCTGCTGCAGGAGTCTGACGAGGCAATCGATGAGCAACCCTGTCCCACACATGTTCGATTGGGGACATGTCTGGTGAACGAGCAGGCCAGGGGAACAAGGGCGTCTGATGTGCTTGGAAAAAGGCGAGGACATTTCTGGCCACATGCGGTCAGGCATTGTCCTGTTGGAATACAGTGCCTGGAAGGTTCTGCAGGAAGGGGATGACCTCGGGTTGCACACCTTCCCTGATGTACCGGTCACTGTTCAGATTGCCATGGATTCTGATCAGACGGGAACGGCCATGGTAACTGATAGCACCCCACACCATCACCCCTGGCGTTTGTCCTGAATGATGCTGCAGGATGCATTCTGGAAGGTCGCGCTCGCCACGATGTCTTCTGACTCGTATCCTGCCGTCATGGTGCTGCAAATTAAACCTTGACTCATCCAAAAACACAACTTGTTGCCATTCAGCTTGCCACTGTTAGTGTTGATGGGCCCATTGCAACCTGAGGCGTCGGTGGTTTTGAGTCAAAGGAATCCGCAACAATGGTACTCGTGCCATCAATCCTCTGGAAATCAAACGGCGTCGTACAGTGCTAGCAGACATTGTCCTGCCTACTGTAGCACCCCACTGTTGTGCTAACACTGTGAAAGTGGCTGTACGATCTGCTACACACATGCGATAGAGGTGTCTGTCATCTCGCGGTGTCGTCGTGCTGGGTCTTCCTGAGCCTGGTCTTCGGTGTGCCCTGTTCTCTTCGCTCCACTGCCTCCATGCACGCATAATTGTCGTTGCATTACGTCCTACACGAGCAGCAATGTCACGATACGACCATCCCGCTTCACGCAGACCAATTATGCGTCCTCTTTCAAAGTCTGTCAGCTGTTGATTTGGTACCCTTCGTCGTCGTCGAGGCATGGTGTTCTTTCAAGCAATTACTCTGAAAATCTAATCATTTATACTCTGACCCATTGTATGCAAATATTGCAAATTGCATATGGATTAGACCATTCCATCAGGGTGTTGCGATTTTTATAAACAGTAGTGTATATAAATTCATATAAATTTCACTTATATACCAAAATACATACACAGTTAATTTTTTATCTTAAATTCTAATTTTTATTGTAATATATATCGTAGGTTTTAATATCAGGGAGGTCGTGGCCTGGTGGGCTTTCACTGAACACTTATGTGAAGATAAGCTGCATAGGCACGGCTAGTCACTGGATGGGCAACCATCAGTGATAGACCATCTTCACACCCCCCCCCCCCCCCGGCTGCTGCGACCACCATACAGCAGTGGTGAATCCTGGTCCATCCAGGGCCTGTATGGTGAATCCAGGTCCATCCAGAGGCCGATGTATTGGATCCCAATTCATAAATAAATATCAGGTTGTTGCAAAAGTTTTTTCCGGTTCTAGAACCCGTGCCCAAGAAGGGCTCATTTTCCGAGGGGGGGTGTTCCTATGTTATCAAACAAATTATTGCATTCGATTCCTGAATATCTTTGCTATATTACATCCAAGAATCAACTTTCTGACTATACGTCTGTGAGTGCCATCAACGGTCTGAAATGGACCTTTCACGCGAGCATATTCGAGCAATAATCTTCCACGAGTATCTGCGCAATGTCACCAAAACATTTGCCAACGTTTAGGTGATGGCACTGTTAGTTTACATACAATAGAAGAATGGTATCGGTTCAGAGATAGCACTCTTCAAGATGCTCCTCCTTTGGTCGGCCAATCATGATTTCATATGGTGATCCAGACCTGCCAACTCGCCCGGATTCACCGGGTGTCACCCGGATTTTGACAATCTCACCCGGTCACCCGGCGGATCGTAAAAATCTCCCAGCGAATAGTAGTCTCTTAAAAGAACCCCTAAATGTTTCCCCGTGATGCACCAGGAACTTTCGTCAGCAATTTTTTTTTGGAACACTATCTAGTCTTCTTGCAGTTAAATTTGCTTATCCAGAAAGAGAAGTGCCATGCTACAAGTGCAAACCTTCAAAAGAAGTAATAAAAAAAAAAAATTGACGGAGGCTCTGGTGACTGCCAAAGCTGCGGTTTTTTAAGGCGTAGAACTACTACTGTATGTTATTATTGGTTACCGTTAGTGTGTATTTATTTATTTATTTATTTATTTATTTATTTATTTTATATCTGATTGTTGTTTTATATTTTATTTATCTGCATGTATTTTTGCTTATAAGTTTTATTTTGTTGTTCATTAATAAGCGTAGGTGACAAGGACCATTACACGATGTTTGAACCAATTTGAGTATTTTCCTACGCCCCCAATCCCTCCCCCGCCATTCCTCTAAAGGGATCTGTTTCCAAATGTGAGCTGGTTTCTCCCCCTACTTGCTGGCGATGTGTTACTTTTAAAACTCCCCTATCTCCAAGTTTCAATCGGAGTTGAGTAATTAACTCTGTTCTAGTCTTGAAGTCCCCACTTTTGTTACCCTAATGAATGAAATGGGGCATACCTGCCATATTGATAATCTACCATTGAGTTATTCTAGATACAGTCTTTATTGTTTTCCGTTTGCACAAGTAATTGGGCCAGAACTCTCCTATTCCCATTGGGTTTTAAATTACGAATGCAGCAATCTCCTAGACTCCCCCCCCCCTGTTGTTGTTTTACCTGCCTACCTCAACCCGCTCTCCCCCATGAGTGTTCTTCTAAGCTTCTTTAATCATTATACACACAGTCCTGAAGAAAGCCACGGCTGAAACACGTCGACTCTATGTCGTAAAATCATTGTTGTTTATATTTTTTCAAACATCTAAGACCAACATGTTTGAAAACATATTTTTTTAGTCAGATTTATTGTTAATGTGAAATTAACAAAACTTCAAAGTTCATTTCTTATAATAATTAATCTGCTTAAAATAATATATATTTTATTATTTTACAACATATTTTTAATAGAAAACTAGAAGCGAACCCACCCGTATGTATAATCGGGAAATAACCCATTGTTAGATAACTCATTGTTAGATTTTTTCTTTGTTGTGACATCGTCCACCGTCGCTGATTATATATAAATGATGATGTACTGATTTCGCCGGCAGATGACAGGATTTCATGATATTATCTTAAAACGCTCGTTTTTACATGTTTTTTTTTTTTTACCTAATGCCTTCTTTATACATTAAATGCACAGGTCTTTTCTCGTAGGCCATGGTTAGCTCCAATTAGTTCCAATACTCGCCGCACACGTATATGCTGCAGCAGCGCCACTCCGTTATTACGATGGCGAGCATAAAATTCACTTAACTTTAACTTGCTGTAACTTTTGACCCAGTGGCTCATTTGGTGAAATTTTTGCTTTTTATTCAAGACTCAATCTTCCTCTTTCCAACGAGATAATGACCATAGTTGTAGGATATAGGGATAGAAAGATGTAGACTGAGATATGTACATCACTTTTTGAACGAAAAATCGCGTCTGAATTTTTCCTCGGCTGCACCCCTGATAGACGTAGTTCTACGTCAAAAAGGCAAAAAAAAAAGCTACATGACAGTACAATCAGCTCCACAAGGAAACAAATTAGGGAAACTTCAAATTTATATAACTTTAATTTCAAGATAAAAAATATTTTATAATTTAACCAGTGTTGGTCTCTCATTATTTCACGTACGGTGTATCTTACTCCCTTAATTATTTTGACTAGTTTAAAATATGTAATTATACATGTGGCATCTAATGTTAAATTATGTCCAAAAGTGAATTGTAAGTGCATAATTTTTGTAACAATTAAATATTTTATGGAGACGTATATTTTACCCTACTATCACCTGGTTTTCCTTCAGAAATAGTTGGCAGGTCTGTGATCTACGCCAAGCAATTGATGAAGATCACAATGTAACAACGAGGGAACTCTCGGAACAGTTCAAGGTTCACTTTTCAACCATTGCCCGGCATCTGCATGAGCTGAATCTGTCATTCAAGTTCAATCGCTTTTGTGTTGGAATAAAAATCCGGAAAAAAAACCTTGCAACAACCTGATAAAAAGGCCTGTATGGCCAGAGGCTGATTATAAATTTTGGTTAAAAACCAAAAAAATGCTATGATAGATTGAATGAATATATTTCATAAAGAAATTAATAAACTTCAAAAAAGTCGTGAATATTTAATTTCATAATGCCAAATTTAATTTATTTAAATTATTTAGCTTGAGCTTGCATTGTATCGTTCTCAACGAACAAATGCCAAAAAAGCAAGCAGAGCATCTCGTTATGGAAAACTAAGTCAAGAAAAAGAAATTAATGTATTAGAGGTGAATATTTTGTGAGGTAATTCATGTTTTCATTGTTGATAGCGCACATGGTGACCTGGTTGACCGTTTTCAAAATAAGCCACCAGATGGCAGTAAAACAATAGCGCATGCACAATTTCTATCGTGGACATCGTCCATTATTGATATAAACTTATTTATGTTCTATGAAATAGTAGTGTGATTTATTAAAAAGAAAAACTTTTGATTAAAGAGTGTCATAATCGATAACAGAGCTTCCTCCCTCCTTCTAAGTCCACTGTTCTAGAACCCGGATATTTCGTAAGGTAATACCTATGATATCCAGTCATTATCGTTTGGCTTCCTCCACTAATTCGAATCCCTTTCCTTCCATAGTAAAACCTTCCAAGTGCCGATTGATAGCACCCGGTCCCGTTGTTGCTTTACACGTTTCTCTTCCTGGGTAAATGGTATGTGCTGCACCTGACCGATTCCCCAAGCGCATAGCGAGTGCACTGGTGGGTCTTCTTGGAGGCATTGCTCTGAGATAACAGCCGGGAGATTGTCGATCATTTTTCGAACAAGAGCTTTTGACTAACTCCCGAACGCGGATGACTTGAACCTGTGCTCGCACCTGATGCAGTATGAATTCTCTCATTCGTCGACATTGAGATATATGTTTGTTTGGATACTCTTTGTCTCACTTCTCCACCATGACCTTTCTCTTTGAAACATCTGGGTTCTGGAACTGTGGACCTAAAGTAGCAGTGCTACAAACAGCATAGCTTACAGTAAAGGGTAAAGGGGTAAAGGGGCATCCACTCAGGGGTAAAATAACTTTATTTGCTTTAAACAAAATATAATATAAAATGAATTATGAGAATTATTATTGGGTTAGTTAATTTTGCTCTTTGATTTATAAGAATCTTATTATTTTTAATTTATTATCAGAATATACAGAATGTCTCAAAAATGTACTAACACTTTGTTTTTTCAGGTGTAACTAATGTAACAGAATGGCAGGAAATCAACTTAGCATTCTTTCAGCAAGATGGAGCACTTCCCCACTACTATCGCAATGTAAGAGCTCACCTCGATGCAGCTTATCCAAACACATGGATTGGATGAAGGGGTAGCATTGAATACCATGCACGTTCCCCAGACCTCACGCTAATGGACTTCTTTTTATGGGGATATCTCAAGGACAGAGTTTATCGCACAAAACCAAAAACAATTGATGCATTGAAACTGGAAATTGAAAGGCAATGTCGCGATATTTCAAATGAGCTATTTCGTGACGTTTGCGAACCCATTGGTGCGCGTTATCAGCTTTCTCTGGACAATGACGGTCATCAATTTGAACATTTGCGAACATGATTCTCTAATTACATTCATCTTCTGTATTTCAAGCCTTTAAACTTGTCTCTATGTTCAGAAATAATGTTTTTATAGTCATTCAAGGTGTTAGTACATTGTTTTTTGAGACACCCTATATATTAAATTAGGATGTTCTTCCCTGGTTATACGTGTAAAATTACTAAAGCTTATATATTAGCACATGGACGTATTTAAGATCTCTTATGCTTATTAGACATTCAGATTATTTAGGCAATCTAAAGTGTCATTTATCTTTATCTTCTGACTTGCTGTTGTCCTGCCATTGTTTCACAAATTTAAACAAACTGCACATGCTTTTCACTAGCGCATTATCCATTGGCTCTCTCATAGATGCCATGCTGATGCTCTCCTGGATGAACCTCTCCATTGTTACTGTATTCCCGTACATGACCGATCGAAATATACTACCCCCCTCCCCCAGTTGAAAGTCGCACTATTGCATCTACACTACTGTTTATAAAAATCGCAACACCCTGATGGAATGGTCTAATCCATATGCAATTTGCAATATTTGCATACAATGGGTCAGAATATAAATGATTAGATTTTCAGAGTAATTGCTTGCAAGAACACCATGCCTCGACGACGACGAAGGGTACCATATGAACAGCTGACAGACTTTGAAAGAGGACGCATAATTGGTCTGCGTGAAGCGGGATGGTCGTATTGTGATATTGCTGCTCGTGTAGGACGTAATGCAACGACAATTATGCGTGCATGGAGGCAGTGGAGCGAAGAGAACAGGGCACACCGAAGACCAGGCTCAGGAAGACCCAGCATGACGACACCGCGAGATGACAGACACCTCTATCGCATGTGTGTAGCAGATCGTACAGCCACTTCCACAGTGTTAGCACAACAGTGGGGTGCTACAGTAGGCAGGACAATGTCTGCTAGCACTGTACGACGCCGTTTGATTTCCAGAGGATTGATGGCCCGAGTACCATTGTTACGGATTCCTTTGACTTAATACCACCGGCGCCTCAGGTTGCAATGGGCCCATCAACACCTACAGTGGCAAGCTGAATGGCAACAAGTTGTGTTTTTGGATGACTCAATGCCACGACGTTTAGAGGCTGTAATTGCATCCCACGGTGGTTTCACCCGATACTAATGTGACAATAAAACGCATTGTATTGACCTGAAAATCTAATGGTTTCTTTTCTGACCCATGATATGCAAATGCTCCAAATTTAATGCAGATTGGGCTATTCCATCAGGGTGTTGCGATTTTTATAAACAGTAGTATACTATCAATGATCGATGTGTTCTCTCGTTGCTGTCACCATTGATGTTTTGATCTGCAGCAATTGATGTCTTGCTCTCCTCTCATGGGATATTCCACGTGGATGCTTGTCGCTTGTTTTTGACGTTTTATGGGCAAAAAAATTCAACTGTTCGTGATCTTCTGATGGGTTCGTGATCTTCTGACCAATGAGCAACCTCACTCCATTGATTAATTGTATAAATGAAGTCTTCAATTTCTATACTATTTTTCTCTCCAGAGAAGTAAGTATGACCCCTGCAATAACGAAAAGAATCGAGATAGAGGCAGCTACTGCTCCTGATGGTTCAGGTGGTGCCGTAATAGAATAATAGAACAATTGGCAAATAAGACTTGTCTGAATAAAAACACCTACCGTATGACAAAGATTCACTGGTCACAGCAACAGTGTGATGGGTCTCTATTTCGTCTTTACTAATTATTTATAAACCCTAAGTAATTATATTTCCCACAAATTTTCCTCCTTAATTCACTTATAGGATTTACCCATCTTTAAAGAAAATACTCTTTACTGTTCAGAATCTCTGCCCTAATTTATTCCATTTAATTCTAATCAGTTTAATTTTATGTTGTGCTGCAATAACTTTATACAGGGTGATTCAAAGTTCATTGTACAAACTTTTATGGGTAATTATAAACAAAAAAAGTTCATATGAACATGGGTCCGAATTTGAATAACTGAGATTTGAACAGAAATAAAAATGCTACCACCAAGATCAACAAGTTAATAACTGAGGTTCTCTAACGACTAGGATAATGAAATTCGGGATAATAATAGTAAACCGTTAAAATTTTATCGATTTCCAACGAGTAGTTACTGCGTTATGCAGTCAAGATCGTAAATGTCCTGGGCAGTACTCGCATATTAGCAGGGGTTATGATATTGACTGTATAACGCTGAAACTACTTGTTAGAATTTGATCAAATTTTAACGGTATGCACAGTTACATGTACCCTATCATTCCTCTAAATTTCATTATCCTAGGCATTAGAGAACCTGAGTTATCCATCATTCGTGAATGCAATCCCGAGATACTTGAATTTCTCCACCTGTCTCAATGAGACTCCCCTAACGTGGAGAGCGCACTGAGCAGCCTGTCTTGAAAGGACCAGAACCTCGGTTTTAGCCACACTGATCTCCATCCCAGCTTCTTCACATTTGGCTGCAAACTGGTCTAGTGCATGCTGAAGGTTCGTGCGAGAAGACCCAAGGAGGACAAGGTCGTTAGCAAAGAGCAACCTCTCCACCTGGCAGTCGCCCACACAAACACGCTCATCGTCTCGGCTGCCCCTGTCACATGTGAATTCCAAATGTGTGGTGATATATTATGTCACATTCTTCTGCCTCTAATTACATATTCGAGAGCATACACCATTTGTAATACATTTGCCAAGCATCATTTAAGCACATCTTTCATTGACATTACCTTGGCTGTTGTCACCAAGGTGTGAGAAAAAGTGTGCTTTCTCTCTCACTACCACATTATGACTGCCATTCTCTCTCGCCCCTCAATCCTCTTCCCACTCCCCCTCCCCAGATGAGCAACACACACTGAGGCAAGGAGAGAAGAAAAAAAAGTTTAATAAAATACCATAATAAGTTTGTGTAATTAAATAAAAGAAAAAAAGAAGAAGAAATTGGAAGGGAAAGAAAACAATTACAATAGAAAATAATATTATATTTTCTGTGACCAATGATTTATCACATTATCAAGAATAACAAATGTTCACACAATGCTGTGTGAATCTGTCTTGATTAATTAATTGGGTCACACAGCTTCTCATTTGTAACCAATCATACACTGAAGTTACAAAAATTTAAGTCATTGGGGCAGATGTAATTTCCTCTAATTGACTGTCTGTTTTTGGTGAAGGGAATACCTGGTTTGTGTGTCAAGGTCAGGGTGAGTGTGTTTCGGACATATATTCCTGCTGAGACCTGTTAACCAGACCATGCTGGCATCCATCATTGGATTCATCGTCAAAGTTGCCTGTCTGACTGAGGTGGCCATGGTGCTGGGCTCGGCGGTTGCTTCACTTTTTAGGGATGTGTGTACTCTGTACATGATTTGAGAGGGCCAGCGTTGTGGTTTCTTTCCAGATAGAGCTGTGATCTCATAGTTGACTAGGTTGATCTGTCATACAATTCGATACGGATTCAGATATTTGTACATTAGCTTGCGTTTTTGACTTCCTTTTTGCTCTATCCACGCCAGCATGCCAGGCTGAAATGTTTCAGGGGTGCAATGAGACACATTCACTCGGTCCAGTTTCTGGTGATGATTTACCTCACTGGATAACATTGCTGCTTGTGTCCTGGGCAAAACTACCGTATTAGAACAAAATAGTATACCACAAATGATGGAATTTGTCATTGGTTGAGCTATCTGATCAACTCTCTTGTGTAACTTGGTCAAACATGTAGATAAAAGAGATGGAGAGTTTCTGAGGTTGTTATGAATCATTGTCTGAACGAAGAAAAAGGGAGCATGAGAGTAGTTCAGCCCAATTATTTAGAACGTTCGAGGTGGGGCAGTAGGCCATGGTGGGTGGGAAGATTCCCAAGTCCGTACAAACTGGTTTCATCATTTCTGACATATAGTTTTGCCCAATGTCAGAGAGGTAGTCAGCATTTGGGTAGGATGCCTTTCACAATAAGTATTCAATAGCTTATTAGTCCCATTGTTTTAATGTGTTTGTGACCGTAGAAAATAGCATCTGCAAGCAGTTCCCAAAATCCCGAATAGTTTCATTCGATCTTTCAGTGGCATTAAAGAATTGCTGAATTGACACATTGTCATCCACCTTCCCGTATGCAAAGAGATTCATTAAACAGTTGACATTTCTCAAATTCCATTACGTTTGTAAGGTCGAATGCTTGTATGCTGTGCCTTGCAGGATTTGGAATGTATGAGTGCAGTAATGTACAAAGAATATTATCTGACCAATGCACCTCCACACAGCGTCCTCCAAAACGTCTCAAACCTAAGGCTGTAATTTCATCCCGAATATCATGGAATTAGTTTTGCTAACTTCAGGATGAGGGGCATCTCGTTCGTTACACCAATATCATTTGTAGCTAATATGTCAGTAGCCATTTCGGCAATAGTATTTTCAGTCAGCGTAGTTAAACTTACACTAGCTGATCGCGCATACTCTGGCAATATGTCAATAAGATGTCAATATTGCAAGGATAACATCCCATTAGGTCAGTTAACTCGCATCCATAGAATATGCACTAATCAGCCTGACAAGGACTTCCATGCTAATGCCCTTACCCACTCCCTTAAAGCAAGAGGCTACCCCAAATCTGTCATACGCGCCTCTATCTATAAACATCGCAATTATCGTTCTAACAACAACCCCAAACCTTCTCCAGCCATGACAACACCTACATTAGTTCTTCCTTATCATCCAACCCTCAATAGTATTAAAAATGTCCTAAAGAAATATCAACATATTATTGATAATTCTCCTCTTCTCCACTCCATTCTACCAGAACCACCAAAAGTTTCTTTTAAACGGACAATTAATTTTAAAGATATTCTGGTCCATGCTGCTATTACCAAACCACGCACTTCCACTAAGGGATGGTCTCCTTGCAATACAAAGCGTTGCGGTGTTTGTCATTTTCTTAACCCTGCTACCTCCATTTCCAGCAGTGCCTCCTCCTTTACTTTCAAGATTAACCAGAACCTGACCTGCACTTCTCACAACTTAATTTACCTGTTACATTGCAAAGTATGCCAGAAACAGTACGTTGGAGAGACAGGCAATACCATACGCTCCAGATTTGCCGGGCATAAGTTTGATATTCTTAGCAATGCTGACACCCCTGTCGCTAAACACTTTAATTCCCCTGGTCACTCTTTACAGGCCATCAGCATTTATATTCTTCGTAGTAACTTCCATAGCAAAAAAGAGAGAAAGCAATTCGAGTCTTTTCTTATTTGGAAATTTAATTCCCTCACCCCTAATGGCATTAACCTTAGCAAAGGCACCATTCCCTCATTACCTTTCCCATGTCACCTTCCAACTTCAGCTATTCCTTAATTTGTCGCAAGCCCTATGGGGCCTTTTCTTCTTTCTTATCTTTTATTTATTCTTTTCAATGTTCTTCAATGTCCTTTCATATTTTTTTACTTTTGATCCGTTGCTCTTACATGTGGGACTTTTTTACAGGGTGACTAGCGACTGGGAATGGTCAGGGAATTTTTATTTTTTAAACCGAGTACAGTCAGGGAATCATAAAATCGATACTTTTGAACAATGTCAATAATATTCTTTCATGACAGCCCCCTTTTTTGTCTACTAATAATCAGGAATAATTTTACGTAATCTTTTTGATAGGCACCCTATCATTCCTAAACGTTTTTATAATTTCACTTTCATATGTTTCATCCTATTACATTTTTCTCGCCGCCCCCTTATTATTTCCTATTTGTCCTCCGTCTTGTCCTATCCCAACAGTTCGTCTAATTAATCTCATTTGTTCTCTTGTTTGTCAGCCAATAACGCCTTACTATTCCCCATGCAAACTATATATAAACCCCTCCGTTAGTACTAATTTCTGAAAAAGAAGAAGGCTCCAGGAAAAGACAAGGTGAGTAATAACGCCCTTATGAATTTCCCAAAGAACTTTATTGAATTTCTCACCAATATCATTAGCGACTGCTGGAAATTTTCTTACTTCCCTGTGGCTTGGAAGAAATCTATTGTGTTGAGTATCCCAAAGCAGGGACAAAATCCTGCAATTCCCGCGAGCTACCGACCTATTAGTTTGCTACCCTCGATGTCCAAGGTGTTGGAGAGAACGATCCTCGTCAGATTCCAAGATCACTGTCTAGCAAATGGCCTTTTACGGGAAGAGCAGTTTGGCTTTCGTGCTGCCCACTCTTGTCCGATGCAGATATGGAGGCTCGTTGAAGACCTGAGCACCCCCCTGAACCTATCCAGGTACTGTGGGGTGGTATTTCTCGATATCAGTAAAGCTTTTGACCACGTGTGGCATGAGGGCCTTGTCTACAAAATGATCAGAGGCGGGTTCCCTGCCGATTTGATCTTGATGGTGAAATCCTTTCTTGACGGCAGATCCTATCAAGCCAAGGTTGGAGAAAATCTTTCCACACCCCGTGTTGTAAAGGCCGGTGTCCCTCAGGGTTCTGTCCTCGGGCCTATGCTATTTAATTACTTTGTACATGATTTCCCAAAACCCGATAATTGTAATCTATATTTTTATGCGGATGACACTGCCATTATGACATGGGCACACCAGCCGGCTCACGTTATCACTCGGTTGCAGTGCGCCTTGAAGCAGTTCGAAGACTGGTTTAACTGCTGGAAGTTGAACCTTAACGTCGGAAAGTGCAAGGCTTTGTACCTCAATAGGAAGCTCAAGCATCCCCCAGATTCTCTTGTTCTGTTTAATAAGAAACTGGACTGGGTGGACAACTACAAGTACCTGGGAGTTATCATTGACTCAAGACTCTCATGGAACCAGCATATGTCCTATGCTCTGAACAAAGCGAAGAGGGCTAAGTACAGTATCATAGCTCTTATGGGTCGCAACAGCGCCCTCAGCATTGACAACAAGCTACTTCTGTACAAATCGATTATCCGGACCATACTCCTCTATGGCATGCCTGCGTGGGCGACTATCTGTAAAAGCAGATGGAGTGAACTACAGTCATTCCAGAATGTTACCCTGAGGACCATTGCCCAGCTGGACAGAAGGACGGTGAAAAACCAATCCATCCACCTCGATTTAAACATGGCCCATATCGGTAAGTTTATACAGGATCTCCTTTTGATTATGATACAGAAGATGAAGACTCACGACAATAAGCTTGTGAAAGGGATACTGGAGAACTCAATGAATATGAACTGGCATACGAAGTATCGTAAACCGAGGCACGTTCTTGACATCAATTTTGAAGATATTAGCAACGTCTCTTTCCCAGACTACTGGAAGATGTGATAATCTTATTTCTCCTTGTATTTTTTATTTCGTTTGTTTGTTTTTTTTTTGTTTCTGACAATCGTCAATCTTACTTTCTTTTTTGTATAATATGGAAGACCGCTTGGGTTGGTTAGGCTTCTTGACTACCTCAGTGTATTTCCTTTGAAGTTTATTCTGGTTAGATGAGCTTTGTGAAAGCGCTGTTTTCGTCCCATCCTAACGAATGTACACTTCACTGTTCGATTGTCGATTGTCGACTAATTTCATAACTTCAGGATAATTCTCTAATATTCTATTTGCTTTTAGAGAATTATCCTTTTTTGCTTTGATAAAGGATAGGCTCTATCCGAAACGTCAGCTCTTTATTTGATTTTTTAGTTTTATTTTGATTATACTTATATATTTTGTATTTTGTTATTTGTTTATTATTATTTTATTTTTCAGTTGTATTTATTAACTATCAATAAGAATATCGAATTTATCGATAGAGAATTATTTACTGTTCCCTGGCCGCACCCCATGTAATGTTTCCTTCTCTAGAAAATGAGATCTGTAGTATTGTGACCAGATCAATCGCTGTTTTTGTATTTACCCAAGTCAAATTCACTTTCTACATACAGCTGCTTTCTTATATATGCACTCTGCATGGATTACATCAGAGCACACATGATCACCACCATATCAGTAATTGAAACAATTTGGGACACAATATGCCTCATACAATGATCAATATACTGTTTTAATTCCATAATTGTTGTCGCCACAATAACTCTTTTTCCTTTTATATACCCTTGGCGAATAGCCACTACTCCTTCACACATCTTCTCTATAACCCGTTAAAATATGAAATCTAATGCTGCAAGATAAGCAAACACATCAAATGACTTAAAATAACTTTCCTTTCATTAAACAAAATTTAATATAAAATGAATTATGATAATTATTTGCGGGTTAGCAAACTTTGCTCTTTAATTTGTAAGAAGAGTCTTAGCTTTTTAAACTACTAAAGCTTTTATATTAGTGCATGCACATATTTGAGATTTCTGTCTATCAGTCCATAAAGATAATAAACAAGAGGGATGACAGTACGCACCCTTGGTAGAGTCCAACACCCATGGCAAACGGTGTTAACCTAATGCCATTTATCTAGATGCATATCTCAGAGTTGCGGTACAATGCAGTATAATCAACAATAATAATTTAGATATGACCAAAATAAACATCAAGGTACCTTTCTGCATTGTGGGTGACATCCATTCTATCCTCACTGTTAAAGAAATTTTCAAACATCGGTTTATAGTAAATGATTAGAAATTTCAATAACAAAAAAACTTGGTAGTCAATTTGGTTTTTCACCCATTAAGTAAAACATGGCGAACAGTTAGGGGGCTTTTTCAACTTGAAAATGTATATCTTTCTAAACTGAGGCAGATCCTGATATATAAGCACATCTTTGCAATAATAGAGACAGTGGTTTGAGGCCACCAGACCCTGGGCTCTCCCGCCCAAAGGTGCAATAAAACAGCTGGTCGTTTGCACGCAATTAACAGACCATTCGACAACAGTCATGTGAACCCTCAGAGTTGTGCAATCGGGTGAACCCTCAGACAAGGATTTTCATCATCATTGAATGCTGATAAAATTTAGTCAGACTCCAGTAAGGGGCTTTTAAAAATATTGAAAAGAATTACATGGGTGAAAAACCTAACTGACAGTAATTGGTTCAACGATACGTGGTTTAGTGGAACCATTTGAATGGTCTATTTGAACTTTCAATGCTAGGATATAGCATATAATAAATGAACCAATTGGGGATGATGTATCATCTATACCTACATAAAGCACAATGTAAGTATGTGTATCCGGTTTTAAAATGCAACTTAGAAGTAAGCTAAAAAGTTGAAATTTAACAAGCTGTGTAATACTACCACATTGGTGGAAAAAATCTAAAACTGGAGATAAGACTTTCAAAAGCATAGAAAATTAATAACATCTATGTCTATAAAACATAGGCCCCAGCCAACACCACCTAAAGAGAAAGCCTGAGCGCGGAAACGTCACACTTTGTTAAAACGTCATAGGTAGTCATCTTTAATCGCATTTCTACCAATCATAAGCCGTAAATCATGACTAGGTATGATGACGTAACAATGTATGAACTTTTCGCGCTCAGGCTTTGAGTAGAGGTGGTGTTGCTCCTGTACAGAAAAGTCACCTGACCATCTTGGTCCAAGCAACAATGTAGCCTTCATTATTCCTTGTTTTTGCTCTGTAATTCCCCTCAACAGATGGCACGAGCGACGGAGCCGTTGGTAACAACTAGTAATTAAAATAAAATAATTCAATGTTTAATTGCTTTAAAACCAGGGATCTACGAAATCAGATGTACCAATTGCCCCATGCTTTACAAAGGGCAGACTTTCAGGAATATTAAGACTAGATTCAAGGAACACATGGCCCACAGAAAATATGAAAGGAGTAATTAATCGTCTGTGGCCAAACATTCTTTAGACACCGGACATGTTTTCCCTTTGGACAATGTAAAGCTGATTATGCCAATAAATCGAAAAAACCTTTTGGACGCTTTCGAAAGTATAGCTATTCAAAAAACTGATAAAAATCAGCTATTGAACTTAGATTCAGGACCCATTGGCAATTCCCCATTAATTACTTGGGTGAACCAGATAACCAATCAGAGAAAATAATTGTTTATTTTTCTGATTGGTTGCGTTTTCCTTTATAATACCTTGAAAAATTTTCAAAGGTTAGTTCTCTCAGTTTTACTCGAGGTTCTCATCAGCTGTTGAATAATGAAAGCTTGGCTTTCGAAAAGTGCTTCCAGCAAGATTAGGTTGTATTTTTCTTGTAATTATACTGTTGTGGTTAAAGAGTTTATTTATAGTTTATTTATTGACACTATCCACATTTTTGCTTTTATTTATGTAAAATCAATAATAATAAACTAGGTCCAAAAAGTGTACAAACAAAATTCAAATATTGCAATGAAAGCAAATTAAAAGAAAATACAGGGTTAGTGGGTTAGTATTGTTAGGAGTTATATAAAAAAAATTTTAATCTAAATTTGAAGATGGCGATGTTCGGGGAAAGGCGCAAATCGATAGGTAGGGAGGACCAGAGCTTAATAGCAGCGAATGAAACACTGCGAGATTGGTAGTTCGTTCTTATCAAAGGGATATTTATCAAATGGGCGGGACGTGTAGGATAAGGGTGAAGTTCACTGCGATATTGAATAGGAAGCGGGGAGGAGAGAGATATTTGGCGAGAAATTGCCTTATAAGTAAAGGAAGCTAAATTGCTAATATATAACTGATAGACTGTGGTAATTCCATAGCGATTAAATAATTGAGAGACAGAGGCCGGTTTACGTAATTTGAGAAATGTAAAAAGCAATCTTTTTTGAATTCTGAAAAGACGTAATAAATTTAAGTTAGAGGAAGCACCACAGAAAATTATTCCATAACAAAGTCGTGAGTGTATTAAAGAAAAATATAATAGAAGTTGTATAGTTGGAGGAAGATGATGTAAGCGGGTGAAGAGACCTAGGCATTGATTAAGTGAAGTTGCTTACGCGTTAATATGAAAATCCCAGGAAAGGTTAGCAGATAGGTAAATTCCCAGATATTTGAAAGAAGTAGAAGGAGAAAATAAGTGGGAATTATAATAGAGCAAGAAGTCATCGGAGGAGCCCTGCTTATTACGCTGTAGAAAGATCATATAAGTAGTCTTATCAAGATTTAAAGTTAATTGGTTAACGAGATTCCACTGATATAACTTAGCGAGGGCCTCATTCATTATAGCTTGAATAATAGAAATAGAAGTATCTGCGTAAGATATAGTAGCATCATCTGCGTAAAAGATAGAAGAGAGGGGTGACATAATAAAGCATAGATCATTAATAAATAAGTTAAATAAGAGTGGAGAAAGAATTGAGCCTTGAGGCACCCCCTGATTCCGAATGACAGTGGAGGAATAATTGCTAATAGAAAGCGTATAGCGTCGATTAGTGAGAAACCCTGTAAGCCATGCAAGGGGCGGGCCACGTATGTTATAGAAGGAAGCTAGTTTATTAATTAAGAGATGGTGAGGGATTGAATTGAATGCCTTTGAATAGTCTAAAAACACCGATGCAACGAGTTTGTTTTTAACCATATTAGAAGTAATATACTCTAAAAGATCATAACATGCAGTCAGGGTGCTTCGCTTAGGGGTAAAACCATGCTATGACGGTAATAATAAGTTATTAGAAAAGATATAATGAGATAAGCGGGAGTAAAATAACTTCTCAAAAATTTTATTTTTTTATTTATTTATAATAGAATCCAATGAAATAATAAAATTTGTTATTTGTAATCGTCATGAGTGCGCAATACTATATCACATCGCTGACATTCCTGATCAACCAAAGCAGCTACCACTTCATTTGTGACAGGGACATTGTATCTGCCGCGATGTCCAGCAGCGGATCGTTTATCTGCACTAATGACAAATTTATAATATTTTTTTGCCCTTGCGGAATAGACTCTAGTGCAGCTTTAAAACTGAATATATGGATTCAGTTGATGCAGCATGTTTTGAAGTAGAGCAATCACATCATTATTAAGTTAAATGAGATGAGAGGGCGCTAGGTTACTTTACTGAAAATTAGTTTTGAAGTTTATTTTGTAATATAATCGTACCTCTCTACTAATAATCATATAATGACTTTTTCCTCCTATAAGGAATTTTTACTTTGGTCCCAACCTAGATAAACATGGTGCTACGTTATGGAAAGTTCTGATTTCTAATATTTGTCTGAGCTTCATAATTAGAAACAAAATATATCTATTGAAACTTGGTCTCATTTTCAGGCAGCAAAGCACATATAAGGTGGTAAATCTGGCCCTGAACCTCCTCAACAGATAACGGTAGGCATGAATGGTCCCTCCGTTATTTGTTTCGCGCCAAAAGATGTCATTTGAAACGCATTATTATACGCACAGAAGTTATCCAAAAAGTGCTTTGATTGTGGATGGTCACCATTCAGCAGAGATTTTAAAATCTCAGGGGGGTTCTGAAAAATTTCAATATGCACCTTTCCACTCGAGCAACACATTCCAGAGTCTCACAAAATCTACAATTTACGACCATTCCACAAACTGAAGTAAATGTGGCATAATCAATCATAGGACCACCTATGATTGGTGGTCCACCAAGTTGTGTCACATAAGTATAGGACCACCTATATTTTCCCTTGTCTGAAAGAAACAAAATAAAATAATTAAAGCATTGTCACTGTATCAGATTCTCACAACTATTATTTATTGTCTCCAAAGAAAATAATGGAAAACAAACAACAACAAGAATTTATAAAAATAGAAATTAAGCTGTCCCATAAGTATAGATTTTTCGAGCAGAAAAATTTACAAAGCAGTGATTAATCAGTCAATAGATGACACTGATTACTTAGTAGGGTTGCCTCCACAAACACTTTCAAGTGGCTGTAAACAAGCAACTTAAACACAATGCCTCGTAACACCACCTTGTCAGACTGTGAAAGGGGTCAAATTGATGCTTTGAAAGCTTCTTGAGTGAATGCACGAGGTAAAGGAAAGGCTATAAGTTGGTCACATAAAGCTGTACTTAATTATTTGAAATCTGGTGCTCAGTATGGCCAGAAAAAGAGACCTGGGAGACCTCATAAGACGACTAATTGAAAAAAAGGGCGATTAATAAAAAATGAAAGACCCCACAACATCTTTGCGTGTGGTGGCCAGTTCTGAAGATGTTCCAGTGTCAAAATCAACTGTGCAACGGATTGTGAAGCAGGCATCATCTCTTGTGTACATGAAAAGAAAACAGCAACCTGCAATCCAACTGCACCACAAGCAGAAACGGTTGGCCTTTGCCCAGTCGGTGATGTTCTGGACAGAAGATTGGAAGAGAAGGGAGAAAAGTTCAATTTAGATGGGCCAGACGGCTGGCAATATTACTGGCATGACATCAGGAGGTCAGAAGAAATGTATTTCATATGGCAACAGGGGGGAGGATCACTTATGGCCTGGATTGGCTTCGGATGGAATGGTAGAAGCAATTTAGCTATTGTTAGTGGAAGGATGAAGACTTCAGATTATCAAGATCTGCTTGATATTCATCTTTTACCGTTTGGGGAGAAGATTGGAGGGACCAGATGGATTTTCCAGCAAGAAAATGCTCTAGTTCACCGTGCAAACAGCACATATGAGTGGTTTTTAGCAAATTGGGTGCAAATTATGGACTGGCCTGCCCTATCTCCAGATATCAATCCAGTGGAAAATGTATGGGGAGCTTTAGCCAGATCTGTTTATACAGGTGGTAAACAGTACCGCAATATAGAAGAATTAAATTATGCTGTGTTGAATGCCTGGAAAGAAATTAATTCAGATTATCTGCAAAACCTGGTCACAACTATGCCAAACCGAATTTTCAAAAATACTGGAAAAAGGGATGATTTATTGGGCATTAAGTGATGCTGATCGTATACTTATGGGACAGCTTAATTTCTATTTTTATAAATTCTCATTCTTGTTGTTGTTTCTTTTTCATTTTTTTTCTTTGGAAACAACAAATAATAGTTGTGAGAATCTGATACAGTGACAATGTTTTAATTATTTTATTTTGTTTCTTGCAGACAAGGGAAAATATGGGTGGTCCTATACTTATGTGACGCACCATATGTAAACGCACTTTTTTCTTTATCAATCAAAAAAGTTCGGCTTGCCCTGCAACTATTTCTTAAGATTCTCCTGAATCTTCTGACGACATTAACATTCTATTTAGCGAGTGTCGAAATCGATTAGCGGCTAGGCGAGCTTGGCGCTGTTCTTCTGTCTCTGCCTGCCATATTCCATCTACTCTCCTTTTCACACAGTATAAAATTCTTATGATATTAACGCGTTCGTTCATAACTCATCCTAGTTAATTCTAAACGCCACTAGTGTTGGTCATCACTTAATAAAGCTCTAACAATGTTATGACAATCTCGATCATAATTATAGCTGCCATCATGTAAGTTGAACGATCTTTTTGACATGCGCAGTAAGTCATCTCATCATGGGTGATATTTAGGTTCGACTACGGGTTTCACACCCCCTCTCATGTGTCATTCCCCCATCAGCCCCTTTTATTAGGAGCTTTAGCATACGAATGCGCCCTTGGTCTCTACGTTTATCCGGCCGTTCGCATTTGCACGATAACTTGAAAACGGATTACCTTTTTTAAATTCTGTTTTCAGAAATATGACCAACAAAGACTTAGCTCGACCGTATCAAGTTTTGAGAATTTTTCGTGGACCCCTTCAAGTCGAATTCACGTGCTAAAACAGTGAGTGTAAAGAATTCAATGTCATATAACAATCGATTTGTCAAGAAGGAATATATTGTTACTTTCTGTTCATCTTTTAAGCATTATTGACATCGGCGTGCGCACGTGAAATTGCTTTGTCGATGCACGATTGCTCAAGTGCTCATAATCTATCAAGTGCACTAATCAAGTGCTCTTAAGTAGTGGAAGAATGGAGCTACTTATTAGTTTTATTTTACACACGATTTGAATCACCCTTCATCATTTCTACATTTTATGAGGTAGAAGGTTGAAATTCGGAATGTTGCTTACTATGGGCATGTCCATCTGCATTATGTAGTTTGGTTTTGATTTGTATACAGGGGTGGGATTCAGAGAGGGCAACATATCTATGTGCTATTTAAGTATGTAAAGGCGTAAAATCCAGTATCCAGATTTCTCTAGGCAAGATCTGCATTACTATGAAGTTTAGGCCCAATTATTCCAGTGGGACCAGATTTGCGGGAATGGCAGTCATTATGCCTTAGCCCTCTTGGCTACCTGGCCGGCTAGAACTATGGCAACATATGGCATGTGATATATCATACGTTCGGAAATGATGAGAAAGGAAAGAAGATACGAGAATTTTTACAGTTTTTACAAATTAAGTTCGAGAAAATCACTTTATTGTTTAAAGAAAACTTGCGGAGAGGTAAAAAGTGCAGATGAAGGGGTAAAAATAGATGACTTACCTTATCCTACTCGGGAGGCAGGGGGGGGGGGATTAATTTCTTTTTAATATACGTACAAATGTATTTCTGCTTCACTGCTAAAGCTCCTCCTTGGAATGTTTACAAGATTTTATTTATTTATTTATTTGTTTGCTTGTTTTTAATTTTTTCATTCTTTATTCAATTTTTATACTTTTATTCATTTTTCATTCTTTATTCAGTTTTATTTAATACTTCTAGTTGTTTTTGTTTTTATTCGTTTTCATCTTTCGTTCTTCATGAGGGTTTCTCCATGGTTGTCCCAGGTCAATTTCATCTTCGGCTGTTCTCTCGGGCATCTCCTCATTGTAATCTTGTGCCTCGCAGTCTGCGTCTTCGTCGGAGTCATCGTTTGCATTGGCGGGGAGGGTGAAGTCCGATTTGGTTCCCACATCGGTTGTTTTTGGTTTCATTCGGTAAAATGATGGACCTCTATCATCACAGCTAAAGAATAAGCAGCGCTAGGCATTTCATAATGTGGGCGACTGGGTCCGTTATGAAATATCGGATTCAGCCATTCATTTTCAGCCATGGATTGTACAAGTCTTTCGGCATTTGTAACCTCCATGCCGAGTATTTGGCTTAAAATACGGCAGTGAATTCCTCCATACCCATAAAAACATTTGGTGACATATTGCCATTGGTTTATGATCCCTGGCAATGCGGAATAAGGTAGAGTACCAGCGAAAATGTTTCTTCGTCCAGGTAGTGTGTAATTGATGGCTTTGAATCAGTCCCAATTGATTTGACTGAATTTTATCTCGTTTTGTTCGGGTAACAAAAAGGTATAGTGGCCTTTCAATCTCTGGCCGTAGATATCCAGCTGTCTCTTGGTTCATCGAGTTTTCAGACATTATAGATACCGCAAATAGATAACTCGCTATATAACACATCACCTTTTTCGGTTTTGAAAGTGTTGGCCATGATGGTCGCTCCACGTACTACAGACAGATAGATAGAGAGAGAGAGAGAGAGAGAAAAAGAGCGCAAAAAAATAAGTCACACTTCGTTAAATGAGATAAAGACATTCAAACATCTTTTTCTAATAATAATAATAATAATAATAATAATAATAATAATAATGTGTGTAAAATGTAAAATATATTTTTCTACATATTTTTGTTGTGGTTTCCGTTTCTTTCCTGAATCTTCTAGATGATTCTTTCAGGTGGTCATCGTTGACGTTTTTTGACTTTTGATTTCGTTGACCTTTTCAACGTTTGACACCCATGTCTTTTGTTTTATTTTTCTCTGGAACTTATTGAATATGAAATTCTAGGTAGGGCGAGTTTGGTTTTGCTCTCTTTTCACTATCTGAGTGTAGCCAATTATGGGATAAAATTTCTGTTTTTGTTCCAACTTCACCTTTTATTTTCAACTTTTGTTGTGAAATTTCACAATACGAGTTATAATTTTCTGTTCAAATTTGTGTTTTTCCGTTTTCATATTAATAAATATATTTTTTACACAGTCTCAAATTTTTCGTTGTAATTTGCTTTAATAAAGTTTCAATTATTCCGTTTCAAAGTATGAACGAGGTTTTCAGTAATGTTTGATACATGTACTTTCTTTCTTTTTTGTTGTATTAGCTTAATGTTCATGCAATCGTTCTACACTTATTTTTTTTATTTAACATGTCATTAAAATATTTTTTAACTCTACGCACATTCAACAAAGTGTTTTCTTGGTACAACGAGTTATTGTTAAAGTTATTTGTTGACTGGTTCCTTTTTTCGCGATAGCGATTTTGTTTATCGTCGAGATTTTGCTTTTTGTGAAATCTTTTCAAAGACTAGTTTTCACGATGCAAATTCTCTTAAAAGTTCAAAGTTTTTCGGATGATTTCCGAGTTCTATGGCGTTCGCAGCATAAGTTTGATGTGCATTGGCAATTTTTTGCATGTTCAACAAACGCCCAAAGTTTGTTTTTCGTGCATCTGTTTTTATCCATGTTCCAAATTTCGTACTAGTGTTTTTGCAGTGGGGCAAGAATTCGCTAACTCGATTTCCATCCTAGACAACATTCCGCATTTCATTTTTCTGGCTTCTACCCTTTTCAAAAGTGCATTAAATACATATATTTTTTTAATGCTTATTTAAAACAGATGAATGCAGACATAGACATTTCAAAAAAAATTAAATAAATAAATATAACGTTCCATCCTCTGCAACATTCCGTAGTTTGTTTTTCTCTCTTCTAACCATTTTCATTATTTAAATATGCATTTTTCAAAAGTGCATTAAATATTGTTTAAAAAACAGGTGAATGTATATTTCAAAAAAATATATCGTTTCTACACATGGTTTGCTGTGCTCAACACATGCACAACGTGCACATGTATTACAATGTCAATTCGTTTTCGTCTTACTTTCTCTATGTGCTATTTTTGTTTTGAATAAATACTTATAATTCTAATAATAATAAATAAATGGCTGTGTATATTTACACATGTAAAGGATGAAAACCTTTGACAATTTTGCTTTTTTCTAGTGGTTATTTTTACCACAATGTGAATAAATTAATTCAATATTGTGATGTTGTAGTATGATTATTAATTTTACTACATATGAGTTAAATGGGTTCAATTTTTATTCGTTGTTACATTCATTATTATATGTAGTTTATATTTTCAATTCTCAATTTCTGAAATTTGGGTTGGGCTTTGACAATTGTGCATTGTCCATGTTCTAAATTACATAAGTCTTGGTTTCAACATTCCTTTTTCTTACGAACATTTGGTTTTTACATTTTCCTTATGATTTGTGTAAGTAGATTTTATTGGCTGGTATTGTTTAAGTTTCTACCAATCTTCCTGTTTCAGCATGTGTTTCCCTTTTAGTTCACGTTTGTGTACAATACATTAGGATTGTCCATGGCTTTCATTTCAACAGCTGAATGGTTGTTTTTGGTTTGCATTCATCAACTTCTGTATAAATTTCGGTGATGAGCTGAGTGTACATGTCATCATCAATTCGTTTAACTTCTGCCTCATCATTCTCCGAGTTTTGATCTGATCTCATCGTACGAGTTTGTTTTTGCCCCACTACCTGGTTGTACTAATGGCAATGGCTGAGAGTGTTAACCAATCCAATTTTTTGGAGTTATTATGCCACGACGGCAACAACGCAGACAGTGAGTATTTTTTGTTCTTACTTTAAACTCATTTATGCTTTATTCTGTTAGTATTAGGGTTTCCCCCCCATAGCCCTAGGTTATCTTGTGTAGATTGTTGTGCATTCCTGTGGTGAATGTGACAACGTTATCCGCACGTATGGTCTCTGTGTTGTTAAACATCATACACGTCAAACAGAGTTTAGCATCGCCGGATTTGTTAATTTCTTCTCACCTACATGGATGCAGGCTAAAAAAGCACCCACAACTGTTAAAAAAAGCAGCTACAGCTTCTTAAAAAAGCAGCGTCTTAAAAAATCAGCTTCTTAAAAAAGCAGCTACAGCTGTTAAACGTTTCCGATGCTGTCAACTTTTTAATTTCGACGAAAGGCCGTTTATGGATGTACTACCTGTGTCTAAACAATTGTTTAAACATTGTTTTGTTACTAGCACTGAACAAAAAAAGTTAGCCCGGATTTACCTAAACCAGGGTGCCCCGATTTATAACATCGCCAATAAGTGCCGAAACTTTGGCTGTGTAAGCACAAATTGTTATATAAACTGCGAGCTGTTTAAGGGGTTAGATAAACTAATTAAATTACTCAGGAGTGAAGCTAGGGTTGCAGAGCTCTCACCTTTTGTGCTTAAAAAAAATACTTTATATGTTTTGAGTTTTTGCGATAACTTCTAGTTGAAAACAATTTCAAATAAAAAGCATTTTTTAAAAACGTAAAATTTGTGTCTTTATTTATCAGCACTTTTCACATCAAGGTATACATGGTTTAATTGCCTAGGTTACTTAAAACCTCGTATAAAATGTTAGATTTAACCATTTTAAAAATAAAATAAATGTAAATGCAATGATTTTAATTTTTAACTTTTTATTATCTTAGTTAAATTTCTCAGTTTTAAATTTAAAACACTGAAAATGTTAAATGGAATGGCTTTAATATTTTACTTTTTTAATTCCGATGCTAAATTTACCATTTTAAAATAAAATAAATTATAAATGTTTTTTACCAACGCTCTTTAAATTATTTATCCATACTTACTTACTTTTCAAACCCACCTATCCATTAGCAGGATTTCCAGCAGCAGCCCTATGGAAGATTGCCAGCGATCGCGATCTTCTGCCATCAGGTGCATGTCCTCCCTGGTAATACCCAAGCGACTCGAACCCAGATTCTCCATGTAGTCTAGCCACCTGGTTCTAGGCCGATCCCTTGGTCTCTTACCCACCGGCTTGGAAAATAACAACTGCCTAGGAAGACCAGTTTGCAGCATCCATATCACGTGGCCATACCAGCCCAACTGAGATGCTAAATTTACCAAGACCATGCGCCGCCTCCGTGGAAAGAATTCTCTTTCATCACAAACTATTAAGAGTTCAGATGGGAGACTTCTGAAAATGGAGGAGAGCGTGTTGCATAGGTGGAAGGAATACTTTGCATCTTTTCTTAATCCGGTGACAGCAACAACTGAGGCACATGAGGTGTACCTTGGAGCGGAGAATAGTCATGGTAGTATCACTGAAGCAGAAGTCAGATGGGCTATTAAGTCCCTGAAGACTGGCAAAGCTGCAGGTGATGATGAATCCGGTCCAAGATGTTAAAGGCCTTAAATCAGGATGGTATCCTGTGGCTGACTCGAGTGTGTTAGGTTGCTTGGATATCTGGACAGGCCCCTAAGCAATGGCAGAGAGGAATTGTGATCCCTATCTTCAAAAAGGGAGATCAGAGAGATAGCAACAACTATCAAGGTATCTCTTTGCTCCGCATTCATGGGAAAGTGTACGCTAAGTGTCTGGAGAAGAGAAGTCGATAAATAGTCGACTCCAAACTGTCGGGGGAGCACTTTGGTCTAAGACAAATTTTTGAGAAATCCTGGGAGTATGCAAAAGAGGTCTACTCCTGCTTTGTAGACTTCGAAAAAGCATATGAAAGAGTTTCTCGTTAGAAGCTCTGGCAAGTGATGCAAGAGTATGGAGTGGATGGGCAATTACTGGTTGCTATCATGTCTCTGTACAAAAGCTCTGAGATGTGTGTCTGGATAAATGGCATTATGTCAAGACCATTCACCATGGGTGTTGGAGTCCACCAAGGGTGCATACTGTCGCCCCTCTTGTTCATTATCTTTATGGACTGGATAGACGGGGCAGCCGAGGCGATGAGCGTGTTTGTGTGGGCGACTGCCTGGTGGAGAGGTTGCTCTTTGCTGACGACCTTGTCCTCCTTGGATCTTCTCGCACGAACCTTCAGCATGCACTACACCAGTTTGCAGCTAAATGTGAAGAAGCTGGGATTATTTATCCATTTTTTAAAAAATAAAATAAATGAAAAAAATGTTAAATGAAATGACTTCAACTTTATCCAGCTTTGTTAAATTTAAACCTTTTTAAAAAATAAATGTTAATGAAACGTCTAACTTAGTTTATCAGTGTTTACGAGGGTTTGTTATAAATTAAAGTTATTTTTGAGTTATATATTTATAAACACCGGTTATTACTTTAATTTAAATTCAAGTTTTAATAGTTTTCTCCTAGGTTGTAGCTTTCAAAAGATTGATAAAACCTACTTTGTGACTTATTTGAGTGCCACCTAGATACATGTGTTTCTAGATTGCATAGACATAAGTCACCTAGAAACACGTGTTTCAGAGGTAGGTAATTTATATACTTTACAAGGGCTTGATATAAACACAGGGTGTAGGTTTGTTTGTTTTGGTCATCAAGTCATAATAAAATTGTTTGTTTACAAACACCTGATGCTTGCTACCCTGTCACACATCATAAAACACCTAGTGTGAAAACAGACCACATGATGCATACTAACAAGATACAATTAACAAAACAACCCACATGTAAACTAATCATAACAATTGTTTACATTTCATTTCACAAACACAGTTTTACATTTTAATATTAACATGTATGTATTTGTTAATATTAAAATAAATAAATAAATGAATAAATAAATTTCACTATGCTTTTATAAAATATAACTTTTCATTTACATTGCAAAAATTTAAATATATAGATGTGTGTACTGTAGCATAAACTACAATGACTAAAACACATGACTAAAATACATTCATATTTTATTTTTATTTTTAATTTTTTCCAAACTGAATTTATACACTTGTTTAATACTGTTTAAAATACAGCTTAAATACAAGGATTTGAAAATACAAATTCATTTTTTATTTTTATTTTCACAACTGAATTTTTACAAATAATTAATACAACTTAAAAATACCGGCTTATAAAATCCACATTCATTTATCCAAGCTGAATTTTTATTTACTCATCTGAATTTTAACAAGTAATTGATTTTTGCAAATCTAATGTTTTAAAATAATGATGGTTGTTTTACAAATTTATAAGTCTGAGTTCCTAACTGGTTTTCATCAACTGTTAAACGTAACTGTTGTTGAGCACATTGACTTGTACATGACTTTTTACTATATTTAATAACATATAAATACTATCACTTACTTTTCATTTTGAATTAAATATAAAATTCATTGGGTATTTTTTAATTCTTCACCACAATAGCCATAAGGGTAACTTTGCTAAATTTCCTGGGATTGTGAATCGTTTTTGATTAGTACATCTATAAATTTTTTGTAGGTTTATTGTGCAAGGTTGCAATTGCTTTGTTATGTACTAGGTTGAAATTTATAGGCACTTCGAGCATTTTGAGCAAACCCTCAGATTCATCCCTCATGAGTCCCTGAATCATAGCTGGTTTAAGGATTTCTGTTGTACTTCTCAATAATGTGATGCCTTTCACTTTTAGTTCATGAGTTCCATTCGAGTAGTACATACAGTAAATCTTAGCCCCTGCAACAAACTTCTCAATGTATACATCTGGCCCAAATTTTTCAAAAACTTCATCTGTGAGTTCACCAAGATTATGCCCCCTCGGCAGTGAATTAACACCTCTAGGTTCGAGGTAAATTGCAGAATCTGTATCTGTATAAAGTGCACAAGTACCCAAAACTTTTAAGATTTTATATAATTCTAAACGTCAATAGCACATGACAAACGAAGCAATAACTGCATTACCCTTTAAATGAGTGGTAGGATGAGTTGTTTTATATGACATTACGATAATGTCATTGATTACAATATCAAGATCTGTCACTTCGACGGAGGGTATGTTAAAAAGCTTATAATACTCAGCAAAACTGTCGATAAACACGGATGGTTGTTTCTTCTCATTGTTAAGACCGAGATAACTTCAGACATTGTTTAATGGTAATTTACATATACTATGTAAACCGGGATTTTTTTCAAACTTTGATGGTACTAGAACAATACCTTCCTTTTCGTACACATTTTTCAAATATGAATCTCTCCGTGTGGCCAATCAGAGGATTGGATTTTCCCACCAGTTTCCCACCAATAAAACTGTGGCCAATCGGTTTTTTTCACTGAAAAATGTGTTTTCCCTGTTTCCTTATTGTATACAAATTGTTTGTCATAGTGCCATACCTCGTAAATTCTCATGATCGTATAATCTTCTTCTAATGCCTTATAAAACTCGGGGGTAGGCCAGGTTGCAGTCAATGAACGCTCAATCTCTGTGTGGTTACATAATATGCATGACTGATTCTCAGTACATGTACGACAAAGTGGGAAATACAACAGATTGTTACAGCGATAAGGTAACACAGATAGGAACAAATCCCTTAGTGGTAGATGTTGCCTTGATCAGACCAAATTATGCATATAGCTCATGAGAAAACCCCATTTTAATCACAATAGGATGCTCTTTTGGGTAATTTTATCGGTCTATTTACTGTGGGATATAACGATGTATAATCCAGATATGTAAGCCGTTCTGTTTCAGTAGATACTGTAATACCAGCTGTGAAATTTTCAGTACATCCACCATAAAATGCATCACGAGGTGAAATGAATGTTTCTGGATCAATTGGTACTGTATCACAAAAACCGTTTAATTCAACATCGCGTTTTTGCAAAGCAGAAAATTCACATTCCCATTGTATTTTAAATGTGTGACCTGATAGTTCTTTCTTTAAAAACTCCATGTGTTCAAGGGTACGCTGGAAATTTTCTGCATATGTAAGTCGTGTCTCGATGCTAGGTGCTTGAGCGAC
The DNA here is from genome assembly GCA_023313115.1 of Rhysida immarginata. Lineage (NCBI taxonomy): Eukaryota > Metazoa > Arthropoda > Chilopoda > Scolopendromorpha > Scolopendridae > Rhysida > Rhysida immarginata. Next base: position 1,021,401 of record JAHWFO010018052.1, on the reverse strand, counting down.
TGTACATTTAGGACACGAATGGTAATAACAGCCATAAAATTCATAAACTATCTTTTTGGTTTCACACCAACCATCCAGAAGATATGGGCCTACACGTTTCTCTGCACCATTTAGAGCTGAAATGATTTGATCGTAAGGTAACTTTGATTGCTCCTAGGCCAGCCATTGTAAGGCTTTTTTTACTCTGATGAGCACGTATTGAGTAACCCATTGGAGGTTTTACTCCATTGAATATTTTTCAAGAAAACTTTGTCTGAGTACTCTGTTTGAAAAAATAGCAATCGTCACATCTTTCCCTAAAAAAGGGTTAAGACTTGTGAAAGACTCAATGAGTGTTGCAAATTTCACACACCCTTTGCATAGCAGTATTACATCGCTTAGACAATATTTGGTAAGTTCGTGCATCATATCCCAATTATTACCAACACGTAGCTTCTCGACAGGGTACCAAAGTACGAACTCTTTATGAACTGATTCTTTCATTTCATCAGGTGCATACAGTTCCATTTCAGGTAGTTCACCCTTTTAATGCTGTATTTTGTACAAGAATGTAAATGGAAAGAAACCTTTCTTATGCTCCTTGATGCCGAATGCACAAGGCAATGTGATAAAGGATAATGAATCCAGAAAATGGATTTTTACCTCTTTAACCTCCAACAATATCACCTTTGTGCCCCTGTAAATAAAATTGAACTTGATACCTTGGTCGAAGAAAAATTCCATAATAAATACATTGTCAAATCTGCTTAGGTTGTGAGCTAAAATTATTGAATTCTCAAAAGTTTGCTGCTGAGTTTTAATTTTACCATGTGTCATGGGTTTTGCAAACAAGAAATTCAGGAAACTGGTAATGCATGTACTCCCTTGGAACACTTGTTCAACAAAAGTACCACTCTCATCTGGGTAACTAAGTGCAACTAATACAGGTAACAACTCACCTTCAGTATTTTATGTGTTTCCACGTCAAAACTTTGTTTCCACGTCAAAACTTTTATTTTTTCAGCACCTGTACGCTCCCTACCAGTAAGTACGTAACACAGCCCAGCTTCGTACCATCCATTACAGCGGTCACAGTATCTGGGGTCACAATGATGTTGATTTTTTACTTCATATATTTTTTTACATACAGTACATCCGTGATATGCATCACAGACCTTGTTCGTGTATTTAGGGTCTTGATGTACATTGTAACATTGATCCCTTTGAAGTATCGGTTGCATTTTTCACAATGTATGTTAGTAAATTTGAGTCTCTGAGTATGTTGACCACCGCATAGGTTACACTGACCCCCCGCATAAATGATTCTTTTTCGACATGTAATAGTGAAAAGCACACCATAACGTTCGCAAAAACCTTTTTTCCCATAAAATCCCTGTAATTTTGTAATCATGTCATAGTGATTATCTGTACGGATAAGTCATAACGTTTGTGATGGTCTAGGACACAGAAATTGAAATGGATAAAACAATTCTTTAATGGCTGTACAAGTATGTACAACAATCTCATACTCATGGGGGAGTATTGCCTGAAATTTCTCTAAACTCTCGACTGAACCAGGTTATGTAAGATCTACACCAGCTCTTGCACACAATTCCAAGGCATTATCTAGTTGATGTGTGCTCTGAGGTTTTCTAATGATATTAAAAACTTTTGTATATTGCTCCATTAAGTCTTCATTACCCAGTTTACGTGCAGCACACATTTCAGCATGAGCAATCACAACTACTAGAGCTCTAGGGAGACACTAGATATCAGTGTTTTTGATCATCACAACAGATGATTTTTGTGCTAGGTGATCTGAAACTAATACAACTTTGTGATCTCTACGTCCTGTTGCAGGAATGGGTTTTTTTAGAAGTACAACATGGATATCCAACCGCTCATCCAACATCAAACCATGATGTGATTGATCCAAAGCCTGTACTGCCTCAAACATAATCTTACCGCTGAAACTACTAATCTGACCAATACGTAAATTTATGGGGTCATTTAAAGTGGGTGCCGGTAGACACATTCGGGCATGATCATAGGTGCCTGGATTGTTTCCTAATATATGTATATAAATTTCGTCGAAAATTAACATTAGTGATAGGGGTACAAGTGGTGTTGGCAGATGCTTTAATCCTTGAAACGTTAATTCATAAGTTGTTGTTTCAACTTTATGTTTACATGAATGTCTGGTATCATGCGCCTGCAATGTATACAATGATTCGAGGTTTGAGTTTGTTGGATGTGTATCATGGGTCTCGTTAGGGACTGGTTGTGACTACAGATTTATTATTAGCAGTGTTTATACCAACAATAGGTTTTGGTAACCCAGCAATCGGGTTTGTATGGGCAGGATTTGGTTCAGGGGTATTTACAGGTCCTGAAGTAAAGCAGTATGCTGCACTGATGTTGAAGGTTAGTCTGTATTAAAATCAGATCTGGTTTGAGTAACAATGCCCCTATGAGGGATTGCTGATGGTGTTGTAACTGTCTTCACACCACATATGCATTGACACTTCAGTGAAAGCTTAGCCCTCTTCATCTGCCAATCTGGCAATGGGGCGTACGTTCTTTTTTTGGTTTGTGAACTACCTGGACAACAGGTTAAAGATGGGTTGTTGATGGGTTTGGAGGACTTGTTGGTAAACAGGGGGTGGGCAGTTGAGTTGGGATTTTTATTGGTGAAGCAGAGTGCATGATCGCAGTGAGCAGTCATCATCATCATCATCATTTGTCTGAGTCTCGCCATCGCCCTGATTGTTTTGATGCATTGTCTGTTCTGCTCCTCTCAAACAAAGATTTTCACATATTGCACAAATAGAGTCTGTTGGTATGTATTTTTTCTCGAGTTTAAAAATTGCAAGTAGTTCAGCAAGTACAACAGCATTGCTCAAAATTCAGATGTTTTCATACAGATAGTATTAATTTTTCTTTTGTTCCAAGATAGTGACAAAAAGTGAGTACAATCCGGTTGTTTTTTGAGTAGAGCAAAACTTAATTTTGTTATAGTGCGATGACTAGCCCAACTCAATAAAGTAAAATTGTTTTGGAAAGACACAAACGTAAACATGTGGTCATAGAAAATTAAAAATACATAAAAGTGTAATTGCAATTCACAAACACACACACACCCTCACACACACACACACACACACACACACACACACACACACACACACAC